>WAAF01015972.1:0-36180 GCA_013400475.1 Tricholaema leucomelas
TCTATATAACCTTCTAATTATATAATAATTCAATGGTATATTACATGTCTCCAGACAGGAGACTTTCTGTTGGAGGAAAGGTACACGGCACTATGCTGTGCAGGTCCTTGCTGCTGGACACGAAGGAAGAAACTTTTATCCATGGCTAGTCAGATCCTTTTGTGTTGGCTTTGTACAACTAAGAACCTAGATTTCATATAACATTTAGACTTTTCTGTTCCAGTTTCAGTGCATAAATTTTATTTCGTGGTCTATTTACTGTACAACCCATAGACATTATATTTTTGTTATGTTTCCCATTACTACTGTCTAATTTTTTTTTTTAATGTGAGGAAATTATTTTTTTCCTGTATATGCCTTCTATGAATTATGTCAGTGTTAAACTCTCTTCTTTACACCCTTCTTTATCAGAGAAACTTTGAAGAAAACAACACATAACACATCTGCTTGTGTAACATTGGCAACAATTCAGAATCGTTAGATGAGAAAGGAATACACAGATGGAGAAAATTGGATGAAAGGGCTAAGAAGTTAAAGAGAGCTAAACTTTGGAGAACTTCTAAAGTCAGATATGAAAAAAGAATGGGTTTAGAGGGTCCTATAAGTTTGCTATACAGTACTATGGAATTTTCCATCATTCCAGGAACCTTACATATTGGTAAAAGAAACTTTCTCCTAGCTGCTTTCCTTCTGAACACACTCACGTTTTGAGATAAGTGGATGAGGAGGGAAAGGGGTCATGGGCTTTCTAAAAGATAGAGTCTTTGCATTGTATCTGAGCCTACAGTATTGTGCCTATACATGCAAGAGGCATGTCAGCTTGTTGAGAGCTCTGCTTCCTTTTAGGAGGACCAGAGCTCAAGCATTGGGAGAAAAGTTGTTTCAGAAATTCTTACATATGTGTCTTTACACATCTTAGATAAAATGAATGAATTCTGACTTGAACAGTACTAATGGCATTAATAACATGGTAACCTCCTCTAGTAGATAACTAATGCATTTTGTTTTACAAGTGATAATAGGATTAATTGACAACTTGAGACCAGCAAAGGTCTAGTTTTCATCCTGTGTAATTTCTTAATTCTCTCTACTAAAATTTGTTACTGTAGCTCTTTTTTTTCTAAGACAGATTCGGAACCAATTATCTTTGCCTCTCTGTGCAATGAATTTGCAGTGGTATTGTGTTTGCTTTCTAAATTTATCTTTGTATTACAGTCGCTTGGCTTATCTGTTCCTTTGATAATGAAAGGAAAAAAAAAAAAACTTTATTAAATGTAGGAGCAGGAATTCAGCTCTACCAGAAAAGGAAAGGAAAAATAATGCTTTCCTTAATTGCACAATAAAAAGAAATAGATTTCATGCATTAAAGGGCTGCAATTGCCTTTACGTTTTGCCTAGACTACAAGATTTGAACAGGTTAATAATAGTAACAACTTCTAACACACATGTTCTCTTTAAAAAAAAATTTGCTCAGTCTATGGGAATAATATTTTCTTCAGGATGTAGTTCATCACACTTACCTTGCTCAGTAAATCAGAGTCTTTTTACACAGGAGAAGAAGCAGTTCACGTTTGACATTTTAAGTAAGGTGCTAATTTGCAACACTTCTTTTTTTTTATTATTTTTTTAAGTAGTATTACAATACCAAATTGCAAACTCAGGCTGCTTTGATTTTAATCAAATGCTCCATTTGTTGTAAATTACCACTCAGAAAATATTTATGGAAATAAATCAAAGGAAGTTTGGGGGGGTTTGGTCTGGTTTTGTGTTTCTGTGATTGTTGTTTGAGGTTTTTATTTTTTGTTTTGTTTTTATTTTTGTTTTTCTTGGGGGAAAGGGGCTGTTTGTTTGGGTTTTGTGAGTCTGTGCCTGGTTTTGGTTTGTGTTTTTTTGTTTGTGGGTTTTTTTTTCCGCTTTACATGAACAATTTGCCCATTGGAATTTATAATTAAAATTATTTTCAAAATGTAGTGAAACAGAGCTTAAGTGTCAGTGCTGTCTAGCTATCTGATAAAAATGTCTTGTGTCAGCTGATTTTTTTTCTGACAAGTTGATATCAAAGCAAGGTAGTTTTACGTTTGAACATTTCTGTGCTGAGGGGCTTTTAAACCTTTATTATGCTAAGTATGTTACTTGAATGGATAAACATGATCACTTTGATGGGCTAATGTGCTAGTTTGAAGCAAGCTAGAATGTTTTGGTGAGAAGAACTAGACTACAGGCTGTGAAAGGAAAACAGTGGTGATGTCCACTTTCCTCATAGGCTTGCTGAGATGTGTAATAAAAGCAAAACATAGATAAGGGAGTCTCTCACTTGGGCTGCTGGCTGAGCTGCATCTCTATCCCCACCCTTCATTTTCTTTTCTAATCCACTTTGCTTCCTAACCCCCTGGCTGCACCTCCATTCTTCCTTGGGACTGGGGTAAGGTTGAGAGGGGTAGGGGGAAGGTGAAGGGGTGGTGGAGAGCCCCTCCCGGGGACTCAGGTTTCTGGGAGGGGAGTTGTGTTTCTGTATTACCTTTTTACCTTGTATATTTCTGTCTATAACTGTATATAATGTAAATATCTGCTTGTATATTGTGCTAGCTGTAAATATAAGCTTCGTTCATATTTNGAAGAGAGCAACCTCCCCCTGGCCACAACCACCATTCAGGTAGTTGTAGACAGCAATAAGGTCACCCCTGAGCCTCGTCTTCTCCAAGCTAAACAACCCCAGCTCCCTCAGCCTCTCCTCGTAGGGCTTGTGCTCGAGGCCTCTCACCAGCTTTGTCAGCACTTGGCAGAATGGTATCACAGGGCCAAGTCGTGGGCATGAGGAGTGAATACACTGCTGCAGGTATTCCACTTCATAAGATTCAATTCTTATCAGCTATTTTAATGGCTAAAAACTTCTGCTCATTTTAAAATACCAATTGAATTCAGCAATATTGAAGAGAGATTCTTAAAATTCTCACTCTTGTAACAGAACTTTGTGAAAGGCATTTATTGTCAGGTCTAGTCACATGTGTAGAATTATGGTGCAGTAGTAGACTTATGAACATGTGAACTGATGGCACCTTTTCTCCAGACTCATGTTAATGGTAATGACACCACATCATACTTTTCTGGTGTGGTATGCACACACATTTACAGATTTTTGACAACATCTAGAAAACTGTAAACATTTTTTAACAGAAATTTAACTTGTTTCATCTCTGCATTTTGAAAGGTTTATTTGGAGATAAATGTCCCCAAAGACATATTTTAAAGTAAAAAAAAAAAAAAAAGTGGAATTTGATTTTCACATTAACATCATCTGGATAATAGAAAAAAATGTATGTGTGATATATGTAAATACAATCATAGGATCAACCAGGTGGGAAGAGACCTCCAAGATCATCCAGTCCAACCTATCACCCAGCCATGTCCAGTCAACTAGACCATGGCACTAAGTGCCTCATCTACTATTTCTATTTCAAATTACAAGTAAAACATGGCACGTTTTAGTGTAAGCAAATCCCACAAATTCATTTGCAGGACTGATGATGAGTACTACTTCTACAAACCAAAATTTCATCTGCAAATAAGCATGTCAGCCAGCCCCAAGAATTAGGACTGGTGCAACAAAGGGGAAAAAAAGTAGGGGGTTCTCTTCTGCAAGGAATAGAGGATCCAATACGTTGGGCAGACCTCTCTCACAGGGAGGTGTGCTGCCTACCTGGAGCACGGGTTAGGGAGGTTGCTAGGAAAGTTCCTAGCCTGGTGCACTCTACAGACTACTACCCATTATTGATCCTTCATGTAGGAGGAGAAGAAATAATGGAGAAGAAATAATGACTGTTACTCCCAGAACAATCAAAAAGGGTTCAGAACTTGATCTAAAAGTTTAAAAGTCTAATGTAAGTAGAAACTTGTCCTATGAGAGTTGACCTATATTGTCTGACTATGGAAATTAGAGATTTATGTTATGAGAGCAGAAATGCTATGTCAGAATTTTGCATTAAGCCTTATTTTTGTTACATTTCAAATCACTTATCATAAATTTGGAGTTGCTTTACTTTTCGTTATAACTGAATATTTAGTTTCTCCCTACATAATGCCTTACCTGATTGATTGAAATACTTGTTGGATTTAAATCCAAGATTATGGCATTATAGACAGGAGAAATTTTAACTGTAGAGCAATGCTTTCTTGCAGTAGTTATATATTACTGGAGTAGTCTCTGGAGAGCTTGCCTTAATGTAATTCTGCATACTAAAGTCATTGAAGAAAACTGAAATATCTTTAATATTAATTTTTAAGGGTTTGTCCTCAGTTTGGCTACAATAGAGTAAATTTCTACAAGAAACTTTGAGGTGCTACAGCCAGAACAGCTGAGCTGAATCAGTTGGTGGGATATTTGATACCATACTGACTTCATTCCCAGTATATAGGGGCAACTAGGAATGCTGGCCAGCGGTGACAGGCAGAGTGGTGTTGGCAGATCCCAGGTGGTGAGCAGCTGCATTGTACATAATTTGTGTTACTTCTGTTATTATTAATGTTGTTACTACTGCTGTATCTTCTGTCTTTATGTTGTTGTATTAAACATTCCTTTCTGAGTCCATAAGGTTTTACGTTGTTCTCCCAGTTCTCCTTCCCGTCCCACCAGAGCGGGGAGCAAGGATGAGTGGGTAGTGAGTAGTTGTATGGTGCTCAGTTGCTGGCTGGGCCTAAATGATGACAGGTGCCTTTTCAGAGAATACATTCCAAAGAGTATTTTACGTGCTAAAAATATAACGTATATTACAAGTTGGAACAAAATTAATTGTACTATTGCTTTAAAATACATACAGCCTTTGAAACAATAATACTAATAATAAGAAGTAGGTAGTAGTAGTAGTACTAGTAGTTAATAATAGTAAGTTTAATAATAACAGTTATACCCAGTAGACTGAAGATTTGCTTATGACAGCTTTTAAGGCTGGCTTTTCCTGTCTGTTATTAATAAATGCTCTTGCCACTCACTAGAGAGTGAACCTTACTTGTGTATTAATGCTTAAAATTAACTGCTTAACCTGAAAGAGAAATTAATGGACATTGTCCTAATTTTAACTAAGCATAAACCCTGATGCTAAACCAGCAATGATATTAACACTTTATGGCTCTAATCTGTCTCTATTAATCCCTCATATGTTCTCCAGTTTCCACTAGTATTGTGATATTTTAGTTTATCTCATTTGTTATAGTTCTAAGACACCTGTAAATTGTGTATCCATTAAAGAAAAAAATCCTCTTTCAGGTTCTGAATTTGTGTTTGCAGTCCAAAAAGAGTTTCTCTTCAAACTGAATTTTCTCCTTTGGTTTTGATCTTATCTTCTCTGTGTGATTTTCTTCTGCACAAGCTCTGTGCATGTATATATACACCTGTACTAGTTTTACAACCTGTGAGAGTACCCTCTTCATTGGCTTACATTTAACTCATTTTGGACAGTTACTAAGATTTGTGTGTATAATGATTTCATGCTAGAACCATATGTGTGTTTAAGCTCCAAATCTACCAGGTTAAAATAATGTATTCTTCTGATACAAAATACATGAGAATTCAGCTTTAACACTTGATAACATAAGAAAGAAGTTATCTTTTTTTCCCCCTCTCTTTTCTATATTGTTTGATAATTAGTTTTTGTTTGGTAAAGTATTACAAAGGACATACTGAAAAAAAAAAGTTATGGTTGGAAATATAGCTTTGGGAAACCTGGGTAAAAGATTGCTGTATTACATAAGAACACACAAGTGACTTTGGTTTTGACTTACCTGATTATTAAAATGTGACTGCTAGTTACAAATATGATGTGTATTTTAGTTATTTCAGAGCTTCAGATGAAACCCAACTCAACCAACAAATAACTCAGGCAGCCCTAAATCTTAATGTTAAGACTTTCTCAGCTGCTTTGGAACTGACTGCCCTTTTTTATTGGTCTAGGACAGTCAACAATGTGTTGATTTCTTCAAGCACAACTGCCATGTTTCTATGGGTGAAAAGTTGAATGGATTATTATCAGGATAGAGAATGAAGGATTTTGTCATTATTGATTTTATTTTAATAAAAGTCTAGTTTAGGCAGTGATTCAGCTGTGTTTTAAAATAATCAGACTTCTGAGTTTTTCTCTGTTCAAATTAACATTTTTCAACAAACCATGTATATACCATTTACACAGCTTGATATGCAAGATTATGTACCAGTAAAGCACAAAATACAGTGAAATAATGATTCCACACATGCAGATTTGAAGTACAGCTTCTCACAGTATCACAGTATAATCAGGGTCGGAAGAGACCTCACAGATCATCAAGTCCAACCTTTTACCACAAAGCTCAAGGCTAGACCATGGCACCAAGTGCCACGTCCAATCCTGCCTTGAACAGCTCCAGGGATGGTGACTCCACCACCTCCCTGGGCAGCCCATTCCAGTGTCCAATGACTCTCTCAGTGAAGAATTTTCTCCTCACCTCGAGCCTNCGTTCTAACCAGTTCAGAGTATAGGGGCAGAATGACCTCCCTGCTCCTGCTGACCACACCATTCCTGATGCAGGCCAGAAGGACATGAGACAGCAAGCAAGTGGAGTAACTCATGGAATCCTTTTTTTACGCTTCCATGTTGCGTATAAACGTCATAATAATTATTATTTCTGAATGCCACCCAAGAAGTCTAATGTACTTAACCTTCTGAGTTGGAAGCATTTTATGAGAGAAGATTCACTCCAAATAAATTTAACAAACTTTGCAAACCCTATCTCAGTCTATAGGAGTATTGACATGTCAATCAAAAATAATGCAGAGAAAATATCTGCTGTATAGAATTTTTAAAATATTTTCAGCTTGCAGGAGTACAAAATAGCAAATCTGAGTAAAGAAAATAGAGAAATTTAGTTTCAGTACTGTGAACAGTGTTGTTGGTTTAATATAACTTACGTTGATGAATTAAGGTTTATTTTCTCTTCATATAAAGTGAAATTATTAAATTTTAGGGATTCGCAAGAGTTATAGTGGTGCCTGTGTAAAAGATACTGAGGACATTTGAACTCTTGAGCCAAAGAAGTGTACATGTTTGTGGTTAAACTGTTTTTTTTTTTCAGATGGCATACTGGAACAATGAAGAAAGGGTCTTCTAGCAGGAATGTCCTTGACAGTTGAAATTACTTGGTCAAATATGTAAAAAAGTATTACTAAATAAGGTATTCAGCTTTTGGCTTGAAAAATAGTGTTCAGGACTAAACTAGCCTCATTATAATGTTGAAACTCACACCTCCTAGCTAGAAGGCTCGTGCCCAAAACAAACTCCTCACCCTGTCAGCAAATATAGTGAATTTAAGAGAACTGGTAACTTCTCTTGAGGTACGAGAGACTAACCAATGGATAATTAGTAGGCATTGACATGAGGTGTATGTAGTACACATCACTGTGTAAGTATCTACCACAAATTTCAACTGCTGTATGAGCTTTGTGGGAATGCACCCTAGCAGCCAGGCTTGTACAGCTCCAAAATCAATGAGCAGTGTTTTTTCTTTGTGTTTGGTTTGTGGCTTATTGCACACTGTGCAACTAATTGTCTGTTTTGGACAGCAGTTTTTGCCAACCCAAGTGGGACAGTTGTAACACCTAGTCCAGAGTGACTTGCCGGCTACTGGTAAGGAGACGATGCTCTCCGGGCTTCAATGTACACTGACCTTTTGATCAAGGAGTCCACAAATATTATACCCAGCCAGAGCAGGTAAGTGACTCAAAGGTGGCACACATGAGAAAGAGACATTCCATGAAGTAATACTAGGGAAAAATGGTATTTGATAGAAGTATTGTACTTACTCTCTTTATGCACATTTGGGCGCTGATGACTGGAGTGCATGAAAGCTTGGGTAAGGCATTTAGAATCATAGAATCATAGAATGGTTTAGGTTGGAAGGGACCTCAAGGATCATCCAGCTCCAACCCCCTGCCGCAGGCAGGGACACCTCCCACTAGAGCAGCTCGCCCAAGGCCTCATCCAGCCTGACCTTAAACACCTCCAGGGAGGAAGCATCCACAACCTCCCTGGGCAACCCGTTCCAGTGCCTTACCACCCTCACTGTAAAGAACTTCCTCCTAACATCCAGTCTAAATCTCCCCTCTTCCAGCTTAAACCCATTCCCCCTCGTCCTAACATTACTAGACCGTGTAAATAGTCCCTCCCCAGCTTTCCTGTAGGCTCCCTTCAAATACTGGAAGGCCACTATAAGGTCTCCTCGAAGCCTTCTCCTCTCCAGGCTGAAGAGCCCCAACTCTCTCAGCCTGTCCTCATAGCAGAGGTGCTCCAGCCCTCTGATCATCTTCGTGGCTCTCCTCTGGACCCGCTCCAGCAGTTCCATGTCCTTCTTGTATTGGGGGCTCCAGAACTGCACACAGTACTCCAGGTGGGGAGTTTTTCATTTGGTATGAAGTATTTGGTTAATAAGTAGTTGTGCATATTTCAACAATGACAACTGTAGTGCATAAAAGTTTGGATAAGAGTGTTCTTTTTGGGTAGTAACATGGGAAGAGAATCACATCAATAGAAGTTTCTCTGTGTTTTCCACCAGGATGCTTATTTAAGCACTGGGGACACCTTTAATAAAGAGGAAGTTAAAAGAATATTATATTCAGTTTAGCCAAAAATACAAGATAGAGGAAAAGTGGCCAAATTATTATTTTCTCTAAGATTGGAAAAGTTGGATGAAATCCCATATGTGGACTTATTCTTTAAGAAATGATCATGCAACAAGAAAAAAAACCCAAAATGTTAATATCAGACTCAAATGTGTTAATGATGGTAACTGAGCTTGGAGTTCATAATTCCTGAGTAACACCTGACAGGGCTGAGGGTGCAAATCTTTGCAGTGGTGTTAACAAATGTTAGTAATAGTAATGCTGGCCCTGGTTATGCCATGCCTCAAATATTCAGTGTTTGCTTAGGAGAGTGTCTCTATTTTGGGAGGAAGAGTGGGGCACAGCCCCGTGACCATCCTCATCTCTGCTGCATTCACAGTCTGTAGGGATTTTGGTTTTGTTTCTGGGTTGTTATTTGTTGGAGTATTGGGAGTGTTGGTCTTTTTTGTTTGTTTGTTTTGTTTTTCTATATTCTAAGAGGATTGAACATTGAGCATACTTAAGGGTGTTAACATTATCATTTGTTTTGCGGTTAATTGGGCACTCAGACACTATAACCTTCAAAATGTGTTTTGAAGCTGTGTTACTTTGAAGGTTTTGCCTTGCTTCAGTAGTTTTAGTTGTAATAGGGTTGTCATTGACTGTTGGCAGCTCCTCTGAGACAAACAGAATAGAATCCTCTAGTGAGGAGGAAACTGAAGCTGCCAGTCTGGTATCTAGAAAAAGTTGGGGAGAAAGACCTGTGTGATGGTTTCGGTGTTACCTGCCCTCCCACACGTAAGAAAATCACCCAGACTAGACTCAGACAATCTGGAAATTAGAATGAAGCTTTATAAATACAGCTTAGCACAATATACAAGCAGATATTTACAATATATACACCTGTATACAGAAATATACAAGTTAATAACTAATACAGAAACACAACAGCCCTCCCAGAAACTAGAGTCTCCAGGAGGGGCTCCCAACAACCTTTCCACCTCCTTTCCACCCCTCTACCTTATCCCAGACTTTGCCTCACGTTCAAGGTGAGTTTGGAGAATTGGCCAGGGAGTTTAGGAAGCAGAGGGATCAGTCACTCAGATGGCAGGTTAGAGAGAGAGAAGCGCAGCCCAAAGCCATAGAGCAAACTCTGTTATCTATGTTTTGTATTCTTGTTTTTATACATCTCAGCAAGCCTATGAGTGAAGTAGACATCACCATTGTTTCCTTTTCACAGCCTATAATCTAATTCTTCTCACCAAAATATTCTAGCTATCTTCAAATTAGCACAACCTGTTATTCAGGCCCCTCTTAGACAGGCTGTGGGACCTGTGAGAAAATTTTGTGCATAGGTACTTATATATATATGTGTGTGTGTTTGCATATATAGTATTATTGATACTGTAATGATGACTCACAATCCTAACTGGGGAAATACACAGGCTCTGTTCTAATTTGTTTACTTATGAGGAAAGACAGACAGTTTGGGGTAAGGCAGCAGAGAAAGTGGCTCAGAAACATGTACCAAACCTTAAGTTACATTTCAAACTGTAATCCTGGCAAATCTGATGAATTGGAGAGTCTAAAGGAATATTGAGACTTGATTATTTATGTAATTCAAAACGGAGTATAAAAAATGCACAGATTTATCTTAGGTTGTTGCTACAAATGGTGCAAACTAAATAATATATATTAATTTTGATTTCCAGGTGAAGATTGTTAAAGCTATGAAAACTGTTTATTAACATTAAATCTCAACAGAAAACTTATTTATAATGTTTGAAATGCATGGTTTGGATATTTATACACACAGGGAACAGGGAAAACTAGAACACTTTAAGGAATAACTAGCAGATGCAAACATTAAAACTGGAAAGATGTTCTTAGTTTCAATTATAACTCTTGTCCACCAGGGGACTTGAGAGGCTCCTTTCTGCTACTAAGGCAGAAAGGCACAATAGAACCTAGTTACAGAATTTCTTGCAGAGAGGCTTTGAATATTTACTCACAAAATAGTATCAGACAGTACCCAAAATTCAAAGGGAATTCTGTTGGTATCTTGAGAATCGATGAAGACAAAGAAGAGCATAACATGGCAGGGCTCAGCAGGCAAAGCAACATGAAAGCAAAAGCCAAAAGCCGTATGGCAAAGCCTAATTTTTGATTGCCCAAAATGTGATGGCCCCTTAGACCACAGAGGTTTGCCAATCAGAATGGCACTTTGCCAAACCTGACCATATTAGGTGAAGTCAGGAGCTTGCTTTGCCTTATTTGGGAAGTACAAGTCTAGGCAAATCTTGTCTTCTCCCTGCACTCCGCTTTCCCCCCACCTCCCCAGCAGAGGGAAGGGGGATGATGGGATCATGCCTGGGCAAGCCAGGACATGTACATTCCACAGCAATTGTATGAAGTAAGGCAAGAAGATAGTATAAAGTAGCTTGAAAATGTGTGGATGTGAATCAGAAGGAGGCTAAAAATGTGAAACTGTTTAAAAGGTTTATTACTCAATTAGCATCAGGCAATAAAAAGAAACTGCAAAAGACAGATGGAGCAAACAAGATGACAACTTTACAATTAGTGTCAGTTGCACATAAAGGGTATAATAACATTAAAAAGTGAAGGAAAAAAGAGAAGGCAGGACAGTGAAGTTGCAGGAAGAAGCAGAGTCATCAGTCCTGGATAACTGAGGAAGTTCCACTTGACTGGAGGTTGGTGAGTGTGATCTCTAGGTAAAAACTCTAATGGTACTTTCAGGTGGAGACATTAAAGTAGCACTTGAGTTTCTCTGTATGTCAGAGTGTCCATTACAACTGATGGAAAGATTATCACAGAAAAAAGAGATGGTTCAGAAGTGTGTGGTCTTGGGTTTGAAATATGCTATAGAGAAAGGGACTGGGATTTTAAAGCAAAACAGTACTATGTCATATTGCACCCCCTAACTCAAAGAGAAAGAACTAAAGTGATTTCCAGCAATGTCTGGGTGGTCTCACCTATGGAGTCCCAATTTTGGACTAAAGGCTAAACCATTTTTTGATGAACTGATGGAAGTAGCTTCATAACAAAGGGAACATGAAAGATTGGATACACTGTGGTCACTCTAAATGTTGAAATCAGGTTACCAGCAAACATATCCACTCAGATGGATTGGTTGTTCTGACCTAAGGCTTAGATTTGTCAGAAGGAAAAACGACTAATATCTATACAGAACTCTAGTTGGACTATGCAAGTACTTAATAGAACAGGCTTATAGAAGTACACACATGGGAGCTGAAGCTTTAATAAAGGATCAGAAGATATGCAGTAGGAGTTGGGATAATTCTGGTTGCTGAAAGTGTTATGCAGAGATGTGAAATCTGTGCTAGGAATAATGCAAGAACTTCATCCCTAAGTGATAAACAGAAGCTTTCGAATTGCTTCATTATAATGGATGCAAGTACTTGCTAATAATTGTTAATATCTTTTTCAGGATGGCCCGAAACTTACACATGTCACACCAACAAAGCTAGAGAAATGATGCAATTCTATTTAAAGAAACTACATCAAGATTTAGGGCTACCAGAAGAATTTTTCATCAATAGGAGACCTCATTTTGTTGACAGGTTAAATAGGCTTTGCATACCCTCTGGAGACCTCAGTCTGGTAGTAAAGTAGAAAGAATGAAGCAGACATGAGAAATCAAGAAATTGTATCAGGATACCCAGAGGAAATTATAGAAATTTTGTCTTTGGCATTATTAAAAATTAGAGTAACTCCTAGAATTAGGAAGGCATTAGTCCGTTTGAAATACTAAATGGGAAAGCCTATCCTGTTACTGTGGTGGGAAATGTAAATCAAATGCACTGCTGAATTCTGATGATAGGGAACTGGGGGTGCTGATCGATACCCGCCTGAACATGAGCCAGCAGTGTGCCCAGGTGGCCAAGAGAGCCAATGGCATCCTGGCCTGCATCAGGAATGGTGTGGTCAGCAGGAGCAGGGAGGTCATTCTGCCCCTGTGCTCTGCACTGGTTAGACCACACCTTGAGTACTGTGTTCAGTTCTGGGCCCCCCAGTTTAGAAGGGACATTGAGATGCTTGAGCGTGTCCAGAGAAGGGCAACGAGGCTGGTGAGAGGCCTCGAGCACAGCCCTACGAGGAGAGGCTGAGGGAGCTGGGATTGTTTAGCCTGGAGAAGAGGAGGCTCAGGGGTGACCTTATTGCTGTCTACAACTACCTGAGGGGTGGTTGTGGCCAGGAGGAGGTTGCTCTCTTCTCTCAGGTGGCCAGCACCAGAACGAGGGGACACAGCCTCAGGCTGTGCCAGGGGAAGTTTAGGCTCGAGGTGAGGAGAAAGTTCTTCACTGAGAGAGTCATTGGACACTGGAATGGGCTGCCCAGGGAGGTGGTGGAGTCGCCGTCCCTGGAGCTGTTCAAGCCAGGACTGGACGTGGCACTTGGTGCCATGGTCTAGCCTTGAGCTCTGTGGTAAAGGGTTGGACTTGATGATCTATGAGGTCTATTCCAACCTTGGTGATACTGTGATACTGTGATATATCAACCAGAAATTATAGTGTGCACTGTTTCAAAGAAATAAGTTAAACTTTCTTTCATAAAAAAAAAAAAACAACACCAAAAAAAAAAAAAACCCACCCCAAACCCCTTAACCCTGTTTATCCTCCCTAAGGAGATTTCAATGCTGAACAAAGTTAAAAACACGAAAGAGTTCTGACAAGAAATGACAAAGTCTTGGAAGGGCTTCACTGCAACACACAGAGCAGAGGTTAAAAAAAGCCAAACAAATACAGAAACAAAAAAAGGGCAGCTTCTTAGCATTAGAGTAGGACACAAGTTGTTTGTCTCCATCTATCTGTTTTCTCATTGAAGTGAAGCTTCTTTACAGTGCAGTCCTCAACATGTCACAAAGCACAAAATAGGTTATGTTGTGCATGTTCACTGTGCATGTAGATCTTTGGCTAAGTTCTTGCAGATATATATTTCTGGGTGGATTAGGGAGATTTCAATGCTGAACAAAGTTAAAAACATGGAACAGCCTCCTCAGTCTTCACTGTTAGCACACAGAGAGGAACGATGTCCTCTGAGGAGCAAGCAATTCTGTTGCAGATTACAAAAAAGCTAGGAACAGGTTTGTATAACCAAATGGCATATCCAGAGTTTGACCATCTCTTTACCTTACCTATGTTGAACAACTTTCCTAAATTTTTTTTCCTGAGTGAGCTCTTTTATCCATTAGTCCTAATGAGAGCTGTTGGTGCTTAAAATGAGTTCTCATTCATCTATGAGGTTAGATTGTACTGAAACCAGAGCGATGATGATTGGTTTCATTTTACCTTTGTTGTAGCTTTAACATGGAAAGGAGGACCTGCTATTTTCACACTCAGGTCAAGAAAGTCCACCCTCTCTGCAGCTCACAGTTACATATAAAGGAAGACAGAGCCTAGTAAGTGAAAGTCAGATGATTTTACCATCACTTTTTTTTTTTTTTTTTTTAATTCCTTTAGCTGTTCAGACAGCAATTCCCTGCAAAATGATTGTAAGATAACAGTCATATCTGCCTTACCTAAACTGTCACAGGTATAAGCTACATTTCAGGCTTAGTGTGTTTGGGTGGAACTCTGAAAGATTCACTGCTGAGTTATCAACAGAATCTTCAAGTGTTTTTCTATAGTGGGGTGGCAGGGAAAGTTGAAAATATATGGTAGGAAACGTTTCAAATGGTTTTAGGAATTACAAATTGCTGCAGTATATGGTGCATAGTCTATTTCTCATCTTCTTCAACTGGAATCAAATTGGCCTTTTCTTGGAAAAACATCTTGCACAGTAAAGTACTTGTTTTTCAAGAATCCTAAAGCACTCCCTTTTTGATGCTGTAAATTGGATGTTGAGATCCACAGAGAAGAGTGAAAATCCTTCTATTAGTGATGCAAAGTGGAAGCAAAAAATTGCTCTTTCTAAAATTACATTTATTTTATCGCATTGTTTCTCAGTTTTATCTTAGTTATCGGCATGTTTAATTTTCTGTTTTCTGTAGACCAAAATCTGCTCTACAAAATTGTTACAGTATTTTCTCCTTTACTATCTTCCTAATCTATCTCACTGAACCAGTACATCTGTTCTTTTTTATATCCTTTCATATGATTTTCTTTTTCAGGGACACCTACTTACAACTGTTTAGTTAGTAAAATATACTGGTATCCTCAAAAGCCTTGAAAGAATTATTATTCCTATTATGTATGTGTTATTGTTTATTGATTAATTACTTTATAACGAAAGGGAAAGAGTATCCTTCTAAGATAGAAGGGCAACAACAGGAATTGCAGCTGGAGAAGAATGAAGAATTTATTTTATTCAGCACTGAATATGTATAACTAGAGATGCATGCTTTGGTAATACTTTGAAATTTTGGTACAGTCAGACAATGGTATTTAAACTGTTACAGAATACTTTTTTAGTGTCTTCATATGTGATTTTGTGAATCTACTTTTCATTAGTAGCTTTTCATTCCCACTAATTTTTTATATCCATATTTAATTATTTTCGATGTTTGAGATCTTCATGGTGGCTTATTTCTTGTCCAAATACAATATTTAAATACAGTATCTTTAATTACTGCATTCAAGCTACCTGTATCTTAGAAGAAAGAGCTGATACTGGAGTCCAAATAAATCAGGATAATTGATGGTGCAATGCAAATTTTATGTTGTGTGCTCTTTTAGGTGAGCACTTTAAAACAACGGCTGGTATTCCTTTTGTTCTTTTTGTTCTTTAAAAAATGCAGAAGGGTAGGCTTCATAAGCAAAGGATAGCACCTTTGAAGACAGAAAGGTACAGATGAGAACTGCATCAGCTTTATTAGGTTATCTTGGATTTTTTCTATACTGAGTAGAAAAAGATGCTTCCATCTTTTTGAAGGTGATTCAGGGAGCAGGCTAAATTAGCTTCATCATTTAGACAATTCAGTTGATTGCTTCCGGAGCCAGACACTTTTACCCCTCCTTCCTGTTCTACCCGCTATATAAATTATAAACTATTCTGGAATATGTCTGGTCAAGGATGACAAGGAGTTAGTGACAGCATGTCACTGACAGTGAGACCCAAACTGTCTCCTCTAATTGTCTTCTATCTTTCGCTTCCTGTTCCAGTGTAAGGACTTGCCAGAACAAGGGCTTCATAGAGTGGCAGGCTTTGTTGTACCAACATCTCACCCCGGTGGTAACCTCTGAAGATTCTTGCATTATGTTGTTGCACAGGTGACCTTATATCAAATGTTTTAAATATCATCTAATGAAGAGAAATCGTGGCAGAGAAATAATGACTTGAGAAAATACTTGGAGAATGCTTATGGAAGGTGCAAAAAACCCACAGAATCATAGAATCAGCCAGGTTGGAAGAGACCTCCAAGATCATCCAGTCCAGCCTATCACCCAGCCCTATCCAATCAACTAGACCGTGGCACTAAATGCCTCATCCAGTCTTTTCTTAAACACTTCCAGGGATGGTGACTCCACCACCTCCCTGGGCAGCCCATTCCAATGGCAAATCACTGTCTCTGTCAAGAACTTCCTCCTAACATCCAGCCTATTGTCTCTGTCAAGAACTTCCTCCTAACATCCAGCCTATACTTCCCCTGGCACAACTTGAGACTGTGTCCCCTTGTTCTGTTGCTGGTTGTCTGGGAGAAGAGACCAACCCCCACCTGGCTACAACCTCCCTTCAGGTAGTTGTAGACAGCAATGAGGTCACCCCTGAGTCTCCTCTTCTCCAGGCTAAACAACCCCAGCTCCCTCAGCCTCTCCTCATAGGGTTTGTGTTCCAGGCCTGTACAGCTTAAGGTAATTTATTACACAAACTCACAGTACAAAGATGACAAAATTCTGTTTAACTGGTTTCCAAACCATACTGCATTAGACAGATATGGCAATTCTGGCAAAATCTATTCATGCTGTTTCACAAGGCTTCTCTTAGACCTAAAAAAGGAAAGATCTGGCATCTCTGTAAAAATGTGGCCATTTCCTGTAGCTCCCTTTCTTAGTTGCATCTTGCAGAACTGAATTGCTGACAAAGTGCAGTGTTTGTACACATTCAGAATGTGCTGAAGTCATGAGCCTAAGAAATCTGAGGCCTATTGGTGTTGTATTTAAAGTCATTTAAGTACTTGATGATCCTAAAGGTCTTTTACAACTGAAACAATTTTGTGACTTTATAATTAATTCCCATTTGCATTTTTTCAGTTCATTAAGCCAATTTAGGTTAAGTTCATGGAGATTCCTTTATGGTTGTTTAGTTTAGTTATAGTGCAGTTCAGTTTCATTTAGCCTCTGTTAATAAGGATTTTTTTTTCAGGCAGGCTGATTTGCTGTTGGTATTTTTAGCACTTCAACATTCTACTTTCAGCCAAACTGTTGAAGTTTACCCCTACAGAAAGCATCAGCTTCTTTAAAAAGCTGGAGTGTGTATAATGCAGTTTAAACCTATTCCTGTGTTAGGTGAATGAGCCAAGGACAAGTGCCCTCTGACAGTAACTACATCAATGAAAAAAAAAAAGTGTTAGTTAGATATAAATCAATGTTGCTTTGGCAGGGCTGTAGGTCACATTAGGCATGTATATAGTTAAAAATTAACAAAACAAAGACATGTCTGAGACAGGACCTTTTGTAACCCGCTCAAACCGCAAATTTCTGTTTCTGAATTGAAAAATAAGCTTGTAGATTTTTCAGCATGTATGTGAAGTTGTATGTTCAATATATAAATACTAGTTAAAATTCATGATCAAGAATTCCTACTCAAAACAAACTCTGTGAACACATGTGATATGTACTCTCCTGTCAGACTCCCTCTGCAGGCTATCTGCTGGGCTAGCACAGGTGCTAGTTGGGTGCCTGCCCTGTGTTTAAATTTAGAGAGCAGAGAATTTAAATGTGAAATTCTACAGATGAATAGTCAACAGCAGTGATGATTTACTTCAAAACTGCACTTGGTGATGTGATTGGAACTTAATGGACAAGCCCAGACTTCAGGAGCATTAACAGAAATCCACGTAATTTTTTTATATAAATGTTAAAGCACTTAGTACTTCATCTATTAGCTGACAGAAAATCAGTTGGATGGTAATCAATATTTCAATTCCAACATTGTATTTCTTTCCTGATTGATTGGTTTGCACCTTTATGTAATGTCAGAAGGAAATGACAGTTTGGGCTTGGGGAAAATAAGTAGCAAGTTAGCTCACGTAGTTCTGAGCTTGAACAAAAGTAGTAAAGACCGAAGTGGGGAAAAATGTTTGCAGTGATAAACAGAAAAGTGGCCAGATGTATGTTTCAAAAAGAAAGAACAAGAAGAGAAGAGAAGAGAAGAGGAGGCTCAGGGGTGACCTCATTGCTCTCTACAACTACCTGAAGGGAGGTTGTAGCCAGGTGGGGGGTGGTTTCTTCTGCCAGACAACCAGCAACAGNCTAAGTTACTGCTTTCCCACTATTCGAACATAGTCGACACAGTTGTATATGATATTAGAGTGAGTAGTAAGTGATCACAAAGCTTACACAAATACCCTGATCTAGGGTAGGATGTTCCGGCCCATGGCAGGGGGATTGAAAGTAGACAATCTTTGTGGTCCCTTCCAACTCTGACTGGTTCTATAATTCTGTGATTCTACACGGATTGATGAATAATTTATTTGGAATTCTATATTCCAAAATACTTAGTCTTCAGTAAATATTCTAGTCATTATATGGGAGTAATATCAGTGAGTATTTTTCTGATGCACTTTAATCAGTATTTAAATCCTACGTTCTTACTCACAGTCACAGATTTTTCATTTCACATTTCTCATTGTCATGGAAGGTTTGACTTTTCCTACCTCAGAGTTTTCAATAAAGGTAATACAATACCTTTGATTTTGTGGATGTTTTATGGAGTACTTATCACAATAACAAGATCTTTTTTTCTGATTGCCGGTAATTGATTTGGAACATATCAAAGCACATGAAGGCTCTTTATGATGCAAGCATTGCATGTTCCATTGTTAGAGATAGCCACATTAGGACATTTTCACATGGTCCTGAAAATATGGATAAAATGTCTGAAATTCATTGACAATCTGTTTATAGAATAACTGAGTGGAAGCAACTCGGAAGAGTGTATCATTATGAACCTGAGTTAGAGAGACTGTGGCCCTACAGACTACTGGAAAAATTAATTAAAAGATTATATTACAGTGCTGAATTCACAGGTGGGATTTACAGGTAGGCCTGTTCAAGTGGACATGGTTTTCCTCACCCAAGTTAAACTTAACAGTACCTCTCTGAACATAAAATGCGAAGAGGTCTCTGATGGGATATGATCTCAATCTCTGGAAGGTTGCTTCTCTGGAAGGTTGCTTCTTGTTCTTGGTAATGTTCTATTGAAACCTCCAATGTCTTACCAGCAGAAATGTGTTGGAACATATGGCGCCTGCCTGTTTTCTGGAGAGCTTCATCTTTTCTGTGCTGTGTAGTGTTAGAGACTTTTTGCCATTTCATTATGAATGAGTCGCCATAGGTTGTCTGTCCTTGGATTTCTCCTCTTCGTGAAGTAGTTAGTACAGAGGACCAAAAAAGCTACAAAATAAATTTTAGTGCCTCTGATCAAGAGTTTGTAGTGGTCTCCAGAAGGACAAATTCAAGGGAGACAGACTTTGTTCTGCCTCACATGTATAAAAGCTTAGATAATTTAAAGAGTAGATGCAGCATTTCTCAGTTACTATATGAAGGACATTCCTCTGAGGAAACCATGAATGTTTTGTCCTGTCTTTGTGTTTTAGAGGCAAACAAAGTTTGATTTCTGACTATTACGTTTGAGCAGTTTAGAATACTTTGAGATTACTGGAAGTCTTCCAAACAACTAACTCAGATTTTATACCAATCATTCTCAGGTGTTGGTTTGTTTGTTTGCTTGTTTTTAGTTGTTGTTGATACTATTTAAAATTTGGAAGTTTTATAAAACTAGCTGGATAAATGCAGAAGTTTCTGTGTATAATTTATTTCCTGAATCTGAAGATGTTTTTGCAAAGGATCTTTTTTTTAACCTAATTCACTGATAAAGTAGATTTAATTTCTCATTTTTGATGCCTGAATTTAATATGTGGATCTAACTTCTTTGGAGATATTTACACACACACACAAATATAACTGTGTGAAGGTCATCTGACCTCAACTGATTCAGTTGAGTCGACTTAGAGCACCCCTTATATAAACAGAAGTACATAGAAATGCATTCTTTGAAGTTTCCAAGGTAGGACACTCTAACATACTCTGTTTAATGATGTCATAGTTTTTCCACTGTGTAATATAAAGGCCTGTTTCTAATGTATGACTGAAATAGCCTTCCCACAAATCAAATCATATTCCTCATCTCCTTTTCCTGGAGGCCAAATAGATATGAGAAAGTGTGCAGAAACACCTTCTTGATAGTGATTTTTTAAATGCTGGATGGTTGCTACCATGTTTTCACTCATTCCAGTAAGTGGACAAGGAGCACTGGGTACAAATTAGAACACAGGAGATTTCACTTGAGCTTAAGGAGAAAGTTCTTTACCTTGAGGATTATGGATTTTTGGAGCAGGGTGCCCAGAGAGGTTGTAGAGTCTCCATCTGTGGACACCTGCCCGGATACATTCCTGTTCAACCCGAACTGAGTGTAACTGTTAGCAAGGGAACTGGACTAGCTGATTTTCAGAACTCCCTTCCAACTCCTACCATTCTGTCATTCTGTGATTCTTTGTAGTTTCCTCAAGCTAGATCATGTTTCCAGCATGAGCTGTTCTTGTGCTTCCCACAGCCTCTGTAGATTGTGGATACCTTCATTTAAAATTAGGCTCAAAACTGAAGATAATATACAAGGTAAGGTGTCACCACACAGAATATGTTTCAAAACTTTCTTCTATAATTGTTTAGCTTCATTTAAACATGATGGCCAGCATACCACATGTGATCTGTCTTCTGAAATCTCTGTCAAAGCAGCAGCATCACAGGGTATGAGCTGGCTCCTTTAAAGAAATACTTTTTCTTTGTCCTTCAGTAAGCAACAAGGATTCTATCTATGTATCTATCTACCAATTCTTCCACAGACAATTATCACATACACTCACTGCCATTGGTCTCAATAGAGGAAGCTTTTGACACTAACTTATGGAAGGCTTTTGCAGACCATACACGGTCAACTTAATTCCTGCTTGCAGGAACAATTCCTATGTTATTCCAGGTAACTTTTTGCATTCCAGATAACTTTGTATCAAACAGCACATTTCACCTTTTAAAATTTTTTTCTAAAGAAAAAGGCTTAAATTTTAAGCTTGTGTCTCAATTAGGATTTCTAATGGTGTTTGCTTTAGAAGTTATTTTCTACTCTTTCACGTTGATACTTTTGAATGATTTGTTTGAAAGCAGTATTATTGTGTGATGGTTTGGGTGTTACCTGCCTGTCTTAAGAAAATCACCCAGACTAGACTCATCTGATCTGGAAATTAGAATGAAGCTCTATATTTACAGCTTAGCACAACATACAAGCAGACATTTACAATATATACACCTATATACAGCAATACACAAGGTGAAAAAAAAAGTAATATGGAAACACAACAGCCCTCCCAGAAACCAGAGTCCTCAAGAGAGGCTCTCAAACACCTTTCCACCTTCTTCCCACCCCTCTACCTTACCCCAGACTTTGCCTTATGTTCAAGGCAAGTTTGGAGGGTTGGCCATGGGGAACCGGAAGGATTAGTCACACAGATGGCAGGTTAGAGAGGGAGAAAAGTGCAGACCAAAAGCCAGAGAGAGACTCGGTGTTATCTATGTTTATGTTCTCGTTTTTATACATCTTAGCAAGCCTATGATTGAAGTAGACATCACAGCCTATAATCTAATTCTTCTCACCAAAATATCCCATCTGGGCTCAAACTAGCACATATTGGAAGCTGGTGATTGCACCTGGATTTCCAAATTGCTTGTGGCTTTATTTTTCCCTTTTCAGTCTGTGAAGTGATGAGGCCATTGGCTTAGTAAAGAAAAAGAGGAATGATGATGCATAGAAGCCATGTTATATATTGGTATTTCTTCTCTTTTTGATGCCCCATTTCTGTAACTTATTCTCTGAATGTCTGCTACTCTTCTCATCTGCATCTTTATCACGACTTTCAGTATTTGAGAAACGTAAATGACTGTTCTCACTAGCTTAAGTGGCTTTGTTAGTGCTTTCTGATGTACATTGATTGTAGCATCTCGAGAAGAAAGGTGAAACTAGATTTTTACACCTGGGAGAAAAAAAAAAAGAAGGTGTTAAAAATGAGGAAACCACGTGCCACTCAATGCTCCCAAACTTTGCATTTTGTCTTGGTACCATCACATACTCTATAGGCTGATGATCAGCCTGCTGCATTCAGCTGTCATGGGTTGGAAAGGAAAGAGCAGAACATGTCTGTAGAGTCATTTGTTGTTTTCAACATGTTTTGATGAACATTATGCGACAGTTGTTTTATTTGGTCTAGAGCATTAAGTGCATGTAACCATTAGAGGATTTTTCTTTTATAATGTTTTTGAGGTGTTAAAATATCAATGCTGCTGAAGCTTGGCTGACTGAAAAGCTGTTTTCTAGAAAGATTAAGGAACAAATGTTAGGTTTTTATCTGTCACTTTATGTCACTGAATTCTGTCTCTGAAGAATGTTCTGCAGGTTTGTATGTTTTCACGATGAGAAGATCAGCCATCACTCAAAAGGCACACTGAAAAAGATGAAAACTGAACTTCTTACTACATTTTTTGCTAACTTGGATTGATTTATTCTTTCATTCTAAAATGAGTGTTTCATTAGTAGGGGAAATTTAAATCTTTGGATAAATGCAGCTATTGGTCGTGGTCATGCAGCTAAATAAATGTAGGGTTTATTCAGAATGAGTTTTATGCTGGTGCAGTCTGGAATTCTCAAGTTTTATTTCAGTTTATTGGTTTTGTGTTCTTGGCAACTGGTTTCCTGGCAGCTCTCTCCAGACAAAATTAGAAAATTAGGTCAAAAAGGGCCTTGTGATGAAATACGTTGTTGTGTCTGGAATGTAGAAGGGTTTTGTGCCAAAAAAGTGTTTGGACACTACTACTGTGGTAGTTGCCCTTGTGAAATTAGAAGCTGCTTGTTGAACATTAGACACAGTGTGGTGAATTAGCCTTGGCTAACGACCAAATGCCCATCCATCTGCTTGTTCACTCCGCTGCCTCAGTAGGAGAGAAAAGATTGAGACAGGGAGCTGTCACAGGCAAAGCAGATATAGCTTGGGGAAAATTATTTCAATTTATTGCCAAATAAAATGTGAAATCCTCCTTATCTGACCTTGGTATTTTTTTCTGCTGTTTCACTCCTTTTGTTCCCTCTTTGTCTCCCTGTCCAGCATTTTTTGCCTATTGTTATATATGCTTTCACAGAGGCACCATCAAGATGGTCAATGGGCTCAGCCACGTCCTGCAGTGTAGCTGTTGGATGTGCTTGGAACCAGTTGTAGTTGGCCATGAAAGGCACATGGCAATGTGTGTCTACCTCCACCAGCACTGGGACATGGACACTCCATTAACCTAAAACATGGGGTCTGCTGTGTTCTGTGAAATACCATCTTTGCTGGAGCTAGAACACACTTCTTGATGCAATCTAACCTTTTGATTGAACACTCCAAATTCATGTATTACATCCTCAGTGGATGTAGTATTTCACCTGGTGGATTCAAAGTGGCTTGGTACTGGCCTGAGCATGTAGAAATGGTGGCATTTTCAATCCACGAGTTTTTAGTGGGTAGAAGACTCCATGCTACATAGAATTTTGTTTTTTGGTTTGGTTTTTAATAACACAGTATAAGTTTGTGCAGCTTTTATGTGAGATAAAGCAAAACCTTTTCTGTCTATGAAGGTATGCTTGATTCTGTGCATAATAATGTCTTTGATTTCTTCAACATACAGGTGTCATGGATTGAGTTGAACCTGCTCCTGTTATTCATACCATGCCGCAGTCATGCCAGCTTCAAAAATCAAAATGCTAACTGGGGCAAAGTATTATGGGCCTTGAATTTCAGGTTGCAACATGGGAGGCTTCCTGTTCCGGTTGCTGCTTCTAGGTTCTGGGTTCTTCATTGTTGGATGTTGCTATGCAGGCATGGTGGTGGAATGAGTAGGAATCAGTTAGCTGCTGGTATTGGCCGTCTGCCAATGTGCTTATTCTGCAAATAGGCTGAGCTAAGGTAATTATGCATTGTGATATCTCATGTTATATTAAAACCTGTATTTCTTTATCTCAACCCTGAGTTTTGTGTGTTACTCTTCCCCTCACTTTTGTGCTAAACCATTACAACAGCTTATAAGCTGATCTTGTGGTTTTCATGCTTTCTTTATGTAAGTCTGTTTGCAGTTGTGGGTATACTGCTATCAGTAGTATACAGCATAGGTTTTGTTAGGATTTTCTACAGTAATATAGTTGCTAATAATCCTGTTAGGGCTCATTATTTGTTATCTATAAAGCATTTTTAAAGATTATTTTAGATTTTTTATTAGCTTAAGCTGTTACTAAGTGCAACCTGGTTTGTCAAGCTCCCTGTTCTCAATAAATTGAACTTTTGCTTTGCACTGAAGGGCCATTGCCTTATCTGGAAGGCAGAGCTTGTTATTTTAGTTCATGTAGATAACTGAAACTTCCACATCCTGACTGTTTTGGGGTGTGAGTTTTGGGTTTTTTTTGGCCAAGAAATCTGTGGAGAGCACAACAAAATAGTGTTTGAATTTCCAGCACATGTTGTTAAAACATGCTGTAGTCTACTGCTGGTCATTCCTGCAGACCTGCCTACAAAGATGAATTAAATGATGAAAGAGAAGAGCTGTGAGTAGCAGATGCATGAAAAAACAGAGTAACAGTAGGATTATGGGAGCTTAACTAAACAGGTTGTATTCTGTGACATGCAATTGACAGATGTATTTAATATCACAGAGCTACAGTGCCTGATGTGAATTTCTGCTCCTTTCTCTGAAACTGTCTGCTTTGTACCTGAGCAAGGAGAAATTAAAAACACCTTGGATAAGCTCATACTTATTTGTTGCATAAGGAATTACCTAGGGAAACTGTATATGTCATGAATGTTGCGTGGTTTCTGTGTCAATGAAACTTCTGCTTATTTGGGTCATCTACTTGAAAATAATTTATTTTTGCATTAAGTAGTGAGCATCGTACCCATCGTGTATATTTGATAGCAGAGCAGATATGATTATTCATGGATTTGAGATTGAGGGAAAAAACCCCACAGGTAATCAGTCTGATTCCCCTTACATTAATGCTATATGTAATGTATTGTAATTTTATGACTAAAGGACTGTACTTGCAAAGCTCCTATATGTAGAAGGATTCTGCAAGCTCTTCTTTCTGGAAAAGGAACAGTGTAAAAGAGGATCATTAATCTTTTTGCTTTCACTTTGAGATTTGAATTTCCAGAGTGCCTAATGATACCACAATAAAATCAGCAGCCTGTTCTCTGGGCTTTCTTACTACATTAGCTATATTGATATAGTTTTTTATATAATTTTTATAGTTTTAGTAGTCTCTGTGTAGCAAGATGAAAAGGTTAGGAAAGTGGAAAGGTTAGGATATAACCTCATCTTATAGAATCATAGAATGGTTTAGGTTGGAAGGGACCTCAAGGATCATCCAGCTCCAACCCCCTGCCACAGGCAGGGACACCTCCCACTAGAGCAGCTCGCCCAAGGCCTCATCCAGCCTGACCTTAAACACCTCCAGGGAGGAAGCATCCACAACCTCCCTGGGCAACCCATTCCAGTGCCCTACCACCCTCACTGTAAAGAACTTCCTCCTAACATCCAGTCTAAATTTCCCCCCTTCCAGCTTATCCCCATTCCCCCTCGTCCTAACATTACTAGACCGTGTAAATAGTCCCTCCCCAGCTTTCCTGTAGGCTCCCTTCAAATACTGGAAGGCCACTATAAGGTCTCCTCGAAGCCTTCTCCTCTCCAGGCTGAAGAGCCCCAACTCTCTCAGCCTGTCCTCATAGCAGAGGTGCTCCAGCCCTCTGATCATCTTCGTGGCTCTCCTTTGGACCCGCTCCAGCAGTTCCATGTCCTTCTTGTATTGGGGGCTCCAGAACTGCACACAGTACTCCAGGTGGGGTCTGACGAGAGCAGAGTAAAGGGGGAGAATCACCTCCCTTGCCCTGCTGGCCACACTTCTCTTGATGCAGCCCAGCACTCGGTTGGCTGTCTGGGCTGCATGTGCACACTGCCGGCTCATGTTGAGCTTCTCGTCGACCCAGACCCCCAGGTCCTTCTCCTCAGGGCTGCTCTCCAGCCATTCATCACCCAGCCTGTATCTGTGCCTGGGATTGCACCGACCCAGGTGCAGGACCTTACACTTGGCCTTGTTAAACGTCATGAGGTTGGCCTGGGCCCACCTCTCCAGCCTGTCCAGGTCCCTCTGAATGGCATCCCTGCCCTCCAGCAAGTCAGCTGTGCCACACAGCTTGGTGTCATCTGCAAACTTGCTGAGGGTGCACTCAATTCCT
Source organism: Tricholaema leucomelas (assembly GCA_013400475.1). Classification (NCBI taxonomy): domain Eukaryota; kingdom Metazoa; phylum Chordata; class Aves; order Piciformes; family Lybiidae; genus Tricholaema lacrymosa; species Tricholaema leucomelas. The sequence continues at coordinate 26,187 of WAAF01015972.1, forward strand.
CTGTCCATATCACTGACAAAGATGTTAAAGAGCACTGGTCCCAGCACTGACCCCTGAGGAACACCACTTGTCACCGGTCGCCAGGTGGACATTGTGCCATTGATCACCACCCTCTGCATGCGACCATCCAGCCAATTCCTTATCCAGTGAGTGCTCCACCCATCCAGTTTGTGCTTTTCCAGTTTGGTGACCAGGATGTCATGTGGGACAGAGTCGAATGCCTTACTCAGGTCTAGGTAGACGACGTCAGTTGCCCTTCCCCTGTCCATTGCAGCTGTGACTACATCATAAAAAGCCACCAAATTTGTCAGGCATGATTTGCCCTTAGTGAAGCCATGCTGATTGCCGCCAGTCACCTCTGCCTGGTTTTCCATTTGCTTTTGCAGAGCCTTCAGGAGGATCCGCTCCATGATCTTTCCAGGCACAGAAGTGAGACTGACTGGTCTGTAGTTTCCAGGGTCATCCTTTTTCCCCTTCTTGAAGATGGGTGTTATGTTCGCCCTTTTCCAGTCAGCAGGAACCTCACCGGTCTGCCATGACCTTTCAAACACAATGGACAGTGGTTTAGCAACTTCATCTGCCACTTCCTTCAGGACCCGTGGGTGGATCTCGTCAGGCCCCATGGATTTGTGCACATTCAGATTCCTTAGGTGCTCACGAACATGATCTTCATTTACAGTGGGCAGAGCTTCCTTCTGCCAGGCCTTATTTTCATCCCCTGTGACTCGGACATCACGGTTGGGGTCCTTGCCATTGAAATCTTTTTAGAGTCTGAAATCTAACCAACACAGAAAAACATCCAATTATGTAAAGATTAGATTCCCTTGAAACTAATCTGGATGGAACAGTCAGTCTAATGACTCTTTTTAATGGGACTTAATTGGTGCAGAGAAGTAAAAATAAGCCTTGGGGTGATAAAATATAATTTATTTATTTGTTGCCACAGTCTCCAGATAAGAAATAAATTACTTCAAGATTTATGTTAGAGTACATTTATGCTTTTGTCCTTGTTGTATACTGACACTGTTGGAAGTTAGATTCAGAGGAGATCAGTTATCTTAGTTTTTAAACCAAAGGAGATTTATTTACAAATTGTGGCTTTAGAGAACATTTGGTGGTAAATTCAGGCAGATGTTGTCCTAAATACTCTTGTTCTGTATATGAACGATATGTTGGTCAACGAATGATACATTACTGTTCAATCTTGAAAAGTCTTTTGGAAATGAAAATAGGTTGAAGAATATGAGTGGGTTTACTTCTATTTTTAGTCAGCCTGTTTGTTTTTCTGTCTTTGTGTGTGTGTGTGTGAATGCTTAGAACCTTAATATCTTCTTTGCTGTAATATGTAGGTGTTCATATTATTCAGAGGAATAATGGTTTAGTGCAAGGGCTAACCTGCCTTCTCCCCAGCACAAAAGTGAGGGGAAAAGTAACACGGAAAACTGAGGGTAGAGATAAAGAGATAACAGTTTAATATAACATGGAATATCACAATCACAATGCATAATTACCTTATCTAATAAAATCTAATTAATCATAGTATCATAGTATCATCAGGGTTGGAAGAAACCTCACAGATCATCAAGTCCAACCCGTTACCACAGAGCTCAAGGCTAGACCATGGCACCAAGTGCCACGTCCAATCCTGCCTTGAACAGCTCCAGGGACGGCGACTCCACCACCTCCCCGGGCAGCCCATTCCAGTGTCCAATGACTCTCTCAGTGAAGAACTTTCTCCTCACCTCGAGCCTAAACTTCCCCTGGCGCAGCCTGAGGCTGTGTCCTCTCGTTCTGGCGCTGGCCACCTGAGAGAAGAGAGCAACCTCCCCCTGGCCACAACCACCCCTCAGGTAGTTGTAGACAGCAATAAGGTCACCCCTGAGCCTCCTCTTCTCCAGGCTAAACAATCCCAGCTCCCTCAGCCTCTCCTCATAGGGCTTGTGCTCGAGGCCTCTCACCAGCCTCGTCGCCCTTCTCTGGACACGTTCAAGCATCTCAATGTCCCTTCTAAACTGGGGGGCTCAGAACTGAACACAGTACTCAAGGTGTGGTCTAACCAGTGCAGAGTACAGGGGCAGAATGACCTCCCTGCTCCTGCTGACCACACCATTCCTGATGCAGGCCAGGATGCCATTGGCTCTCTTGGCCACCTGGGCACACTGCTGGCTCATGTTCAGGCGGGTATCAATCAGCACCCTCAGATCCCTTTCTGTCTGGCTGCTCTCCAGCCACTCTGACCCCAGCCTGTATCTCTTCATGGAGTTGTTGTGGCCAAAGTGCAGCACCCTGCACTTGGAGCCATTGAACGCCATCCCATTGGACTCTGCCCATCTGTCCAGGTGGTCAAGGTCCCGCTGCAGAGCCCTTCTTCCCTCCAACCCAGCCACATCAGCTTCCAGCTTGGTGTCATCTGCAAACAATTCACAATTACCTTAGCTTAGCATATTTCCATAAAAAGAAGAGTGAAATACAGGGAAAAAACCTTAGCATAAAACAGAAAACCCAGACCACCAGCTACTGGAGTTCCACACACCTCACCACCATCCCTGTGGAGAAGAAGCAAACACCCAAAATCGCAATACAGCAACCATAACAGGAAGCCTCCCATGTAGCAATCTGAACTTCAAGCTCCATAATGATCTGCTCCAGTTAGCACCTTAACTTTTTGAAGCTGGCATGACTGCGGTGTGGTATGAATAACTGCAGTAGGTTCAACTCAATCTGTGATAAGAGGTGTTTATGTAATGGACGTTAAATGTCTGGCTAAGCATTATTGTACCATCTCATTGCCTTTTTCTTAGTGCTGTATCTCCTTGTCCTTGAACATGCTTATTTGTTCAGTTCCTCCAATTTTTTCTCATTTTAAATTCTCTGAAGTGTTCTCCTCCTAAATGTCAAGTTGAAGGCATGAAAGTATAAAATATACTTTGAACATAGATCAGTTGTATACTCTTAAATGTGTAGACACAGTAAAACTCCGTATTAGGCTCAGTTTCTTGAATTCAGTCAGTTGTTACCCTGTGTTATAACCACTGGTGTATGGTATGTTTGATTTTTTTCGTGACTGCCAGTGAATGCTGTATGTAGTGTACATATCAACAGAAATTATTCCTCTGATAAAATATGAATTGCACAAACACCTAATGAAAATTCTTTTTTATGGGGATTGGCTACTATATTAGAGTCTGTTCTTGTGATCACTTTATGTGACTGCTTGTGGACTGCTTATATGATGGCTAAATGTTATCATCTGAGCCACACTTTCCTGATTAGATATTCTCTGATTGATATATTCTATGCATTTCATTAATGTATTCCTCTTTTGGTGTAATTACAATACAATTTATTTTTTAAGAACGGTTGTCTTCTCTGTCTTCTCAGCCAACACATGCAGCAAGTACTGACTGGATTTAAAGTATTTATGGTGATTTGTTTATTTGTATTTTCTATGTAACATATGTCGTGGAACCTTAGAATGGCTTAGGTTGGAAGGGGTCTTACAGATCATCTATTCCAACCTCCCCACCATGGGCATGGATGCCTCTCAACTAGACTTGGCTACTCAAGGCATCCTCTCTGGCCTTGAACACCTGAGGTGAGGAGGCATCCATAGCCTCCCTGGGAAGCCTATTCCAAAGTCCCACCACCCTTGTACTGAAGAACTTCTTTCAGTCTAAAGATCCAATCTAAACCTACTCTTCCTCAGTGTAAAACCATCCCATCTTGTCCTATTGCTAGACACCCTCATGAAAAGTCCCCCTCCAGCCTTCCTGTAGGATCCCTTCAGGTATTGGAAGGCAGCTAATAAGGTCTCCCTGGAGTCTTCACTAGTACTTCATTTTCTGAGTAAAAATGAGCTTTTATGTTACCGTATTTCACTAATTTGTAGTAGTCTGTGCATTTAATGATTAATTGTAAAATGTAGCGTAAGATTTCAAGACATACCTTTGCTACAGACTTCTTGACAGTATGCTTCTAACAGTAGATTTCAGCCAAGAGTTTCAAGCATTACCTCAAAAGTATGACATCATCTGGTAATGGGATCTACACCTGTGAAATTACATAATTTACTGTAAAAATACTGTTAGACTGTTTGATTATTTTGGCTTCTGGCCTCAGCCAGTTCATACTCAGAAGAAACTTTGTTCACTTTGGAGGTTTCACTGTTGCAGTCCTCAAAGTGTGTATTATTGTGCTAGTTTGAGCCTAGCTAGCATGTTTTGGTGAGAAGAACTAGATGATAGGCTGTAAAATGAAAACAATGGTGAGGTCTACTTCCCTCACGGTCTTGCTGGGATGTGTAAAGAAGAAAGGCAAAACAAAGATTACTGCACTTGCTTCTTCTCTTCGCTGGGGAGCTTTGCCTGCTGGGGNGTTATATACAGAGATATACAAGGTAAAAAAAGGTAATACAAACACAATCCCCCGGGAGCGGGGGGGATTGTATTACCTTTTTTTACCTTGTATATTTCTGCTCTCTCTGCAGCTGGTTGTCCTCTGCGGAGCCTTTCAGGGTCATTGCTGGCTCCACATGCTGTTTAGCCAACACCACATTCTGGCCTCTGATTAAAGGGATGGTACTTGCAGGTTCTGTTTTCCTTAGCTTTATCACTTGAGAGCTCACATACCCTGTCCTTCCCAGGTCTTATCTCTGGTAACCTGGCAACTATTAGCCTGTTGCCCTAAGTCAAATCAGCCACATACCTCATACAATAATAGAAATAAATTCTAAAGGATGTTTGAGAAACTCTGTACGCACCACTTTTTATTCTACTAAGTCTTTAGAAAGCATTTGTGAAGTGCAATGGAATAGCTAAAATGGTGGGCTTGGTTTTATGTATATTATATTTTGAATTTTAGTACAGCCATCTTCAGTCCAGCCATCAGAATGGACAGCAGTCACCCTCTTATCTTACCTAATTCTGGGAGTCCATTAAATTATACCAATGGCTGGGAAGAGTTAGTACTTACAAAATATTGTTTAACACATCTGGATGGAAGAACTTTGACAGTAATCATTGTAAATAGTATTTATGCAGTTTGAACACAGGAAATAGATTTTGAATTATATTGAAAAGTGTATTTGCCCATCATCACGTTACTTTAGTGCCTCATCTTGGTGTGGTGTATGTAGTTTGTCAGTAACATGCAGTGATTGTATTTATAGCAATGGAATCAAATGAGCATTTTAACAACAGAGCATTTTAATCATAATACTCAAAGAAATGTAGATGTCACGGCTTACATTGTTTTGGTTGAGATGTGAATGTTTTTGTTTGGTTTTGGTGTGCACGGGTGTGCGCTTTTGTCCAAATTAACATGAGCTGTGCTAAGCGCAGGAGTGCTTAGATTTCTGACCTTATCCATCCTGCTTTATAGCAAAAGTGATCAGTAACTTACACTCCTTGTAGTGTTTGTTTTAAGATGCTCCCTTCAAGGATTCAACAGTTTAGATAATCTCTAAAGACTGATATATGTGACCCTGGGTTTAGCTGTGTGTTACAGCACTGTCAGTTGTTTATTCTGTATGTTGAATATACCATTCCAGAAGATAGCTTGTGTTATCAGTTGATGCTAATAGAATATATCTAATATATCAAAATAATTGTGTCATTGCACCCAACCATGCCCCCTCTTCAGTTTTAATGACATCTTAAACTGCAATTTTCTTTTTAAGGTTTTTGACAGATGAAGGAGGAGAAGATTGTCTAAAAGGCAGCTCAATTATAGTAGCAATCCCAAATCAAAGCTAAAGGAGAATGTAGTGGTGAAGGAAATGATGACCTGTGACAAAATCCATAACTAGCTAGTAGTATTCCCAACTGAGACATTAGAGTAGATCTTATCATATTTGTCTTCTACTTTGACTGGAACATTTTCAGATACCTTGAATTATTTTATTTCCTGGCACAAAATACTAATCCTGGGGGGAAAAAAAGGCCCACAACTAGGATGTGGGGGGGAGATGGGGGAAGAGTGAAATGAGTGGTTTATGTAATAGTCTGTGAAACCATCAGGTGAATTACAGGTTGCTGGACATTAGTTTTAAAAATTCCAACTTCATTTGTATTATTTGGAAATTTATTCCACATTTAGCTAAAAGTCCAGGTAAGCCTCAGGTTGCTCTCTGTGTGAGCTAAGCAGTGCATTATTTCCTTATGGGGCTAAAAGGTGTTGAACATTTTGTTTAGCACAATATCAAAACAGTATCAACAAAATCTGGAGTAATTGTCCTCAATCACCTTCTAAGACTTGCTTTTTTCCATAACTTGCTCTTGGATGCTCTTCACCACTGTACATTGTGCTGTACCTGTGGTGCTGTGCAATTAAGGATTTACATTGGCACTCTGCAGCGGTGATTATAAGGTGACATTGTTTACCTCTGAATAGTTCATAAATCTAAGGGTCTGAGAATAGGGTGATCAGCTAGACTATTTCAGTTTAATATTTTGAAACTTAATAAATTCTTCAGTTACAAATTATCTTATTTAGTCATGCTAGAATATGCTATCTTTCCTCATCTGTTTTCAGATAATTCTATCTTATTGAATGTCTTTATAGGTGTTGATTTTCTGCAAAGTACTAGATTTCATCTGTTATGTATTTGCCATGTTATCATCCTACTATCTTTTATTTTAACTTCAATGTAGAGTTTTTAAAGAGTATTACAGAAAAACAATCAGATTTACCTCTGAACAAGGAGGGCTAAATATCCTTGTCTAGAGTATTCTTTTGCACTAGCTAACACAGGAAACCCAAACATTTAGCTTTAAACAGCTAAAATGCTAGGAAAAACGAGCAAGCAAAACCATACCGCTTTAAACAACCAAAATAAAGGGAATATGAAGAAGAACTTTTTGGGAATCAGAGTCATTAAAAAAGGTCAGCCTGACTCAAAAAATCCAATTCATCATTAGTATCCATCTTTTTCCTATTGCATTGTTGAAATTTGACTTGTTTTCTTGAATCAGATGCTGTTTGCATTCTCCTTGGAATGGGGGGATGGCACAAGAGTAATTCTCATGTACTCTTTGAAAGAAATAGTCTGTTTTTCTCAAATACTTAATGATTTTAAAATTTCTTACAGGCTAAGAGGAATCTTCATTTATCTGTAAAAATGTCATATACATGACACATCATCTGAGATACACATGGAAGGAATGGTTTCATACACACAGGAATTGCTCTGTTTTCAAAGGCTACCCATCTAGATTGTAGTATGTTGATTCTGTGGGTATGCAGTCATGAAAAATTAATGTGCTTTTGGCAAGGACAGGACATCATGAAACTAACTGAAACGTTTGCCTGTGTGAGATAGCAGGGGACTACAGTGCTTGCTGTTTTCACTTTCTATACTTAGGTACACTCCTTTGTAAGTGAAGTAAGAACTGTTTAAAAGCCATTTACAAACTCTGGAAATTAAAGTAGACACAGCTCCATGCAAGAACATCAGTAATCATCTCTCCAACTGCCATATCAGAGAGATCAGAGAAGTCACTTGTACTTTGCAGCTGCTGATTTTTGTCATTTCCATCACTCAGGCAGCAATTAACAGAGAGCATACCTGCGTGTTTCAATATGCACAATGTGGCTGAGTCAAGAATTGCAAACATAGAATTATTTTATTTTTCGGGAACCCCTCTCCCAAACAATACACAAAACTTAGTTTAGGTTTATTTGCAGATTCAGTTCAATCAGGAATTTATTGAAAAAGGACATTATACATAAATTTAGATATTTAGAAAGTAAAAAAATGGAAAAGGCTAAGCTATAAACACAGTTTTACCCCATTTATCAATCAGGCTGAAGCAGAGAATTAAGGGAATAGCAGGTCTTACTCACAGAGATGAGATAGGTACTCAACAGTGATCCCTTGCTGGATTCCTCTGCAGGAGCAGCCTTCTGACACTGCAGGAAATATCCAGTGGTATAGATCCATGCAGCAGAAGCCCAAGGGAAGTGGTAGAACCACCAAACTCGGAAATGTCTTGAGCACTTCTTCCATAAATGGGATGTTCGTGGAACGATGCTGCCATCACAGTGGCAGGGAAGAGCCAAAACTGTCATTGTCTTCCCAGTTTGGGAGGCAGTCAGGAAGTCGGTTGCTGATATAGTCTGGATGCTGCCAGCAGCTCTCTCAAGGGACCACAGGGCTTGCCAAGCCTGTAAGTTTGCACAGAAGGGTGCAAAAGTGAGGAGAACTGTCCAAAGCAGGGACAGGGTAAAACCAAAAGGATACAAAAGGTAGGAGCCATCCAAAAGCAGGGACGGTCCAGTCACAGCAGGACCCTGTCCTGTCGGGCACTCTGTCAGGAGCTCTTTCAAGATGGGGAACTCTCAAGGCGGGAGCTCTCAAGGCAGGAACCTTTTTGCCTTCTTCCTTGCTCTATTTAAGCTTTTCTAGACAGAATGTCCATTTATCATTTTATACTGGGTGTGAAAACCCAGCCAACCACCATCCCAATTCCAGTGCAAGCTTCCACGCAGGTCAGCCCATGTGCAGAAAGGCACCTTTTGCTGTTTCCCCTTCAAGCCTACAGGGCTGGGGGGCGGAAAGCAGTTTTTGTGTCTTCTTCTCCCATTCATACCCGGGGTGAGGGGGAGAAGAAGGAATTTGGGGTACTCTGGGACAGATGATGCTGTACAGTCCTTCAGAAATCAGGTTTAAAGTGGTGACTATAATAAATGATGCTTCTGCAAGCAACAGGAGACTTCATTGCTGCAATTCATAGTCTTGAACGCCAGGAGGTGCAGCTGGTGTGGAGGTCATCTTTGCGCTCCTGTGCCTCTTGAAAAATTCTCATTTGAATTATTCAAGGCTGTTTTTTTTGAGCTATAAATGGAGTGGGGCACAGACAGGTGCACAGAGCTGGTCCCAGGCCAAGCTGGTTCAGGGCAGTAGGGTGTATTTGCTCCAGTGCCATCTTCACAGATACAGCCTCATGGTTCCCAGGTGGAGAAGTAGTACAGTAGCTTTGGGTCAGCGTGGTACTTGTTCTGAAAACCTGAATCAAGCAGCACACAGGTCCACACAGAAGCATACTGACTCAGCACCACTGGCAGTCCATTCCCATTGCAATACTGTAATCTCTTTTATCCCACCCTCACAGGAATTGTCTTTCTCCTTTCTCTTCGTTACTCAAGATAATGAAGGACTATTGATAGTCCTATTAATAGTCTTGCCTTTTACCCATTTTCTCTGAAGAAAATCCTTGAATTAAGTGATGCCTTAAACTGATGTCAGGCAGAGTAGCTCACAGTGTGGAAAGGGATCCTAAAACCTGCATAATGCTGATAACTGAACAGTAATTTAAGAATGCTGTGGAAGCTGGAGTTATAAAAGTGCTCACAATCACAATTGATCATGCTGGCTTTAGCACTGATCATAAGATGACTGCTTTCAGTTGGGCTAAAATAAGAGTAATTGAAATAACTTGAGCAAACTGCTCAATAAAGCCCTCACCCTGACTTAGCAGGAATGAGGTGATAAATGGTTTGCCTGGTAAATGGTTTTTGGATGTGTTCCTGATGGTATATGATACCTGTTACCAAAATGTAATCTTAATCTAAAATCAAGATCAGGAACAACAAACGACATGTTTTCCTTAGTGGTGATTACAATGAAAGGGATAACATGGTGGATGTGGGGAGGCCTGTGGATGTGGTCTATCTGGACTTCAGCAAGGCCTTTGACACTGTCCTCCACAGCAAACTGCTGGCTAAGCTGTCAGCCCACGGCTTGGATGACAACACTCTGTGCTGGGTGAGGAACTGGCTGGAGGGCCGAGCCCAGAGAGTGGTGGTGAATGGTGCCACATCCAGCTGGCGGCCAGTCACTAGCGGTGCCCTCAGGGATCAGTGCTGGGCCCCATCCTCTTTAACATCTTCATAGATGATCTGGATGAGGGCATCGAGTCAATCATCAGCAAGTTTGCAGATGACACCAAGCTGGAGGCTGATGTGGCTGGGTTGGAGGGCAGAAGGGCTCTGCAGC
>WAAF01015973.1:15146-34490 GCA_013400475.1 Tricholaema leucomelas
CTCCTCTTGTGGAAGGTCAAAATAGGCCAAATTAGGCCTATTCTGCTTTCCCTCTGTCCTGTTGTTGGGAGAAGAAACCATGAGAAAGGAAAACAAAGAAACAAAGGCCCTGGTGCCTTCCAGTCTCTTCTCCTTTCCAAACTTCTAAACAGGGTACCCTCACATGTTTACACACTTTTATGTGTTCTGCACTAAAAAGGTAAAAGTAAGCCCTGACTTTATCTAATATGGTTAAGTTTGGCAAACTGCCATCCTGACTGGCTAATCTGTGGCCAAAAAGCCATGAGTCTCAGGCTGCATTGGTAAAAAGAGATGAGCAGGTAAACACAACCTGCTCTGCCTTACTGTGCTTCTGCCAATGCTTCAGCCTCATTGTTCTCTGTCATTGCATCCTGCCGTGCCCCGCCTGCTACATAATAACGAGCCCTGATACTTTGAGTTTGTCTACCTGGAAACTGCCTTGTCTCAGTTTACCAGGCTTAGGCATAAGATATCTTCATGTGATAGGGTCACTCAGACAGCATGACATTGTGCCATGACTGCAGACCTGCAAGTCTTCTGATGAGACTGGGAACCCTGGAAGGGACACAGATCATCAAGGAGGAACCAGGATCAGGTCAGAGGTCATCTACCTCCTTGTTGGAGCCCGGGGAGAGGTGCAAGCCTCAGTGGCTGAGAAGACACCAACATAACTCCCTGCAAGTGTTTGGATACTGTCTGGAAACTGTGGTTGGCCCCCGGAGTCCACATATACAACTTCTGTGAGAAAATACTCAAAGCCTCTTTGCAAAACTCTGTAAAACTCTGTAATTGAATCCAAGTCCCTTCTGCCTTAAGCAGAAAGGAACTTCTCAAGTCCCTCGAGTGGGCCAGTAGTAAAATAGACTGCAATGACATCCCTTCCAGTTCTAATGGTTTAATGTTTGTTGTATTATTGATAGTTATTTCTCAAGTGTTCTAGATCCTCTGTTCTCATCTGTGCAATGTTTTTGTGACCCTTGCAATGAACCTATTGTTAAAAATTATGGCCTGTGGAAAGAATCCTGAATATCACAATTAATAAACAATTAGGGATCAGTGCTGAGTCCAGTCCTATTCAACATCTTCATCAATGACATTGATGAAGGCACAGAGTGTCTGCCCAGTAAGTTTGCTGATGACACCAAAATGGGAGGCTTNTGCAGAGCACTACGAGAATGATTAGAGGACTGGAGCACTGCCTCATGAGAGACTGAGGGATGTGGGGCTGTTTAGTATGGAGAAGACTGAGAGGGGATCTAATCAACGTTTATAAATATCTGAGGGTTGGAGAGGGGAGGACAGGCTCTGCTCACTGCTCCTTGGGATAGGACAAAAAAGCAATGGATGTAAGTTGCAGCACAGAAGGTTCCACCTCAACACAATGGGGTATTTCTTGACAGTAAGGGTCCTAGAGCACTGGAACAGGCTCCCCAGAGAGGTTGTGGAGTCTCCTTCCCTGGAGCCTTACAAAGCCTGTCTGGATGTGTTCCTCTGTGGTCTGTGCTATATTGCGTGGTCCTGCTCTGGCAGTGGGGTTGGACTGGATGATCTCTTTGGGTCCCTTCCAACCCCTAATATCCTGTGAGCCTGTGAGATAGAAATTTTGGAAAATAACACTCACACCATAGGTACTGCCACTGCCCCTCTTCTGGACTTGTTTCAACAGAACAGGATTTTGACTGAACTGGATATGCCAGCATCACCACAACTGTAGAAATAATAATAGTCACAAAAAGAACAAACCCTTGACTAGACTCTTCCGACTTCAATTAGACTAATGTTAAGTTTTTGCCAATGCAAAGCCCACACTGGTTGTGTCTGAATATTATTTGTCAACAAAGATTTTTTTTTCCCAAGCCACTTGAATACTACATGAGCAAAAAAAAACCTCAATCAAAGTAATTTCTCATTCAGTCTTTTTTTTAACACCTCCAGGGATGGCAATTCCACCACCTCCCTGGGCAGCCCATTCCAATGCAAATCACTCTCTCTGCCAACAACTTCCTCCCAACATCCAGCCTAGAACTCCCCTGCCACAACCTGGGACTGTGTCCCCTTGTTCTCTTGCTGGTTGCCTGGGAGAAGAGACCAACCCCACCTGGCTACAGCCTCCCTTTGGGTAGTTGTAGACAGCAATGAGGTCTGCCCTGAGCCTCCTCTTCTCTAGCCCCTCACCAGCTTTGTCGCCCTTCTCTGGACATGTTCCAGTATCTCAACATGTCTCTTGAATTGAGGAGCCCACAACTCGACACAGGACTCAAGGTGTGGCCTGAGCAGTGCTGAACAGAGGGACAGAATAACCTCCCTTGTCCTGCTGGCCACACTGTTCCTGATACAGGCCAGGATGCCATTGGCTCTCCTGGGCACACTGCTGGCTCATCTTCAGCTAGACTCTACCAGTACTCCCAGGTCCCTTTCTTCCTGGCTGCTCTCAGCCACTCTGTCCCCAGCCTGTAGTGCTGCTTGGGGTTGTTGTGGCCAAAGTGTAGAACCCTGCACTTGGCCTTGTTCAATCTCATCCCATTGGCCTCTGTCCACCCATCCAGCCTGGCAAGGTCCCTCTGCAGGGCTCTCCTACCCTCCAACAGATCCACACCTGCTCCTATTGCTGCGGTTAGTTTTGCACTAAATGACTTCTCTATCAGGTAGCAAGTTTGGAAATACACCAGCTGCTCACCTATTCTTTCATAGACTAAAGAGGAACAGGTTTCAAGCCTCCTTATTTAGGAAGTGAAAGTAGTTTTCTTCACATAAGAATCTGGAAATGATATCTTTCCCCCTTTCAATCTTCTTTCACTGACTTACATAAGGATTTTTTGACAGCTCTCTCCATTTCCAACACGTACTTCTTTAAGCAAAGCAGCACAATGTGAAATATTCTATCCTATACCAGATAACAGTATGCAACAAGAACTGAATGCATTACCATGATAAAGCTGCTGATGAAAAAAAGAAAGCACCACAGACAGCGAGAGGTAGATATTTCTATGCAGGAAGGATTTTCTATTAGCAAAGAAGAGAAGGTGGGATGACAACACCTTAAATCCAATAAGGGCAGTGTAATTTTTAAGGAAAAGAGGTAAATGCTCATATCTGTTGTTTCTTTAAATTATGCATTCCATGGTTATTGTTTTTAAAATAAAATTCCCACCAATATGGTAAGAAGTATGCAATTAAATGTCAAGAAGTTTCAGGAAGATTGATAGGAAACATCAGAGGCTCACAGGATGTTAGGTGCTGGAAGGGACCTCTGGACATCTTCCACTACAACCCCCCTGCCAGAGCAGGACCATACAATCTAGCAGGGGTCACACAGGAACACATTCATATAGGGCTAGAAAGGCTCCAGAAAAGGAGTTTCCACAACATCTCTGGGCAGCCTGTGCCAGGGCTCTGTCACCCTGACACTCAAGAAGTTCTTCCTCATCTTAAGGTGCAACTTCCTGTGCTGCAGTTTCCATCCCTTGCCCCTTGTCCTATGGCAGGGTTCAAGTGAGCAGAGGCTGTCCCTGTCCCTTCCTTCCTGACCCCCAGCCCTCAGCTATTGACAGACATTGCTCAGATCCCCTCTCAGCCTTCTCCTCTGCAGGCTAAGCAGCCCCAGGGCTCTCAGCCTTTACTCCTCAGGCAGTGCTGCAGTCCCCTCAGCATCCTTGTAGTCCTTCCTTGGACTCTCTCCAGCAGATCCCTGTCCCTCTTGAACTGGGGAGCCCAGAACTGGATGAGATTAGAGAGGATGCTGAAGATGGATGTTAAAAACGGAAGAGAAGATAATATATAAGATTGATAAACAATAATACCATGCTAAATGGTACAGAATCAGCAAACACAATGCAAGATCATCTGTGAAGAAGGCTCCTTCACTTTCCAGACTTGCATTTTCACCTGAAAACCTTATTATTATATACTGTGAGATCGATTCACATGGCAGAGTAACAAGATGCAAGCATTGTCTCTTGTTCTTATGAAAATATGAAAATATAAATATGATATGAATGGGAAAGCTTGAAGAATACTGCTGGCACAAGTATCTTCTTCTCTTACCTGGCGAGGCTGATAGCAAGGCACATCCTTCTGGGAACACTGCTAATCCTGGGTAAGGGAACAATGAAGCAACTTACAGTGGTGACAGTTTGTGGTGAGCTCTCCAGTCAGCTGCTAATTGTTTTGCTTAACGCATCCATGACTCAGGAATTACCCTTCCCCCAGCCCTGTTGTGAACAACAGCTATCCACTATAACAGCAGTCACATCCAGCAAACATAAGATTCTGTTTGTTGTTAATCCTAGGTGAGGGAATACTGAAGCAACTTACAGTGGTGACACTTTGTGGTGAGCTTTCCAGTCAGCTTCTAATTGTTTTGCTTTAATACATCCATGAATCAGGAATTACCCTTCCCCCAGCCCTCTTGTGAACAGCTATCCCCTCAAACAGCAGTCACATCCAGCAAACACGAGATTCAGTTTGTTCACACATAGTGGTGCTGCCCTAGCAGTGTCTCAGAACCTGAAGTGCACAAAAACCAAGATAAAAGGTAAAGTGATTCATAGACTCATAGAATGGTTTAAGTTGGAAGGGACCTCAAGGATCATCCAGCTCCAACCCCCTGCCATAGGCAGGGACACCTCCCACTAGAGCAGGTTGCTCAAGGCCTCATCCAGCCTGGCCTTAAATGCCTCCAGGGAGGAAGCATCCACAACCTCCCTGGGCAATTCTACTAGACTGAAAAATTAAGAGTCTGTGAGTTTGGGATCAGCTCTTCTATTTCCTGGCATAAAGCTGGGCAAATTAGGACCTTGTAAAAGTTTACCAAATCCCTCACTCGGCAACCAGAGCGCAGACTGAAGGCTGTTCACACTTGGTGCAGAACTGTTACTACTGAAGGACAAAAAACAAATAAAGTTTCTTTAACTTTCCAGGTCTTGAAGATGCATTTAGCTCAGACAAGCATCAGCAAAGGCTTTTCTCCAGCGCAGTGACTCACCAATGGATGACTAAGTGCACAAAAGGGTAAGAATAATTGAGCTTTATTTCAGAGAACAACTTTGTGACAAGTTATTAAAAATTTATTCATAGCTATATTTAATAATGAAGATATTACTGCCCAAAAGGTAATGTTTGACTGTTGACGACACAAACACTGCATTAAGTAGCAGAATTTTGCCAGGACCGGTGACTCGCAGCTCATTTCATACGCAGCAGCATTTAATCTAATCCGTAAGTGCGGAATGTCCAGATGACTTTTAATTTAGTAATGATGGAATCAATGGGATGTTGATGGGTTTGTAAACTAAGCCTTCAGAACACGGAGAATTCCACGGGGCCTTTAAAATAAAAGAGAAAAAAAAAAAAAAGGAGAAAAGAAAAATAAAATAAAGAAAACAGAACTGAAATGACATCTTGGAGATGCGTGTGTGAATGGCAACACAAAGTTACATGGCAAACGATGGCTCCTGCTGCAGGCAGGCATTCAGACAGCAAGTAGTGACAAAGCTCCGTTCACACTAAAGAGCAGCGCAACAAAGCGTTAAGTGACGATGCACACAAACCCAGAAATAGGCTTTCTCAGCTTCTGCATGAGAGGGTTCTAGTTAGGAAACAGCTACGTACAGTAGGTGCCATGTTTGGACAGGAGTGGGCTACTTCATGTATCTACAGGGAATCTACATGCAGCATGCACACAACGTGAAAGCATTTCCACATGATGTTGCAAAACATCTGTTTAGCTTGTCGCGGGAACGTGGTCATGGCCCCACAGATCAGTGTGATCAAGGCAATGCCACATGGCCTCCAGATGATCCAATGTGAAATATGCAAGAGACATTTATTGATCATTTCAGCTCTCAATATATCCCCTCAGGGCACAAAGCACAGGCCTACACATTAGCAAGGACAACCCACTCCATCAGAATAAACCACTCCTTGTTTTCCTCATTGACGAGGTGTCCGTTATCTATCCCTTCTGAGATAAGTTAATCAGCTGCTTGTGAGAACTGTAGAATCATAGAATCACAGAATGGTTTAGGTTGGAAGAGACCTCAAGGATCATCCAGCTCCACCCCCCTGCCATAGGCAGGGACACCTCCCACTAGAGCAGGTTGCTCAAGGCCTCATCCAGCCTGGCCTTAAACACCTCCAGGGAGGAAGCATCCACAACCTCCCTGGGCAACCTGTGCCAGTGTCTCACCACCCTCACTGTAAAGAACTTCCTCCTAACGTCCAAGGTCAGCATCTGTTTGTTATTGTTCTTCTTCACTCCGTTCCCACAACATGATGGTAAAACTGATCAAATAAACCATCCTCCACTAAAAAGCACTCATTCTAAATGGACTAACATGTCAAACCCACACACACTGCTTTAGAAGAGGCTGCTTGTCCATCCCTCATTTCTGAGTTACCATAGAATGGTTTGGGTTGGAAGAGATCTCAAAGCTCAGCCAGTTCCAACCCCCCGCCATAGGCAGGGACACCTCCCATTAGAACAGGTTGCTCAAGGTCTCATCCAGCCTGGACCTGAACACATCCAGGGAGTTGTGGAGCACAGAAGCACAAAGATCACATTGGGTGCTTCTGTGATCCACAGCCTCCCTGGGCAACCTATGCCAGTGTCTCACCATCTTCATTGCTAGCGACTTCTTCCTAACACTCAGTTTCAATCTCCCCTCTGCAAGTCTAAACCCATTCCTCCTCATCCTGTCATTACAAGACCTTGTCAATAGTTCCTCCCTAGCCATCCTGTAGACCCCTTTAGATACTGGAGGGCCACCCCAAGGTCTCTTGGAAGCCTTCTCTTCTCCAGGCTCTCACAGTCTGTCCTCATAGGAGAGTTCTGCTGATTCATAGAATGGTTTAGGTTGGAAGGGACCTCAAGGATCATCCAGCTCCAACCCCCTGCCATAGGCAGGGACACCTCCCACTAGAGCAGGCTGCTCAAGGCCTCATCCAGCCTGGCCTTAAATGCCTCCAGGGAGGAAGCATCCACAACCTCCCTGGGCAACCTGTGCCAGTGTCTCACCACCCTCACTGTGAAGAACTTCCTCCTAACATCCACTCTAAATCTCCCCTCCTCCAGCTTAAACCCATTCCCCCTCGTCCTGACATTACCAGACCTTGTCAATAGTCCCTCCCCAGTCTTCCTGTAGGCTCCCTTCAGATACTGGAAAGCCACTCTAAGGTCTCCTCGAAGCCTTCTCTTCTCCAGGCTGAAGAGCCCCAACTCTCTCAGCCTGTCCTCATAGCAGACCAACTCTTCCCTCTTACATTAGGTCATTCTTATAAGTACTACACAGAGATTATAAGATGTCTAGATGGATCTGCCTAAGTGATAAAGTGCAATCCTGGAGAACTCCGAGGAGAAGGCAACGATGGAGCTAAAGCAGGAAAAGTGGGGAAAGCACTGTCTTTAAAAACAAACCTTTAGGATGTCTAAGTAGTAATAATAAACACTCTCCTTTACCTCTTTCCCTTCTTCTTCACACCAAGACATCTAAGCAATAGTTAGTGCCAGTAGGTCTAGTCAGCATTTTGTCTGGGGTTCTAATTTAACTTCCCAGAGACCCTAATAATTTTGATAGAACCGATGACAATTTATATTAATTGCCCTTCCCTCTCCCCTCCCTCCTTCCCCAAAGAAAGGAATTGGAAGTGAGAGGAAAAGGTAAGCCCACCCAGATAAATCAGTCTCACTCGATTTGGAAGTTAAAAGGGAAAAGTTTAACAATAACTTAAAAAGGGTATCAAAGGTAGGGAGGTTACAAAAAGGTGTAGGGAAGGAAAGGATAACAAATACAAAAAGGTATGAATACAACCCAAGTGTGTGATGGTGGTGGCCACGTGTGTGGAGAGATGCAGGGAGAGCTGGAGTGTGGTCCTGAGAGGGCTGTGGAGTGGTCGAGAGAGAGAGTCCAAGAGAGCGTCTGAGAAGGGGGAGAACAGGAAGTCCTCCTGCTTTTATGGGACAGGAAGGGGGGAGTGGGCTAACCATCACCTGGGGGTGTCCAGACCCACCCCTGGGGAGGGATCAGGACCACCTGAGGTCAGGTTTCGAGTTCAGGGACACTCCTCCTGGAGTGTTAACCGTATACACATTTTTAAGTACCTCCTATTTTACTGCACCTCAAAAGCAAGATAGCAACAACACAACCGCAGGTAGAATGACAGCAGAAGTTTATGACAGGGAAATACAGACAAAGCAGAAAGACAGAAAACTTCACAGGCAAGACACACATCACACTTCTTGCAGAGTACAGGAAAACAATATTTTTAGAGACAGAGAGAGTGAGTGCAGTGTTTCATGAAGTTCTGCTTGCATTCCACAGATCTAACCTGAAGAGCAGTCATGCCAACTGAGCAGCAACACAGGACGGAAATATTACTGCTCTTTATTTCCAGAGGCAGCAAACACAAACGTCTAACACCTCTTGACAATCACAACAGAATTCAAATGATGATTGCAAGTCTGTCCTTTCCACAAGGCAACTCTCAGTTTCTGTTCTAGAATCCAGTTAATTTTTCAAATTAATTTATGTGAAAAGCTGATTGGCTTTTTCATACAGCACCACACCCTCAGCACCAGCATCCTCTGGCAAGGTCAGCACCAGTAACTTGAACTGTTTACCTGAGCAGAGATCTGTACTAGCTGAAACAATTCGTGGTCCTGACTTCCTGGCACAACAGAATCCAAAGAGCCAGTTTGATGGTTTGTGGTAGCTTAGAACTAATACCTTAGCTTAGTGTCTTAATCATAAACAAGAATGGGAACATTCCAAAGATGCTGAGTAGAAAAGAGTAAAGGGTAACAAACAAAGGATTGGACACAAACATAATGGTCAGTCTGTATCATTCCATTCACTTGCTGATTAGGATAAAGTTTGCTGCATAAACTCTTCTCTTTCTCCTCTTCACTTCTCTCTGAGATTATGCTCTGCATTGCTCTCTTATTCTCTTTCCTGACCTTCTGCTGGCATATTGTGTCTGTGAGGTACAGGGAAGAGAAGGGAAGGGAAGGGAAGGGACGGGAAGGGAAGGGAAGGGACGGGAAGGGAAGGGAAGGGACGGGAAGGGAAGGGAAGGGACGGGAAGGGAAGGGAAGGGACGGGAAGGGAAGGGAAGGGAGGCTGCTGGTAGTCCCCTCTGGGCTTGTCCAGAGGGGTGGGGAACAATTCCAAGGGGTCTTCGTATTGTTTCTGAATCGTGAATAGATGCAAATATATATATTGTACATATTCATTGCATTTCAGACTCCTAGATTTTTAGCTTGCTTTTGTAAATATAGCTTCGTTTTTCTTCCAGACCTTCTAAGCTAATCTGGTGATTTATGCTGGGGGTAGTTCAGACCCACCACATGGCTTGAGATGAGGCATTATGTTCAGTAAAGGTTGGTGGGAGGCCATCATAAACCCCAGAAAGTTTCGGCATATTTCACTATTAATCAATGAAAAGCTGAACAGAATTTGCACAAGTAGGACAGATGAAGTTTGAAATGGTATTCTGAAATGGTGTACTGGGGAAAAAAAATGGAAACTGGACATAGAATCATAGAATCATAGAATGGTTTAGGTTGGAAGGGACCTCAAGGATCATCCAGT
Source organism: Tricholaema leucomelas (assembly GCA_013400475.1). NCBI lineage: Eukaryota > Metazoa > Chordata > Aves > Piciformes > Lybiidae > Tricholaema lacrymosa > Tricholaema leucomelas. The sequence goes on from WAAF01015973.1 coordinate 24,755, forward strand.
TCCAACCCCCTGCCATAGGCAGGGACACCTCCCACTAGAGCAGACATAAGAAGAGAAAATGATCTTGGGAAAGGAATTAGCATGCCAAAAGAGGTTGTATATCTAGGTGCTCAGAAGTATAAGGAAAGCAAAGCCTGAAATAGTTACTGATTTGATTTATAAAGGTACTCACCTGAAAAAAAGTATATTATATATGAATTTGCATTATTTCACTCTGCATGTTAGAAAATGAGCTCAGAAAGAAAATAAGAAATCAACAGAGAAAAATCATCTAGTAGTAATATACAATAGCAAGTAGACATCAGTCTCCAAGGCCAGGTGGTGGGGAACACAGAGAGTAAGAAGGCAGAAGAGAGGAGTGACTCATTTCACACTGTGCCAAAGTAAGCAAGACTGGCCAGGGAAACAGAGAGAATTATCAGAAGTACTAGACCACAGTTTAGAGGTACTGCAGGAGACTTCATTATCCAAGCTTTGCTGATCACTTTGATAGCCAGAATCTGACTGTAATTAGGTTATATCTGCTGACATAAAATACACTCTATCTATTTCCATGAACTCTCAAACAACTCTCAGAACAGTCAAGTCACCACTCTTTGAACACTGTTAGAGCAGCTCCACAAAGACAAGAGCATGTCTTCACTTTGAGACACTGCATTTCTACCTTCTTCACCCATTCTTTCCCAAATATAGACCAGCCTTTACAGCCTTTTTTCATTACTCTTCACCCTGTGGGCAAAAGCAATCATTCCTCACCAAAGTCAGAACTTCCACTTCTGAAGACAATTAGATGAACTCCAAGACTAAAGAACAATCTCTCAGCTACTGGAGACACTGTCCAGAAGTCAAACAAAACATCCTGCCACTTCCTTTTGGGGGCTAAACTGTCTTTATGTTTGTTTGTTTGGAATTACAGAAGCAAATCTGTAGTGAGAATGGAATCCACTTAAATTTTCTGCTGACCTGTTTTAGTAGTATCTGAAGTGTTCCATGGATGCTGTTCTCAGAATGCAGGACCAGTGGGGTTAAAATATCCTCCATTCTCTGACTCATTCTGTATTTTCCTGTTTAATCTAACTTCACCTCAGCAGAGTATTCTTGGAGTTACACACACTGATGTACCTCCTGAATAAAAAGAGGTACAGATACTACTTGACAGGGTTACAACTCGCTCTTCAAAATCGCACATAGAAGCAAATAATACAAAGGTAATTTCCACTTGGTTGCAACAGAAGCACAGCTGAGCCTCTCATTATCTGTAATAGCTACCCTGTGAAGAAAAAGCTGCACAACCTAATAGCTAACCAAAACTTTACAACAATATTATGAGTGTTAACTACTTATTTGCAATGACCTGCATGACAATCACAGTAAGCCTGCTTTATTCCTGTAGATTAGTTCAACCCCCTCTGAAATCAGCTCCTTGTAATGTGTTTTCACAATTAGCTGCACGAGACAAATGCAGGTGGATGTGCTGCTCTTGAATCTCAGCACCCTATATAAGACAGGACTGCAGCCATCACATGGTAGAGACATTTTACCAGGGGAAAGTTGAAAAATGTGTCCACTAAAGTTGAAAAAAAATGTTGCTGAAGAAAAGATTTATTAATAATAATCTGTGTAATTATTTTTAATACCCAGATCTCAACCAGAAAACTCTGTTTGGGGGAGTGGAGGAGTTCTAATTTTACTGCAGAATCAGTGGTCATCTATTTTACTGACAGAAGACCTTCTCCTCTCCCTGAACTTGAAGGGAATATAGACTGGGAAAAGGATTAAAATAAACACCCAACTGCATTAACAGCATGGATCTCTGCAGCACGACACACCATATATTCCACTTGGGAGGCAACCATCAAGTGCATCAATCACAGCTGATTAGAAAACAAAAACCAAACCAAACCAACCAACAAAAAAAACCCAAACCAATTCCCCTCCCTACCAAAAAAAAACCCACAAACCTACACCAAAAAAAAAACCCCAAACATAACAAGAACCTCAGAAAACGAAGAAAACCAAAACAAAGACAAACGCAACAAAACCCAAACCTACAACCTGATTAGTGTCGCTTTCAGTGGAAGACTTCTGCTTAACATTGAGCTTGTAGTAAGGTAGTTGTTAAGGACCATTGCTCCCAGGTGAAAGGGAGATAGCACTGCAACACACAGCAGTATTTTGTATGTCATAGGAAGATGATAGAATTTTCACCATTAATCTAGAACCCTCAGAGTTTCAGTACATTCTAACAGACAATAGTTCTCAGGCACAGTAGAAAATAAAGCTTAATACTTGGCAACTCCCAAACAAGAAATAAGTATTGATTTAGTTGCCCTAAATAAAAAATATTAAACAAAAAAACCCAAAGAAAATTAAAACAAACAAACAAAAAAACCCCAAACCACTAAATCAGCCCAGATAATCCACAAGTTCCAATCAGCATATAAAAGAGTTCCAACTCTAATTAGTTTTAAGAAGCACTTTGCTCTTTTTACCAAAGTTAGTACTGCTGGCTTGAATCAGTTTAAAAGACAGCCTGAAAAGAAAACACCAAGGGGTTGTTTGCTGCATGATCTTTACAGATTAAAACCTAACAGTGATAGATTTCTATCTTCAGAAGACAAAATTCTCATGCTCCTCTGAAAGAAAGCATACTGAAAGGAAGGTTTGCAAAGCTGCTTTAATCCAGTTTGAAGCAGCAGGCTGCCGTGGAGCAATGCAGAGCCACAGCCCTGTTTTGCACAACACTCTTAGTGAAGAAGCATTCTTAGCTTTTGCTCAAATCACAAACCAGAACCAGACCAAACATTCCACACTGTGGCATTCTCAATCAAAGCTGATTCAAGAAGGTTCAGCTAAATGAGTGAATCTCTTGCACATACTCAACCAAAGCCTCACAGACAATACTTTAATTTTTCTTTTTAACTGAGAAAAATAAAACCTAGAGTCAAAGAATCTTTCTTGACTACATTCTCACATGAGGGTACATCCTACTAATTTGCTTGCCAGCAGAAAGTCTAGCAGATGCTCTTCAGGAAGCGGAATTTTAGCACCACTTGGCAAAACTGTGTTTGTCTTACAAAATTCAAATGCAGTTTGGACAGCATATGGTGATTATAAACACAACAATCTCATTAATCTGCCAATGAGTGTGCAAACGAATCCTGAAAAGAAAAAAAGCCTACAACCCACTAACACATCCCACAGCCACTTGTGCTAAATCTCAGCTCTTTGTGGAAGCACTGAGTTAGGAGGGACTCGCTATGCTGGCAGGCAGCCAGCTTCAGAAGTTATCTCAGGACTATTTAAGAGCAAAGGATGAGTGATGTTCCATAAATCCCAATAAATCAATGCATGGACACAACAGCAGCAGAAGCAAACGTGCTGGACGCGATCTGAACACCCACAACAGTGGCAAAACCCACTGCTCCACACAGCTACTTACATCATGGCCCACGAGCTCTGTCTGCGTGGATTTATCTGCTTGGGAAGACAAAGCCTTCTGAATGCACTGAGCCTTTTCCTGTAAAACACAAGAACACAGCACAGGTGAGTCCTGTCTTTCTCACTGGGCTTTGCAGGTACAACTACCCAGCTGAGTTCAAAACTTGTGCATGGGTAGATGTTCAGAAATAGGTTGATTATGGCACTGTTCTCTCTGGGAGGTTCATTTTCCTTTCATCAATTAATTTTTCTCCTTAAGCAGCAGCCTTGGAAAGCCTGACTCTGGCAGAGTTGGGCCCAGAAGAATGACATCGCTTACCCATGACACAAAACCAGTCTTGCAGGGCAGACAGAGGTACAAAGCGCTAAGCAGCAGCAGTGAACCTTGCAAACATCAGCACTGCTCCAGCTGCAAAGAACCCATCTCCTTTTCAGAGACATCGAGGACTGCACTGATCCCACCACAGATCACAAAGCTCAGACACCCTGCCCCTGCCTGACACAAACACAAGGCCTAAACACTTCTTGAGTGTCATATTGATTTCTGCATGGGCTCTTTGTTGTGATTGAGCCCTCACAGTTACCTTGTTCTTTGGCACCGCAATAGACATTAACCCAGCAGCTCTGCTAAGAATCACAGAAAACAGAATCACAGAAAATATCTGGTGGGAAGAGACCCTCAAGCTCCAGTCCAACCCTTAACCTAGTTTAGGGTCAACACTAAACTGTGTCCCTAAGCATCATCCCTACAGGCTGCTTGAACACCTTCAGGGGTGGGGACTCCAGCACTGCCCTGGGAAGAACATTCCAAAGTTTGAGAACCTGCTCTGGCAAGAAAGATTTCCTAGCATCCACCCTGACCCTCCCCTGGGGCAGCTTGGAACCATTTCTTCTGCTCCTAACCCTTGCCACCAAGGAGCAGAGGCTGCCCCCTCCTCACTCCAACCTCCCTTCAGGGAGCTGTAGAGAGCAGTGAGCTTCCTCAGCCTCCTCTTCTCCAGCCTGAACACCCCCAGCTCCCTCAGCCCCTCCTCACAGCCCAGCTGTCCCAAGCCCTTCTCCAGTCTCTTTGCCCTTCTCTGGACAGGCTCCAGCCCCTCAATGTCCTTCCTGCAGTGAGAGGCCCAGAACTGAACACAACACTCGATGTGTGGCCTCCACAGTGCTGAGCACAGGGGGATGATCCCCTCCTGTCCCTGCTGCCCACCCTGTTTTTGACCCCAGCCAGGATGTCATTGTCTTTCTTGGCCACCTGGACATTGCTGGCTCATATTAAACTGACTGCCAACCACAACCCCCAGGTCCCTCTCCGAGTCACAGCTTTCCAACTGCACATCCTCCAGTCTGCAGTTCCCCAATGGGTTGTTGTGACCCAGGTGCAAGACCTGCCCTTCACCTCCCTATCCTCTGGCAGACGGACACAGACACCTAGCTTGGTGCCATCTGCAAATTTAATGAGGCTGCCTCAATGCCCTCATCCAGATCATTGATAAAGACACTGAAGAGGACCAGCCCCAGCACTGAGCCCTGAGAGACACCACTGTGACTGGGCATCAGCCAGACTTCATTCCCCACCACTCTTTGGGCCTGACCATCAGCCATTTTTTCATCAGTGCAGAGAACACTGAGGCAAGCCTTGGACAGAAGTTTCTGAAAGAGAATGCAACAGCTTCTGGCACTAAGCAAGAGGCCATCTGAAAGCTGAGTAATACAAACAGGAGAGACTCGTGAGCTTCCAGATGTCCAGATATGGAAAAAGACTTTTGGAACTAAAAAGATGGTTTTGATTTTTGGTTTTTGGTTTGTTTCTTTGTTTGGTTTTTTTTTTTTCCAGTTATGTGAAATGAATCAAGTAAAAGATCTCTGCAAGCCAAGTAGCACTCTAACATTAATTCATAACAAGAAAATGTATCTGGACATCTAGTCCCACAGCAGCCTTCAGCTGTCATCACTTCTAAACACAGTTACTATGATAAAGTAACATTTTAAACCACTTTTCAGGTAGAATCATAAAATCAAGAGGTTGGAAGAGACCTCCAAGCTCATCCAGTCCAACCTAGCACCCAGCCCTGGCCAATCAACCAGACCATGGCACTAAGTGCCCCAGCCAGGCTTGGCTTCAACACCTCCAGGGACGGCCACTCCACCACCTGCCTGGGCAGCCCATTCCAATGCCAATCACTCTCTCTGCCAACAACTTCCTCCTAACATCCAGCCTAGACCTGCCCTGGCACAACTTGACACTGTGTCCCCTTGATCTCTTGCTGCTTACCTGGCAGAAGAGCCCAACCCCACCTGGCTACAGCCTCCCTTCAGGTAGTCATAGACAGCAATGAGATCACAGATCAAGGAGCAGAGCTTACTATTCCAGTTGTTTTGGAGGAACCAGAAGTCTGTTAGCCAATACAGCTGTGGCCATCACCAAAGAATCTATTTTGTCTGGCTGATAACATTTGAAGAGATTTTTTTTCCTGACAGCTGCCTCAGTTTTATCCTTATTCAGATTGAAAAACAAACCAAAAATCTCATTTTTTTGTCCTCAAATGTCCTCACACTCCAAAGACTTAACCTCTCTCCTACAGTCTGTACTGCACAACTTCAAGGAGTCGATTTGTTTTACCTGGGGTTTTCTCTCAGCAGGTATCCCAAAGAGCCTACAGCTGTCAGCAGGAGCACTGCAGTCAGCTGTACAGCTTACACAGGATTGCTTGCCTTGATTTTGGTGTCGACTCCACCGCCAGTAGGAACTTGTGTCTGCCACAGGACTGAGGGAAAAAAGCTTTTCTTCATGAGACTTATAAAAATGCAAAGTCTTTTAATTCTGATGTGCTTTGGGATTAAACTAAATCAACAGCAGCAGTTAGGAAGTGAGAGTGAGGGGATAACAAGAAACACAAAATCCCTGCTCTCCAGCATCTCTTCTGAGCAATTTACAGCCTGCAATTAAGCTCCAGAACTGACTATAGAACAGCTATTTCCATAGAAATAGAGTCCCTGTTGGGCTGAGTCTCCATCTGGGAAGAAAGCCTGACATACACAGCATAGCTCCAGTGACCAGCTGTAGTACAGCTGGGTCGCAAACCACTTGACACCTCTTTGTGAAACCCAGCAGAAAGCAGCTACGACGCAGTTCGATGCTCCACAGAGAGCACCAAGAGCTAAGGTGTTAAGAGCCCACGACACATTTAGAGGCATTGCTCTGCAGCCCTGGTAGCAAATAGATGCAGTCACCCCCAGGGGGCTGTGCTCACCACTCAGAAGAAAAACTGGGAATAACTTAGTGGGAATGCACTCATGTATGCATGTGGTGGTTTGGGTGTCCCCCACCCCCNTGAAGTGCCCAGGTGAAATGACTTTATCTTTTGTTTTGCTTTTCTTCTTTACACATCTCAGCAAGGCTGTGAGGGAAGTAGACATCACCACTGTTTTCATTTTACAGCCTATGATCTAGTCCTTCTCACCAAAACATTCTAGCTAGGCTCAAACTAGCACAATGCACCAAGAGAGGTTCCTTTGAGGGTCAGAGTTGTCTCAAATCGCTATCAATGACAGCGACCAAAATCAACACAGAATTTCAGTGAACATTCCATGGTTTTCACCTAAGACACTTACACAAACCCAAACAGCTTTTCAGATACTATGTGACAAAACCTTTTGCTTTTTAAAGCACAAAGGCAAAGCATGTAGTAAGTATGGTATGTGGAATTAAAGATAGAATCATAGAATCAACCAGTTTTCAAGAGACCTCTAAGCTCATCCAGTCCAACCTAGCACCCAGCCCTGTGCAATCAACCAGACCATGGCACTAAGTGTCCTATCCACCCTTTGTTTGAACACCTCCAGGGACAGTGACTCCACCACCTCCCTGGGCAGCCCATTCCAATGCCAATCACTCTCTCTGCCAACAACTTCATCCTAACATCCAGCATAGACCTCCCCCAGCACAACTTGAGACTGTGTCCCCTTGTTCTGTTGCTGCTTGCCTGGCAGCAGAGCCCAACCCCACCTGGCTACAGCCTCCCTTTGAGTAGTTGTAGCCAGCAACGAGGTCTGCCCTGAGCCTCCTCTTCTCTTCACTGCACACCCCCAGCTCCCTCAGCCTCTCTTCACAGGGCTGTGCTCCAGGCCCCTCACCAGCCTTGTTGCCCTTCTCTGGACACCTTCCAGCACCTCAACATCTCTCTTGAATTGAGGAGCCCAGAACTGGACACAGCACTCAAGGTGTGGCCTGACCAGTGCTGAATACAGGGGATGCCCCTTCTGCTTTGACTGGATCAGAACACAGTGTGCAGCTGTGCCCCAGGAAAGGCTAAGGCAGGCCTGTCTCCAAGAAGCTTACAATACTTCAATAATTGGTTACTGCAAAGTCTAAGATATTCAGTGAAAAAAATCCAACCTCTGTGCTCTCCAAGTAAACCATTTATAAGCCAAGCAAAACAGTGTCTGTTTTTTGAGACACAATCTCCTTACAAAATCAGTATCCCCAACCTTAAACAAGGATAGCAACATATTTATTTCAAGCCTTTGCCTCACGGGAGCAGCACACTACCTTTCTCGTAGCGTAGCAAGGACTCTCTTAAGCACCTAGATTAGGCCACGTTTTAGACACAATGAGCATGAGCCAGCAGTGTGCCCAGCTGGCACAGAAGGGCAATGGCAGCTTGGCCTGTAGCAGGAGCAGTGTGGCCAGCAGCAGCAGGGCTGTCATTCTGCCCTGCACTGGCACTGGGCAGCCCTCACCTGGAGCACTGTGTGCAGCTCTGGGCACTCACTGCAAGAGAGAGACTGAGGGGCAGGAGTGGGGTCAGAGGAGAGCAACGAGAGTGGGGAGGGGGCTGGAGGGGAAGGCTGCTGAGGAGAGGCTGAGGGAGCTGGGGGTGTGCAGCCTGGAGGAGAGGAGACTCAGGGGGGACCTTAGCACACTCTGCAACTACCTGAAAGGAAGCTGTAGTAAGGTGGGGGTCAGGCTCTGCTCCCAGGTAACTTGTGACAGGATGAGAGGGCATGGCCTGAAGCTGTGCCAGGGGAAGGTTAGGTTGGATGTCAGGGAGCACTTTCTCATGGAAAGGGGAATTAGACACTGGAATGGACTGCCCTGGGAGGTGGTGGAGTCGTTGTCCCTGGAGGTGTTTAAGGAAAGCTTGGATGTGGCACTCAGTGCCATGGTCTTGTGGAAGTGGTGGTGTTGGCTCTTAGGCTGGGCTTGGTGATGTATTCCAGCCTCAACAGTTCTGTGACTCCTGCACTTGTATTTGCTTTACTACATACTGCCATAACGTTGCCTGTCATTGGTATGTTCATGGTTCAGCTGGCAGATTTCTACTGCCAGAACCAAAACTAATATGAGAGTGAACACAAAGTTGTCAGGTTGAGTAAATAAAGCAAGCCCTCATTTAGAACTCTGGGTCTTTTCTTCCTTCATCCCTTTTTACAGCAACCACATTTATCAGTTTCATGCTGTACATGATTTTAAATGCTGCCTAGTTCTGCATGGCTACACAAACAGAATCTCTCAGTCTGTCCCAAAACATCTGGTTTGGAAGGCTGGTGTTGTTTTTTTTTTTTCCCATCAATAACTTCTTTTTTTTCCCTTCCTTTTTTTTCCCCCTCTTGTGTGTGATTATCAGTATCCATGAAAGGGAAAAGCTCTGTGGTTAAACAAACAAACCAACCAATCACCACTATGAAATTCCGGTAGCAGCAACTTAACATCAGGCACTTTACTCCTTAGGCCTCTAAGTGGAGATGTTTAAGTGCATTGCCTGTCAAATGCTCCCAGTGTTTGTAGTTCCTTTTCCCTCTCTAGCCAGGGATATTGGTAGGATGTGATTAATGTCAGTGCCACCCACTTTGGGCATAGATTTAACAGCACATGCATTAGGCAGAGTGCAGGAATCATTAACTCGGCATATTCCAATTGCAACTGCTGTTTATTGAAGGCTTCCAGCATTAATTAAACCTCACACAGCTAAGTAGTTATAAGAATTTTACAGATGGCTGTGCTGAGGAATGGGCTCCATGACTGTGCCACCAGCAGCACAGAATCATAGAATCAACCAGGTTGGAAGAGACCTCTAAGATCATCCAGTCCAGTCTACCACCCAGCCCTATCCAGTCAACCAGACCATGGCACTAAGTGCCCCAGCCAGGCTTTGCTTCAACACCTCCAGGGACGGTGACTCCACCACCTCCCTGGGCAGCCCATTCCAATGCCAATCACTCTCTCTGCCAGGAACTTCCTCCTAACATCCAGCCTATACTTTCCCTGGCACAACTTGAGACTGTGTCCCCTTGT
>WAAF01015975.1:0-14260 GCA_013400475.1 Tricholaema leucomelas
TGCTAGCTAGGCTCAAACTAGCACACAGCTATATCTTTGAAATCATAAGGTTTACTCAAAAGGACATTGTCTTGATATTTTATCATGAATATATAGAAAACCAGCTAAACCTCACTTAAACAGGTCAAAGGAGATGATTCTGTCCCTTAGTCTGCTCTTGTGAGACCTCACCTTGAGTACTGTATCCAGTTCTGGATCCCACAATGCAAGGCCATATATCTGTTGGAAAGGTTCCAGAGGAGAGCCACAAAGATGATCAGGGGACTGGAGCACCTCTCCTGTGAGGACAGCCTGAGGGAGCTGAGGTGGTTCAGCCTGGACAAGAGGAGGCTCCAGGGGGACCTATAAGAGCTTTCAGTACCTCAAGAGGACCTATAAGAAGGTTGGAGAGTGACTGTTTACAAAGGCCTGAAGTGATAGGATGAGGGACAGTAGTTCTAAACAAGTGAAAAGCAGATTTAGGTTGGATATTAGGAACAAATTCATTCTTCACTGTGAGGGTGGTGGAGCACTGGAATGGGTTGCCCAGGGAAGTGACAGAGGCTTCATCCCTGGAGATATTCAAGGTGAGGCTAGATAGGGCTCTGAGAAACCTGATTTAGTTGAGGATGTCCCTACTTACTGCAAAGGGAGTTGGACTAGATGACCTTTAGAGGTCTCTTCCAACCCAAACCATTCTATGATTCTAAGAATTCTGTTTTCATCTACAGCATATGGCAGTTTGGACTAGGCAGGGTGTGCTGGCTTGAGGCTAACTGGAATATTTTAATGAGAAAAAATAGATCATTGGTTGTGAAAATAAAATAATGATGAAGTCTGTAGCATTCATTGATTTGCTGAGAGGGATAAAAAGCCAAAATGTCAACAATTGGTCTCTCTCTGGTCTGGGACACTGGATATATTTACTTCCTCCTCACTTCATTCTAATATATTTTCTACTAATCTTGGCTAACAGAAAATAACACAAGCTTTGCTGGTTGTTTTGTTTGTCTGGGAAAGTAGAGGGAGAAAGAGAGGGTAGCTTTGAGCCCCTTCTGGGCAGTTTCTTTGTCCAGGAGGGAGTTTGGATTTCTCCATTATTTGTAATTTGTATTTAATTGTAAATATTTGTGTATATATGCCTGTAAATTTGGCTTTGCTGTAAATATAGCTTCATCTTACTTCCAAGCCATCTAAGCTAGTCTGGTAAATTTCAGTAGTGAGGGTGGAGAAAGTTCCTAACCCACTACACAGGGCCAGCTTGATTAGTAGGTCCTCTGGTGTTAACCAGCAAAGTGTCTTGTGCTACAAGTGCACACCAATTTTTCAAGGTCCCTCCTTCCATTGCTCTTAGGGTGTTTTTCTAGCAGGATGTTGCAAAGTTTGATCTTCTCAGCAGGTGATGCATACTAGAGGATGTGATACACCCACTCAATGCCATGCTTCTCAGCCTGAGTGCCTAAAAGGCTGTTTAGAAAATGTGTTCCATTATCTGTCTCAATACTTTCTGGAGTGCCACATCCATTGGACTTGATTTTCAAGACCCAGGATGGTGTTCTGAGAGGTAGCGTGGGGCACTGAATATGTTTCCAGCCATTCAATGGTTGCTTTTAGCATTGTATACACATAGCACTGGACTTGGCTGGTTTGTGGCAGTATAATGTAATCAATCTGCCAGGCCTCCCCACATTTATGTTTCATCCATCTCTCCCCCATGCTGAAGAGGCTTGACCTGTTTAATTACAGCACACATATCCCATTCATGAGTAACCCATGCAACAGTGTCCATGCTTAAGTTCAACTCCAGATCTTGAGCCCATCTGTATGTCTCAACCCTTCCTTGATGGTCTGAAGTATTGCAGGCCTATCCAGCTAGAAATAATTCACCCTTACATTGCCAGTCCTGACCCTTACATTGCCAGTCCTGATCCATCTTGGACAGGCTGACCTACCTGTTGATTGTTTTGATGTTTTGGTAGTTTGGCCCAGGTCCCCTTAAGAAGGAGCTCTCCAGAAGGACCAGAGTGGTCTGGGAGGTGGACCCTGGAAATCATATTTTTTTTTATTCAGTCCTATAATCCTGCTATCACTTTATAAGTGGGCAGCAAAGCCAAATCTTTCTATTTTCTCTCCCTTCCTTCAGCTCTCTGGTGGGAAAGAGCACATGTTATTGAATGTAGAAAATATTTTTGCTTCCAAAAGACTAAATAAGATGTTACCAGGTCATTCTTTAATCACACTGAGATTTGATGGCCATCCTTCCCCCAAGAAAACTTCAGATCTTTCATAGGTGTAATATTCTATATCCATCTCAACATGAATAATACAAAATCGCAGAGTCACAGAATGGTACTGATTGGAAGAGACCTCTGGAAACCACCTCTTTCAACTTCCCTTCTAAAGGATGTTCCCTTAGATCAGGCTACACAGGAACATGTGCACGAAGGTTTTGAATGTCTCCAGAGAAGGAGGTTCCACAACCTCTCTGGGCAGCCTGTTCCTGTCTTCCGTCATCCTCAACATAAAGAAGATGTTCCTTGTGGGTGCGGGAAGACAGCGGAGGTGGGATAGGGGTACTGAAGAGACGACTCGATATGAGTTAGCTGCAAGTACTCAAGTATTGAGGCAATACAGCAGATTATATGCTGCTTGGAAGAGGCGTGCATAACTAACTTAGTTTGAGATTGGTACATGTGGAAAATACAGACTGGCTCAACATTATGTGTGAGGTACAGGTAGGCAACTTAAATCAACAACCTGTAGAGTCCGTCCCCTGCAGCTGTCTAACTCTGCCCACATGCAGCTGCATGGGGGGTGCCATGCACTGCCTGGTTTCCTGCCTCCGAGATGGATTCAAGGAAACTTTGCAGCACAGATTGCTCATTCTTATCAATTCATGTCCTATTAGCAAGAAATCCCTCCACAATTCCTCATGTTTTAGTGTAATTTCCTGTATTCTACTTTGTGCCCATTGACCTTTGCCCTATTGACATCCTCTTGACACCCATCCTTTAAGTAATAAGCATTGATAGGATTGTCTCTCAGCTATCTCTTCTTCAGACTGAAGAGCCTCAGATCTCTCAGCCTCTCCTCTTAAGAGAGATTCTTCAGCCCCCCACACTGTCTTTATTGCCCTCCACTGGACTCTGTCCACTAGTTCCCATCTCTCTTCAACTGGGGAGAACAGAACTGGACACAATAATCCAAATGAGGCCTCTCTAGGGCAGAGTAGAGTATATAATTTTTTATGTTTTGCAATGAAATGGCTGAGTGATGTGAGGAGGACTCTACAACTTTGAACAGACCAACAAGATTAATTGTACAGAGTCAGCATGGACACTTAGCATTCACTATCTGCCGTGTATAATATTATATTATGTGTCTAAAGTATTACAGATATCATCTTTAGTACTGCTAAAATACAGAGAAATAATTTATTGTTTTTTTGCAGGTCCACAATAAAATAATGCCAAAGCCATGTCATCTACCTAACAGAACAGCAGAATATGAAGCTTGACATTTTTATTTCACTTGCATTTTCATTTTTCTGCCAAAACCAGGTTCAAACCAGACACCACATCTGAATATTCCTGATCTTGTATTTATAATGTGTCAAACTAAAAGCCCAGTCTATATTTCATATATGCAAAATCCATAAACCATCCCAGTTTTCATATTCTTTTATTTCTCACTCTATCCCTCCTAGTTGTGCTATTTTGATGAGCAGTTACTAACAGGAACCAACTAGATTTACCTCACATGTTCAATTGTTCAATTCACAGCTTCAATTGTTCTCCTACAGTCAAAAATTAATTCAGTCAATATGCTGACCACCTGAAATCATTATGGTTAGGTTATTAATTCATAAAGACAACAAACAGAGATGCAAGGGCTTTTAATAAGAACTACTTCAATAAGATTTTGCTTTCATTCCATACCAAGGCCTAATCATGTCAATAGGATGACTTATGAGAGAAAATACAGAAGGGTTCATAGAATCACACAGTGGTAAGGGTTGGAAAGGACCTTTGGAGACCACATAGTCCAAATCCCCCGCTAAAGTGTGCTTGTCTAGATCAGGTTACACAGGAATGATTCCAGGGAGGCTCCTTCTATAGAAGGACATGGAATATGTTTGTCGGTTAACATCCTTCTTACAACATCTATGTCAAGTGTCTTAGTGCATTCATAGCGCTGAAAATCTGAATTAACAAAATAGTAGTGCGATCTATATATTATCAAGGACATTTTGAACAACCCAGAAGGACTCCTCTCTTTTTAACTATACATAATCCATAAAAGTGATTGAATAGATGCAATTACATCTTTTTGATTTCTGAATTCAAAGGTGCAGAATTCTTTTGGGCAAGTCTGTTGGTGAATATAATGTTAAGAAAACAGCAGAATAAGCATTAGAAAGATATTAGTTCTGTGCTAGTTTGAGGCAAATTGGAATATTTTAATGAGAGAAATTAAATTATAGGCTGTGAAAAGAAAAAAAATGGTGATATGTTCTGCACTCATAGGCTTGCTGAGACATATAAAAACAAGGACACAAACATAGATAAGACAGTGTGTGTGTGTCTGTCTCTTGGAGTCCGTGTTTCTCCCTGGGCTTCTTCTAACTAATCCTTTCCAATCCTCCAAATTCACCTTGCATGTAAGGCAAACTCTGAGATAAGGTAGAGGGATGTAAAGAAGGTGAAAGAGTGGATGGGAGCCACTCCTTGGGACTCTGATATCTGGGAGGGCTGTTGTGTTTCTGTATTACTTTTAACTTGTATATTTCTGTATATAGCTGTAAATATTGTAAATATCTGCTTGTATAGTGAGCTAAGCTGTAAATATAAAGCTTCATTCCTTAGCTTCCAGCTGTCTGAGTCTACTCTGGGTGATTTGACCCAGGGTCCTGAAGTCCGTTTCAACAACCATGAGTTTTCTTTTTTTCTAGTTAATCATTATCTATCTGGAAGGTCAATAGCAGGTAATAATCTGTTAGCCACAGCAGGGTGGGAGTTTTCTTGTTACATCCTTAACTCAGGCCCCAGACAGGCAGCAGATATCCCTCTGGGACGGGTCAGGTTGGCAAATTGGACCCTCTGTCTCTCTCAGAAGGGAATACCTTTGGTATTCCCTTGGGAGCATTTCTGTCTTTGTCATTGTTTGACTGTCCCTCCAAGACCAGAAACCCACACTTGTTATGCAGCAGCAACTAGGAATGTGTGGGGGGAAGCCTCTGTAATGGTATGGGCAGGATCAATTCCAAAATTAATATAGTTTATTTGTTTTTATATTTAGCAATCTCACCACAAACCATGATTTTTAATAATAATAGATTCTTTGCATGATCATGGAAAGTATTACACAGAGGGAAATAAACTGGGAATCTAGAACACTTAAGAAATAACTAGAAATAATATAACAAATATTAAACTACTTTGGAAAGAGAATCTTGTGGCCAATATGCTGCTCACCCTCGAGGGGGAACTGAGAGCTCCTTTCTGCTAAGGCAGAAGGCACAATAGAATTCAGTTATAGAGAGGCTTATGAATATCTACTCACAAAGTATTATCTTTGGTTTTCTGGGGCAAAGTATAGTATCCAGACAGTACTCAAGCACTTGAAGGGAGTTCTATCAGTGTCTTGATAGCCATTGAGAGGCTTCTAGATCTTCCCAGGCTCTAACAAGGTACTGGGAAAGAGGCAGATGATCTCTGACATGATCCTGGTTCCTCTTTTGAGCTCCGGACTTGGAAGAATGTCTTGCAGATGTGCAGAGAACATGATGTCAGTGGCACTTTTTGCCACATCATGAGGCACTTAATGCCTTCTTTTGGTAAACTTGAAGCACAGCAAGTTTCCAGGTAGTCAAAGCTGATAAATCACGGCTTTGCTGGTCTGAAGCATGAGGCAGAGCAGAGCACGTTGTCCAAGCAGAGCAGCACGACTGCTTGCAACTTAGCTCCATTTATATTATTTGCCCAAGTGTAATGGCTTCTTTGGCCACAGAGATTCACCACTCAGAATGGCACTTTGTCAAATTGACCATACTAGGTGAAACCAGGATTTGCTTACCCTTATTTGGGCAAGACACTCACAAATGAATAAACACCTGTGGGTACCTCCAATTTGGGAGAGGACATAATACTTTGTTTTCCTCCCATCCCAGCTTCTTCCAGTAGCAGAAGGGTGGGGCAAGCCAGGACATGTTTTAGGCCTATTAGCTTTCCGTGACAGTCTCCTGCTATGCCAAGCTGACACCTGTTTCCATTCACCTTCATTTTGAGCTCTAGTTGATGGTTGAATTTGTTTTGGGGAAAACAGGGAGTGACTCTACTGGTCTTTCTCTGACTCCCTGGGATGCTTCTTAGCCTGATCACCTGCTATGGGAGTTCAATTAACAAGCAGAGGAGCTCCTCTTCCTGAGCACATCTCCTGATGAGCCCTTTCCTGCCCTTCTGCACCAATATCATAGCTGAGCACACTCTGTAGTCTGATGCTTACATAGTTGCATATCTCCCCTCAAGCGTATTCTTGGTAGTTGCATCACTAGTGGTGGGGTCAGCACATGGGGATATCATTGCCTTCTGTCAGATGGAGATCATTGTTTCTGCACCTGCACTGTCCCAGCCTGATCCCAGCCTGATCCAGCCTCACACAATTCTTACCACTGTCCTGAGAAACATGTCAGGTCAGCTTCACATGGTGATTAGGTTGCAGCGAGTATCAGGTTTAGATAGCCCACACTGGTTCAGAGCCACACCCACTCAGACCCACATCAGCATCACATTGTCCTGAGATCTGGCAGCTGTTGGGACCTGTTTGACTTCCAAACACTAAGCCACCACCTGTAGTGACCCAGCTTTATCTCAACCCCACACAGCTCTTACCACCTTTGGTTTGACAAAATGTGCCAGCTCCACATGGTGACTTCAGAGTCCCCCATTGCAGGGTGGTGGAGGATAGCCCTGGTCGTCTGCTGTTCCTCATCCCTTCTAGTGATGTCTTACACCAATACACTGACCAAACTACATCGATCAACTCCTCTTCTTGTTAGATTTGCCATCTTACCAAGCATTTTATGTCCCTTCTTAACCTTCAATATTGCCTCAGCGTCAGGTTTCCCCTCTGGCAGTGCCAGTGCCCCACTTTTCTCTTAAAACTGTGGTGTGTATTTCTGCTTTCTCAGAGCTCAACTGTAGATCATTTTAGACTTGTAATGGAATAGACTTACATAACTAAGACACTAAGTGGCCAAGAATGCAGTCTCTTTTCTAGAAAAGGCACTCACTGAGCAAATCCAATGTTTCCTATAATGGAGGGTTTTATTACTAACATTTCCTCTCCCATGGAGTTGAGAGGGCTCTGTCTCAATTGACCTCTATCTAAATCTTCTCTAGGTATGTTTGGGATACTGCTGTCTCAGGATGCTCACCATATACAATCATGCTGCACAAATACATGCTGCAAGACTGGTGAGGTGTAGCAGGCAAACGGACTGTTCTTTGAAGAGTGCAAAAAGGACAAGTGTGGCTTAAGTGTGGCTTTTTCAGGGATTTTTCCTCTATCTGTCCTCCTTTTAACCCTCAGTCACAGTTTCTTACTCTCTTGTGCTCTCATCACGGTTTTATTACAAATTAACAGATGTGGTCTTCTAATCCCAAACATCATCTGAATGACAGACAAAATTTTGATTTAAAGAATGTGAACCTTTTCTGAATGTTTCACTTCCTGAACTGCTGGGGTTCAGGCAAAATTTTTATTTCTGTAAAAAGAAACTTCTCTTCAGCTGTCTCCAAGCAGTTCTATGGCCAGATGCTAAGAGAGCAAGAGGAACACAGAAATGTATAAGAATATTTTATGGATTAGTTCCAATATATATGAAAGTTGATGACCATTTAAAAGAAGCATAAGTTATTCCCATTGGACATCTATTGATGTCATATGTATTTTCGGATAGACAGAACCAAATGTGTGCAGAAAAACTGCGGCTAAAAAAGATCTTTACTCAATTGCTTTCTCATAGCACTTCCCTGAAAAGATTAGTAGCCCAGCATGGAAATAATATATCACAACACTTCCACAAATAAGAGAAAACCCAAACTTTATGTAATAAAATTGGCAAATTAAGGGTCTTTGTAATACATAAATAATATACTATAGTGGAACTGCATTTCAATGATTAATCTTTTTAGGAGTCATAATTCTTTCCCAAATGAATTATGCCTCTATTATTAAAAAAAAAAAAAAAAAAAGGAAGCATGTGAGTCATGGAGTTTACGTAGTATAATAGACATTCATCCAAGTATGTTTGCATATATGAATTGCAACTTCCTCTTCAAAGTTCAACCAAATACCATGTTGTCACTGCAAACCCTGCACTATGTTATAATTTTTATCTCCTATTTAATGTCTTTCCATATTACAGGATTGACCTTGTTTTCATGTCAAGTTTCTTTCAGTGACTGGGGTCATTTTAGTCTCAGTGCCATTTTCAGTAGATAAAACACTGTCTAAGCATGAGAGTCCCTAGAATGCAGAAGCAATGGCATCTTTCCAAAGACTCAGCTTCACGTAGTTTAATACAGTTCAGGGCAAAAGTCTATTGCTCCACATTAATCCCAAGATCAGAATACTAGCAGTAGTAATAATGACATTAGGAAACACTTTACAGAGCCTGTCCAAGTCCTCCTTAGCAAGGCAGACACATTACTGAACTGTTTCGACTGATATCTGGTGTTGCCCCACTTCCATCCTTGCACTTTGGGGACTTAAGTATTGTGATGGTTTGGGTGTTCCCCGCTCCCTCACACTTAAGAAAATCACCCAGACTAGATTCAGTCAATCTGGAAATTGAAGAATGAAGCTATATTTAGATCTTAGAGCAATATACAAGCAGATCTTCACAATGTGTACAGAAATATATAAGTTTAAAAGTAATACAGAAACTCAACACCCCTCCAGGAAACCAGAGTCCCCAGGAGGGGCTCTCAACCACCCTTCCACCTCCTCCCACCTCTCTACCTTACCCTAGTCTTTGCCTTATGCTTAAAGCGAGTTTGGAGGGTTGACCAGGGGAGTAGGAAGCAGAGGGATTAGTCACACAGACAGCAGGTTAGGTTAGAGAGAAGTGCAGCCCCAAAGACAGAGAACAAACAACTGCTTTATCTAGGTTTATGTTCTTATACATCTCAGCAAGTATATGAATGCAGTAGACATCACCATTGTTTCATTTTCATAGTCTATCATCTATTCTTCTTAGCAAAACGTTCTAGCTAGTTCTAGCACAAGTATCCAGAAAGAAACTTTAAAAAAAAAAAAGATGTAATTGCTGAATTATTTTTTATATGCCCCCAAAAAAGAAAGGACTAGCCACTCAGATAACTCATGATCACTAGATTTTGGAAGGCTGTCCCTTAGCACCAAAAGTAGTTTCAACATAAGCAAAACAGAAACTTAAAATCTGGGCATTGATTTTTTTTATCATCACTTCTGCTGGATCCTACAGATAACTCCCGGAGATACTTATTAGAAAAGTTTCCCTTGCACTTTTTTGTTATTTCATTCATATAGAAGATAATGCTAGAAGATTTATATCATTGTGGAGGTTTGGGTGTCCCTCGCCTCCTCACACTTTAGAAATCACCCAGACTAGACTCAGACAGCTCTGGAAATTTGAATGAAGCTTATATTTACAGCTAGCACAATGTACAAGCAGATATTTACAGTATATAAAGATTTATATACAGAAATATACAAGGTAAAAGTAATGCAGAAACACAACTCCCCTCTCANATAGAATTTATTTTATGTGATTAGTAAGACGTACTAAGGAGGGAAGCAATAGCAAACATTGCTTGAGTATTTCTGCAATGAAATTAAACAAGTAGGCAGATGATTTTTTTTATATATCATGTGGGGTTTCTGGAACATGATAGGGAAATTTTTGACTTAAGGTAATTAAAATATTTTAAAGACTTATCAAGAACAACTGAAACACACTTGGCTAATATATTTTCATTTAATAAGATGGAAACCTTCTTTTTCTTTGGATAAATTTATACCACAAAGGAGGAACTCTACATTCGGCTGCCCAGGGAGGTGGTGGAGTAGCTATCCCTGGAGGTATTCAAGAAAAGCCTGGATAAGTCATTTAGTGCCATGGTCTGGTTGATTGGATAGGGCTGGGTGCTAGGTTGGACTGGATGATCTTGGAGGTCTCCTCCAACCTGGTTGATTCTATGATTCAGTGGTTGGAAGAAGGATATAATATGTCAAGCAAGAAGGGAAAAAATAGTCTATAGAAAAATACTCTATAGAAATTGTCAAAGATGATATACATATCACATGTAAGTCAGTATTAACACAGAGTCTGCATCCATCTTTACTAGATTTAACCTTATAAACACAACATAATCAAGAAGTTTGTAACATACAGTGACAGACCATCTCTGCTGTGCAGTAGTACGGCCTATACTTTTCTCACCTAGGAAGAAGCACCTATCCCTATTCTTCCTGCTTTCCACTGATGACAGCCAAAAATAAGATGGAGATTATTCTGGGAGAGGGAATGCAAACTCACTTCCAAGGTAGCTGATTAATGTTTTTAGAAATGTACTTTACTTACAGATCTGAACTAAATACATTTCTGTACAAATTCTTGTCCTCCTTCTTATTGCATAGTAACCACAAACCCTAAAACATTATAGCAATCCTACTGCAGTGATAGATGGAAGTTTACATTGTCTGAACCTCACTCCAGAAGCTGCATAGACTCATAACTTTAGGATCAGCTCTTAACTCAAAAAATGTCTTGTTTTCAAAAGATGCTATGTTAGTTTTCATAAAATTGTAGCTAGAGGGAGTAGTTCTGCAGAATTAAGGTATGCAACATCATTCTGCTACCTCTAGGAGTAACTTACTCTAGACAATTTATTGAGTTTTTGGTTTTTTTAAATTTGTTTGGTTTTATGCTGAAAATCTTTTAATTCTTAATGATTTTAGAGAAATGATGTCACCTATTGTTAGACAGTCTCACAATATTATGTAATTAAAAGTAGATATGGGAGCACATATACATATCCTTACAAAATGTAAGTTTTTTTATTATTTTTATTTCCCTTCTCTGAAAATCCTTCAATATTTGACTGTTCATATTAATATTTAACTATTCACACAGATGTTTGGTTTTTTTGGTGGTTTTTTTCCTGAAGAAAAGCAAATAATTTTTTCTAGTGTTTCATTTTCCTGGTAGCTTCTGCAATGTAATTTGCTTTTACTAAGCCCAAGTAAATACAGGATCAACAAACTCCTCCTCAAAACCTTTGTGTTGCTATCAAAAATGTCTAGTATACAGTATGCAGTATTCATCCCATATACAGTATGTGAAACACAGTAATCAAACTCTAAAAAAATATTTCTTTACTAATCTCTGTTCTTTCAGGCTATCTAAATCAAGGGAACTAGTGTCAAAAGTAACTTTTGTAGGAAGAACTGGAAAGTAGAATTGGAAATTTGAATTGGAAAATGTTCAAAGAGAAATAAAAATGTCCACAAAGTGATATGGAAGACAAGTAGAAACATTGCAAGGTATAAGAAGGAAACCAAGCAAACTGGTCAGGATAAAAAATCTTCACAGAAGAGCAACCTGAGAAATAGGAGGAGAATGCAATACTTCTGCAAGAGGCAAAATCCATTTTGCATTCCTTTCGGATATCACCATATAGAAAAAATGTCATAGCTTTAGAAGTTGGAGAAGACATTTTTACTAAGAAGAGGTAGAAAGGCTTGTAACTGAATAGAAAGCTCAGAGAGTGAGGAATCTTTGACAATACTGAAACTTCAAATGGAAAACTACTGGAAACAGGCAGACGGGACTCTAAGATAGCCAGGTTTCAAATACAGCACCTTCACAACTTTATCCAGACATGCAGAGCTGAGCTGGTGAAGATGGTTTGCATTGATAGCAAAACATGAGTTTCAA
The DNA here is from genome assembly GCA_013400475.1 of Tricholaema leucomelas. Lineage (NCBI taxonomy): Eukaryota > Metazoa > Chordata > Aves > Piciformes > Lybiidae > Tricholaema lacrymosa > Tricholaema leucomelas. The sequence continues at coordinate 11,963 of WAAF01015975.1, forward strand.
AAGCTTTCTGCAACCAGTGGCACTTACTGAGTTTCTCTGGTTACTGTACCTGTGACTAGTGAGAAAAAGCTTTAAGATATCATTGAATTAACAGAAAAGTTAGTAATATTCATTAGAAACTGTTGTGTTTTTTAAAGACAGCTGACAGAAATGAAGCTCTTGAACTGGAGAAAAAACACAGAATTATATTTGAAGAGATACAGAAAAGAAATTACAGAAGCAGATTCAACAGTCATGGCAACCCCCCTTGAATTTTCCCCCAGCCCAAAATTAAATCTATAATCCCCAGTGCTCCAACCCTCCCCTCTGCCCCCAGCACCTCTGCCATCCATACACAAGCCTCTGGAGGCCCCAAAACAGGCCTACTGCTTACATGTTTGTCTGACAAAGTGGCTCCTGCTTGACACAGGGCAGGAAGGGGAAGAAAGAAGAACAAGCTGACCTTGCCATGAGTTTACAAAGAGATAGCAGAAATATGTCTTCTAGTCTCCAGAAGATTTTTTTTAACCCTATAGTTCTCAACCTGGGACAGAAACAATCATTTTCCATAGGATTTATCAATATTTACAACAATTTACAACCATGAGTGGGTCAGGATACACTTTTAAACCAGGAAAGAGAGTACAAAAAGTTGGATTTATCGGAGGAGACAGGGAATATGAAAGAGCTACGGTTCTCCATCGAGGGGACTAAAAAAAGAAAAAGAATTTTGGGAAAGCTGTGGATGTCTCTGTGGAAAATGTCTGGTTCACTGGAAAAGAAAGATGGTTTGTAAAAATAAAAAGACGCAAACCACTTATTCCTTACCATCTAAAGCAATACTATCAACATTCTCCACGTGGAGATTTTTCTGAAGATGACAAATATGCAACTGCTAAAAATTATCTTTACTTTCAGCAACTTCAAATTAGTTTATGAGAATTTAATAATTTCTTATCTTGAGTTTTGAACCTATGCCAACATAATGAAAGATTTTTATAACATGACATCTTACTTTTGGTGTCCAGCATGAAGAAAGAACTCATCAGTTGCTAACTTCTGGATTAAAAAAAAAAAGACCTATAACATTCATGAGTCAGAGCCTGAAATTTCATACTTCTGTTTGAAGGTATAAATAAATAAACGCCTCAAAACTACTTTTAAAGTACTACTTTAGAAGACATGCATCCAGATTTCTCCAAGACTGTCCAAAGGTACCATTTCAAAGCACATGCACATCTATTCCTACTGGTAGCACTTACAGCATGTGCTCAGCTGCAGTGATACGTATCTCCCTCTTCTTCCCTTGAGAGCATTCACACACACATCCTTCTCACTCTGACTGACCCTCAAAGGAGGAGAGTAGTATTCAGTTACCTTTTAAAATTGTAACTATCATTACAAGATCATGGGTTTCTCAGAGCAATTGCTAGCCAAATGTCATTCTGAACCAGAGTAGTCAATCTCTTTGCTGATTCTGGGTCTGTCCCTTTCTTGGTGCTTCAGTAGGAAACTACTTACTTTCTCCCATTTGGTCCTGTTGATACACAGGACAGTATACCATGTGTCTCCAAATGCCAGACTTAGAACTCCAAACACAAAGATATTGCAACAGAGACAAGCTGATCTAGTTATCAGATTGCCCTCAGTGTATGTGAATCCATCAGTTTCAAGTTTCAAGGAGCCTAGCCCTGTTTGCACACAAAATGATTGAAGAATCTTCAAACTGGAGAATGATCCTCATTCTTTTGGACCTTGAGCTACCCATGTGAGAATTATGAATTAGACTGTTCAGTTATTTTATTAACAATATGTTTCTGAGTAAGCATCTGTAACACCTAGCAGACTTAAATATGTATCTTACACTTCAGTATCTCCAACACTAACCAGTGCAGAAGGCTTCAGTCCAACAGAGAAGACAGATCATAGATTAATCATAGATTCAACTAGGTTGGAAAAGACATCCAAGCTCATCCAGTCCAAGCTATCACCCAGCCCTAGCCAATCAACTAGACCATGGCACTAAGTGTCCCACATGACATCCTGGTCACCAAACTGGAAAAGCACAGACTGGATGGGTGGAGCACTCACTGGATAAGGAATTGGCTGGAGGGTGGCATGCAGAGTGGTGATCAACGGCACAATGTCCACCTGGCGTCCAGTGCCAAGTGGTGGTCCTCAGGGGTCAGTGCTGGGACCGGTGCTCTTTAACATCTTTGTCAGTGATATGGACAGAGGAATTGAGTGCACCCTCAGCAAGTTTGCAGATGACACCAAGCTGTGTGGCACAGTTGACTTGCTGGAGGGCAGGGATGCCAT
>WAAF01015975.1:14502-27314 GCA_013400475.1 Tricholaema leucomelas
GATTGAGACTGGATATTAGGAGGAAGTTCTTTACAGTAAGGGTGGTAAGACACTGGAACGGGTTGCCCAGGGAGGTTGTGGACGCTTCCTCCCTGGAGGCATTTAAGGCCAGGCTGGATGAGGCCTTGAGCAACTTGCTCTAGTGGGAGGTGTCCCTGCCTATGGCAGGGAGTTGGAGTTGGATGATCTTTGAGGTTCCTTCCAACCTAAACCATTCTATGATTCTAAGTGCCTCATCCAGTCTTTTCTTGATGTCTGAATATGTGACTTTCAGAATATTTAAAACCTGCTCAGTTTGTATGACAGATATTCAGCTTATTTTAAGAAGATCTTTAAGTGTCAACATTGTTTTAAATTCTAGATTTATATTCTAGAATGAGAGTTCCTAGTTCATAGGAATATAAGCTAACTAGAAAGAATCTGTAATATTTAGCACATAGTTACCATAGCAATTACTGTGGATAGGGGAATAGCATCGAGAATGAAGCACAATGTGACAAGGTTCACTAGTTTTTCCTGACTATCACCTTCTAATGGAGGCAAAATAGCAGACATAGTGGACCACAGCTGACAAACTTTCAAACTGTGAAATGACAATTTTATTTTCTTGTTCGTAGCTCATGTCAAAAGCTATCTCGTAAGATCTATCGACATTTCTGTGACATTTAAGTAGTTTCTTACCCTATTTACTATCTATTGTCTAATATTTGGAAAACATATTTTGATACCTACATTTCAGCAACTTAAAGTCAGTATTTCCTTTTTGTAACAGAGGGAATCTCTATTCCTCAAATCACTACAAACATAATTTCCAGCTAGAGCTGAGCAACATTTAACAGAAACATACACAAAATTCCAGATGAGGTTTCATCAAATTCTTTATTATAGCCTACCACACTAGAAGCTCCTCAACTGACATGTATTAAAACTACACTTAACATTTTCCTTTACTGTATCACTTTGATTTCTCATTCATTCCGTCATTTCCTCATACTTCTCAAATCTTTCTCCTCCTGCAGTTATTTTTGTCCTTGAAGACTAACAACAGTAACAACACAACCTTGGGACTTTGCCCTGGTGAATGTCTCCTCTAGGTGACCCTATTCTGATAGACGTTATTCTGATCTTCCTCTCTACTGAAGAACACTCAGAGCTTTGTGTCATAAATAATGATCTCTTAAGTTGTGCTCCAAGGTTTTTAATTAAATTAAATACTAAATTAAATCTCTCTTCAGATTCATCTCTTCCTTTTCAAATAATTCCCAAGATGTTTTTGAAGATTTCATCCAAGGATGTAAACAAGTATTGCTTCAGCACATACTCACTTTAAGGAGAACTATGAAAGATTGTTTCACTTTAAAGTAGCACCATAAATGCTGTAGAAAAAAATATATATATATTACTGGAAAGACACATTTAAAAGATGTAATTAAGTTGTATCTAGTCTTGAACATCCACTTTTAAATATAGGAATTAGGGAGACAGAGGTAGGTGTGAGTCAAAATACCTTGGAATTTGATGAGCAAACCTTCACAAATTCGATGCCGAGGTGTCATCCATATAGTCACATGAGAAAAGGAAAGCAACCCTTTGTAGGACTGGAAGGGACCATTAGGCTTTCTTTCTAAGCTTAATATTAGGTCTAATATTAGAAGACATAGAAACTTCTTCAAACCACAGATACTTCCTTCATCATGAACTCGAAGGGAGTTTGTCTATGACATCAACATCACTTCTAATGTCACTCCTAGAGGTAGTGAAATATGTGAAGGGGAAGAGTCTGTTAAAACCAGGTTTGTACATTATTTGTATTATGTTAATGCTCTGCCTGTATTATGGTATAAAAAGTAGCTACGGCTGTAATAAAGTGGGATTCTGCTTTGCCCTGGCAGAGTCCACCCACGTTTCTCTACAGGCTTTCTCTACATATATATATAAAATCTCCCCATGCATTCTTCTTTCACTTTGATGTCATATGGCATGGAATACCCCTTTGGCCAGTTTGGGACAGCTGGCTCGGCTGTGTCCCCTCCCAAGATCCCTCCCACCCTTCAGTGTACTCCTGGGGTGGGGAAATGTTGGGAAAGCACAGCCTAGATGCTTGTTCAGCAGTAGTCAAAACACTGGTGTGTTACCTATAGCACTGCAAAACACAGCACCAGAAAGATGCTCTGAGGAGAATTAACTCCAGCTAAGCCAAATCCAATACACTCACTTTCAAGTTTGACATCATTCAGACATTCTCTCTAATGTGAAAATCCCAGTTCTTCACTTCCCAAGAAAAACTTGTGCCTGGTTACCAATGCAAGAAAAAGAACAAAACCCCACAACTCTGCCTTTACCACTCTCCAAAAGGAACGGTACCATTAGGTGGTTGCTTGGACACACCAATTAAAGGATGAAATCCAGATTCTCTCTCAAGACAGCAAATAGATGTGGTTCTTTCTCCACTAAGAGACCATGACATTTCTGACTAACTAATCTTTAGTCATGATTTCTTTCCATGTGCTCTGCAGAGCAGCTTGTTAATAGAAAAGTTAAAAATAACTGAATTCTACATTATATCCTTATAATCTATTAATACCAGCCCTCTCATGAGAACATTTCTTCCCATTGCAATCAGACTAAAATAGAGATTGACGTGTCTTGCATTCCATTTATTGTGCATAATCAGTTTACTAATAACTTGATAGATTATTAGGCATAGAAAAATGATTCTGTACATTTTTGGAATATGAATATGTAGAATGAGAAAGAACAGTTTTCAAGGATTTTCAAGTCATATGAAGAGTTTTTATATGCCAGTAGCATTTAAAAAATATTTGCAAGTAAAAACTGCTGGATCATTTTCCATCTCCAATAGTGTGACAGAAAATGGACATATGATTCAGAAGCATTGCTTTCCTATCTACCCCTCTCTTTTCCTGGTGTTGAATAAACCATACTATAATATGACTATAATATTGGTCACCAGTGAAATCCACAGTTGTAATTATTCAAGTATAAGAAACTAACTAAATAGTCAGTTTAAATGGAAATAAAGGTGAGAGCAAAAGTGACAGCAAAAATAAGGTAAATAGAGGCAAGGTATCCTGTAAGAGGATGGCAACAGTGAAGAAAAATATGTCAGACACTAAGTGATTGCCTACCACCAGAAAAAAAACCCACACTCAAAATAAAACAACCCAAATAAACACAAAAAAACCCAAACAAACAAAACCCTCACCAAACCACAAGAGTTTAAACAAGTATGGCATAAGCAGCAAGGGGGGAAATTCATAGCTAGCTACAAGGATTTTAAACTACAGGGTGTTTAACGCCAGGCTGGATGAGGCTCTGGCCAGCCTGTTACAGGGTAGGATGGCCCTGTCTATGGCAAGGGGGTTGGAACTAGATGATCCTTGTGGTTCCTTCCAACCTTGACTGATTCTATGATTTAATTAGAGGTGAATAGCTTCAGAAGAAAAAAATAAATAAACAAAGATAAATTAACAGTTTCACTTTAAATTCACAGTTACAGCAAGAAAAAGGAAGAATTGGTACATAGGTATTCTGCAAACAGCAGCCATTACAATTCTGAAAGCATTCCTGTTTCTACTATCATTTTGAAAGTGTCTGTTTCCTTTGCATTTAGGCCACAAGATAAGACACTAATTATGAAGCAGAACAGGAGGCAGGAATAAAAGTAAAGAATATTGCCCTGCCCTAAAAGAGTAAATCTATTTTGACAGAAATCACCATTTCAATATATTACCTCTTACTGGGCAAGGTTTAGAATGTAAGACATTTTCACCTGTCATCACTGACAAGTTAGAAAGTAATAGAACAGAAAAAAATACCACCTGCTTTCACAGACACTGAGTGAATTAAGCTGCGTTATACATGGCAGTAGGATATCCCCCAGCCTCCATTCTGTTTATGTATGTCAAGATAAATATAACAGGTTTTCACTATCATTAATCTAAGAAGAAATGAGGCATGGCAACAGATTAAACAGCTACATTATATTGAAACCAATTAAAGAAGTGACTTTAAAACTGTGTCCTGTGATTTCATATGGTATGAATAGGTCTGATCTGCCACTTATTTTCTTCTATTTGTTTTTCTTTCAGAAAAGTTTTAATTTTTTTTCTCCAAACACCTATGCCACAAGAGGACAAGAGATCATGATGGTAAAAACTGAAGTAAGAGCATGCTCTGTTTCCAGTGAGTTCAATGACAAGAGACAAGGGTCTGACTCTTGCCTGAACTCTTCTCTCATTCCTAGTGACCTTTTGGAAAGTGTTAAAGTCAAATGAATGACGAAAAAAAAATTGGATGCCTAAATAAAGATAAGGCAAATAGAGAGAAGACAAAGCAGACATGTGTCAGTCTGAAGCTAAATCCTCTCATGTTCACCACTTACAATCTGAGTGTGGATCTCCTTTAGATTACACTAACATACAACTGTACGGACACACTGTTGTCTTCTGGTTACTATAGGACATGCTTGAAGCATACTGACAGTGCTACTGATGGGATCTCTTTTGCATAAAATGCTTTAAGTGAAGCAAAATAAAGCTGCTGAGTCAATTGCACTTCATCAGTGAGTCAATACTCCCTGGTGATTCCAAGTAGCCGTGAAATGAAGGATCAATCAATTAAACAATTAAACATTTGCAAAAATTACTAGCACCAACTGGGCTGTGGTAATTAGGAAATATCCCCCCAACACCCCCTCCCCCCCCCCCCCACAAAAAAAAAGATAACCTATGATTAATTAGCTAGATTATAAAACAGGCATTTGGAGACATACAGTCTCCAATTCGGGGTCTTGCACTCACAACCCAACCGCAGGTGGGTCACACATCTGTACTGTATCCTGAGAACATGGAAAAAATTATTTCCTCAGTTTCCTACCATCCTATGAAAATGAATGGGCACCACAAATTAAATTTTTGAAGTTCAGGGGTCCAGCAATTTCTGATAGAGTTAATCAATCCAAAAGAGCATTGCTAGAGTAGGTATCCCTCTTATAATCAAATAATTAGAAACATTATAGGAAAGAGAGACTAGAAGCAAAATTAAATTTATCTGTTAAATACATAGCATTGCCAAAGCATTACTAAAAATCATGAAGTTTGGTAACCATTTCTTTTTTTTTTTCCTCTTTGGCACCTCCAACTACATTTCACAAGCAAGATTAAGAAATTAGCTTTGATAATGCTCAAGGTGCAAGGAGTTGGACATGTTACAGAATTATTAATATTTAATCAGATGTGAATATTATAGAAATGTCATTATGTTATTAAATGATATTACTAAAAACATTTGCACTTTATATTTACAGATGTAGGTATTCAGTTGTAGTTTTTACACAAAATGTGTATACAAACAATAATACCAATTTAAGCAAAAATCAGAAACTTAGTAATTGAAATTGGGAAAGAGATTTGTGGCAAAACTCTACCTTGCCCACACCTTTGTAGAGACTTTATATACATATGGTCAGTTACTCATGACCTAAACTTTTTAGAGTCTTTCCAGGCTGCAATATTCCAAAATGCAGTGCATATGCACCAGATAAACAGCAAAAAGGCCCTTTGTCAATGTGTTGGCTTTGCCAGACGAAAACTTTCTGGTGTAATTTGCATTTTACTCGTTGTGGAGGATGGAGGTGTAATTAATTAATTACAAGATGATAATTTCAAAATTAATATTGTTTATTAATTTTGATATTCAGAACTCTCACCACTCCCAACCACTAATTTTAATAATAATTGGTTCTTTGCATCATCATGGAAACATTATACAAAGTAATAACTAGCTCTATAAATAACTAGCAAAAATATATAACATTAATTGAACTCACTTGAACTGGAGGAGAAGGTTCTTGTGGTCAATATACCGCTTATGGCCACTATACTGCTTGCCCGCTTACTGGATTCAAGGAGCTCCTTTCTGCTTATGGTAGAAGGCAATGGTGAATTACAAGAGGCTTTAAGTATTTACCCACAAAATTATTATTTCCCAACTTACTGGGATAGCTTCAGCTTCAGACAGTACCCAGACACTTTCAGGGAATTCTGTTACTGTCTTGTCAACTGTTGAGGCTTCTGATTCTTCCCAGACTTCACAGAGTGTTGGGAAAGGAGGCAGACAATCTGTGACTTTATATCTTCGCTCTTCTGGATGAGAAGATATTCTTGCGATGTGCAGTCTTAGCACAATGTCACGCTGGCTATTCAGGCTGATTGCATGGAGGCATTTAGAGCCTGTTCCTGGTAAACTCAAGGCAGGCAGTTTCCAAGTAATTCAGGATGCACTGAGGCAGTAAGCAATGGCAGCAGGCAAGCAGCAAGCACGAATACAACATCAGAGCACACACTGTATTACCTGCTCATCTCTTTTATCAATGTAGCCTGACATTAATGGACCTTTGGACACAGAATAGCCAGTCAGAAAGGTAATTATCCAAGCTTGACCTTATTAGGTGAAGACATAGGCTTGCCTTAGCCAAATTTAGGAAAAACATAGACCTTACACAAGGCAGGCACAATATGAGCTGAGGCTGCCATGAATATAGGCAGCTTTCCATTTCTGCTTGGCAAGGCAGCGTTGGCTTGCCAGCTGGGCTTTTTGCTGCAGCTTCACAGGTACCCAGGTACCCAGGACTAGCAGCTCAGGTTTGGGTGAGTGGGTTTTTTTCAGAGTGTGAAGGCTGTGACAAGTTTGCTGCAAAGGCTAGAGCACAACGGGCTCTTGTGCTTTCTGCGTAAACAAGGTGAATTGTTTACCAAAACATCCCATATTTAATCTTTGCTAAAGACCCTAATGTCTAATTGGCACAGAAGAAAACAGGTTAATTCAGCTTATAGCATGAAAATTATTCAAACATGGTAAGTACACAAGCATAGCACAAGGCAAGGCACAGGTAAACCACATGTCTTTGTTTATTGAATCATGAGGAATATGTTCCAAACATGCCTGGGCAAGCCCCTGTTTACGGAGACTGGCAGCTGCCTGGATTTTGTCTAATTTCAGTCTGAAAATCCCAGCTCCAAAGGAACAGGGAAAAGAGGGTTTGTGGCTAGGGACAGGTTGGGACTTGTTTGCCTTCTACCACAGAACAATTAAAAAAAAAAAAAAACAAAAACAAAAACAAAAAAACCTAAAACAAACCAAAAACAAAAATCCAAAAAAAATCCTAACAGGCAGATAGAAATGGTCTGACATAACCAGATAAAAATAAATCTAGTAATTTAAAAAAGTGGAAATGATCAGAAGATCCACACACAGAATCACAGAATGTTAGAAGTTGGAGGGAACATTCAGAGACCATCCAGTCTAACCCCTAATCTGCAAAATGACCTCCACAACTCATAGAGAGACCTTCCTTTCTGTTATTGATGCACTTGAAAAAGCTCTTCTTGTTTTCTTTCACTTCCCTGGCAAGACTCCATTCAAAGAGGACCTTGGCCTTTCTTGTCAGATCTCTACATTCTCTAGAAATATTTCTATAATCTTCCCAATTCACCAGACCTTCTTTCTACATATTGTAAATCTTTTTTCTTGGATAAGCTCCTTGCTTATCTGTCCCAAGTTAAGGCTATAGGGTTACATTTTTTTTCTGGGGACTAGAAGATTGTTATTCAATCCCATAATTCTGCTATCTCTTTATAGACTCACAACAAGGTCAGTTTCATCTCTAAAGTCATGGCTGAGGCTTGGGGGGACTTCAGAGAGTCTTTCAGTGAATTATAAGACTCTTCTATCTTATTTTATTTTTTTGACTAACTCTCTAGGAACACATTCTGAAGCTCAGCAGTGCACTATATCTCAGTAGATTTAAATCTTACTCTGGGATGGCAGTACAGTAGGGAGTATTAGAGCTCTAAATGAATGTTCTATCCATCTATAATGTACAGATAGACCCTTTAAATTCAGTTTTCCACCCCATTGCAGAAAAGTTATGCAACTGCTGCCTATCTGCTCGGGTTTCAAATTTCTATATCTGCATTATTCACCAGACATGATGTGTCAGAAATTAATAATTGTTATGAATTATTAATTAATTTTGGTATGAAAAATATTTTTATTATTAATATTTAAAACTCAGGCAAATTTCCTTAAACTCTTTGGATTTTCAGTCAACAGGAAGCAACTGCACAGAATTAAACAGTTTAAACAATTAGAACTTGGAAAACAGTAACACAAGAACAGGAAGAATTCTAACTGTGCCTATGGAGTCTTGGCATTCATTCTAGCATGGGTACTCATGACTCTTTTGGTCCCTGAGTAAGTCTCCTGTATCAAAGATACTTTCAAACTCATGATGATCCCAGGGTAAAATACAAATATTTCAGGCAGAGGGAAGAAATGCTGCTAAGCTGGTGGGTGTGAGCTACCTATATGTGGTTGCCTTTAACGAGCTGCAAACAAGGAGAGGCAGGAAGGCTCCACGCAGAAAGGCTGAATATAGAAAAGCAGGGTGCAGAAAGGCGGGGTTTTTAAATCATCCCCCTTATATACTTGATTTTGAAAATCAAACTGGCCAATAGGCACTAGCACCATTCTTCTGGCCGATGAATTCAAAGCTCTGTGCCTCCTTTGACCATGCAGGCACGTTGAGGGCAGCACAAGACACCTGACACGTGGTTCTAAGCCCCCTAGCCCTCAAGACTTTGCTCATCTGACTCACTCCCAGACTCCAGCTCCACAGGATGCGGAGAGCCAGGGTTAAACTTGCCTGTCAGGACTCATGCCAGGACACATGAGACCACTCACAAAATAAAATGCTATGCTCAGTGACTCTCAACAGAGAGCAAAAGCTTCCTGAGAAGCAAACCAAAAATACTTCAATTACTAAAATGATTACTCTGCACTCAAATATAAAGGAACATGGAGCCAATAGATGACTTCACATACTCTTTGTCTTACTTCATCACAACATGCCTGTCCTGGATAAAAAAGGTGGCAGTGGTTATACTGTAAGCTCCTAGATCCGAGATCCAACCCCAAGAACAGGCTTAAAATTGCCCCAGTGGAAGTAATCAGAAGCTGAGTTCTAAATGTGCTTGAAAGTCGCAGTCGAGAAACAAAGCAAATTTAAGAAAGCAAATGTTCATGGAGATTTCTTAATCTAGATGCACTTTAAGTAGGACATTATATGAACTTTGAAAAAAAACAAAGGTTTTTCAATACCAATTGTGGGTTTAAAAAAAGACTTTTCATTCTTCATACTCTGGGGCACTTAGCACCTCTGCAGTTTTAGTAAGCCCTGTCGACAGTGAATCAGTTAAATATCTATAGAAAACAAGGTTGTTAAGTGGTGAAAATGTTACAGTCTTCATAAATGCTGGTTTTTCCTTTTTTTAACACAAAATTAGTTTGCAGCCCTAAAAGCTTTCTAAAACCAATAGTGCATATCTTCAAATGCAAAATAATCTACCACTCAATTTTCCACGTGGATTTTAGAGGAAAATGTATCAGAGTAAGCATGCTTAAAAAGCCCCTAACAGTGAGAACCTTGTATTGCCTTCTTCTATGTATGCAGGAAATTCTGCAGAAAAAACTTACTAAAAAAAGATTCTTTGCCAGCAAACATCTATAAATCAGTATTTCCAAAAACTATTTTAAGTGCATGTCAACATCTTATTTCTTTTCCCCTGATCAAAATTGCCACCTATACAAACAACAGGGTTTTTTAAAAACAATCTAGTTGTTCAGAGTAAAGAAATTTTATGGAGTCAGTTGATCCAAGCCTTAAGGGTTTTCACAATTAAAGTGATGTCTCTCTTCTGAACTCTGTATTGCTATTAATGAGATGCAGAGAGAGTTATATTTACAGACAAAAAGGCACATCACACTACTTTACTGCTTGAAGAAGTAAGATACTTTTGACCCATTTTCCAAAAGATTATATACAGGTTTCATGTGTATTGAAATAGTGACTGAACTTTATCACTAGGGCAGTAGATTGACACCTAGCAGTTCTACAGAATGGCTATAAGACAAAGAAGATCTTAACATAAATAATCTACATTCATATTTAGCATTGAAAAGGTCTTCTTCCCTTCTTAGAGTCCCTTTTCTTGACTGTGCTAGTTTGAGCCTAGCTGAGATACTTTGGTAAGAAGAATTAGATTATAGGCTGTGAAAAGGAAACAATGGTGATGTCTACTGCACTCATAGGCTTGCTGAGAGGTATAAAACCAAGAACATAAATATAGATAACAGAGTTGCTCTCTGGGCTCTGGCTACATATGCTCCTCTTCCTAACTTGCTGTCTAACTAATCCATCTGCTTCCTAACCCCCATGGCCGATTCTCCAAACTCACCTTGAACGTAAGGCATGGTCTCAGGTAAGGTAGAGGGGTGGAAGGGAGGTGGAAGGGTGGTTGGGAGCCCCTTCTGGGGACTCTGGTTTCTGGGAGGGCTGTTGTGTTTCTATATTACCTTTTTAACTTGTGTGTTACTGTATATAGCTGTATATGTTGTAAATATCTGCTTGTATATTGTGATAAGTTGTAAATATAAAGCTCCATTCTTTAATTTCCAGCTGCTGAGTCTAGTCTGCATGATTTTCTTAAGTGTGGAGGGGTGGGTAACACCCAAACCATCACATTGAGCTTTTCTTAGTTCATGTTCAGTAAAACACGCTTAAGTCAGTAACAGCTATCATAGACAAAGATAAAACTTCTCAGTATCTAGACTGTTGACCTCACACTGATTTACAGCAATGAAAAGAGTATGGGAACCTGAATGCCTACAAAACAGCTGTTCATCAAACAATGAAGACCTACTGTTGAGCAGTTTCACATTAGCGGCATGTCAGATCTCAGGATCAACTGAAATTATTAAATAAAATCTGCAAAAAATCCCAAACAAACAAAAACAACAAAAAGAAGCAATAAAAACCCAGACAAAATGGCGAAACCAAAACCAAAACCAATCAACTAACTAAAACTCAAAAAAAGCTCAAACAATGAAAGTGCCTCAAGCCTTGGGTTTCTCCTAGGACTTGCTGCTTGCTTTAATCAGGATCAGTCCTGGGATCAGTCTTGTTCAACATCTTTGTTGGTGATATGGAGAGTGACACTGAGTGCACCCTCAGCAAGTGCCCCGCCTGGAGTACTGCATCCAGTTCTGGAACCCCTATGACTGGCGGGATGTGGACATGCTACAGCACGTCCAGAGAAGGCCCACAAGGATGCTCAGAGGGCTGGAACACCTCTCCTGTGAGGACAGACTGAAAAGGTTGGGGCTGTTCAGCCTGGAGAAGAGGAGGCTTTGAGGTGACCTTATAACAGTCTTAGAATCCCTTGCAGAAGAAGTCCCAGAAGCACTTAACAGAGGTAGCAGCTAACAGAATTAGAAGTCCTGAGCAGCATCCAAACACTGAAGCCCTAGTCAAAATCCCTAACCAAAGGATCTATTGCCCAAAGTGCCTGATTTTTCTGTACTTTCTTATCTTACACCCAACCAGTAAAATCCAACCACATATGTAAACTAAAGAACGCTCTCAATAAAAGGTTGCAGCATGGCAATGTTTTTGTTTTGTTCTTTGCATCATCTAATTGCTCAGCTAAGGAAGCATGCACCCTGCATGCATCCAGCAGCTGTTTGCTGGGGAAGATGAGGAGGAGAAGGACAGATGTGTGAACGCCTTCATGGGGTTCAGCTGCTGGCTGGGCCTCCATGACAGATGTACAGCAAGCTATCACAACAGGAGCAGTACAGAAATTGAGAAATTTTGCTGACAAAAAAGAGTGCATCTCATCAGGGCCCATGGACTAGAGAATGTTAAACTTGTGCGATTGATCCCTAACCCAGTCTGCACTGACCAGTGGGGAGCATTCCCTCCTCCAGGCTTCTCTTCTTCATCCAGGGTCTGGAGTACATAGCGGAGCTCAGCCTTAGGTGTAAAGACTGAAACAAAGACGGCATTCAGCAACTGTGCCTGCTCTGCATCCTCCTCCTTGTTCAGCAGTGCCCCCACACCTTCCCTGTTCTTCCTTTTTCTACTGATAGATTTAGAGAAGCCCTTCTTGTTCTCTTTTACATCCTTTGCCAGCTTCAATTCCAGAGGGCTTTGGCCTTCATGGTTGCCTTCTTACAGGCCCTTATAACTTTTCTATAGTTCTCCCAAGTGGCAAATCCCTTCTTCCATGAATTATAAATTTCTTTCTTACTTTAAGATTTCCTTCAGGAGCTCCTTGCTCAGCCATGCAGGTCTCCTAGCACATCTATCTGATTTTTTTACTCATAGGAACACACTTAGTGTTGCCTTGGAGAAATTGGTCTTCAAAAATTAACCAACTTTCTTGGGCTCCTTTACCCTCCAGAGCCTTAGACCATGGGATTTCTGCAAGCATGTGCCTGAAGAGCACGAAGTTCTGCAGCAGTCCAGGGTTGCGATTGTACTTGTTGGTCTAATTCTACCCTGTATAATACTAAATTCCACTATGTCATGATTGCTGTCTCCAAGGCTGTTCCCAACCTTGCTGTCCTCAACCAGTCCCTCTTTATTAGTTAATACAAGGTCCATCAGTTCACCTCTCCTTGTTGGCTCCTCCACTACCTGCATAAAGAAATTATCATTGATACACTGCAAGAGCCTCCTGGACTGGCTGTGCCTGGCTGCATCAGCTTCCCAGAAAACATCAGGGAGATTGAAGTCTCCCATGACTACAAAGTAGTTAGCTCTAGAAGCTACCTCCAGTTGTCTGTAGAAGGCCTCATTAACATCTTCCTCCTGGTTTGGTGGCCTATAGTAGACGTCCACAACAATTTCATCTTACGGAGGGCAAACTTCAATTTGTTTAAGAAAC
>WAAF01015976.1:0-12483 GCA_013400475.1 Tricholaema leucomelas
ACCTGGTTGATTCTATGATTCTAAGATTTTGCTAGCAGAGGGGATAGAGTGGTCCGTTCTGTGAGAAGCTGCTAGAAGCTTCTCCTCATGTCTAACAGAGCCAGTGCCAGCCATCTCCTAGATTGACTTACCTCTAGCCAAGGCCAAGGCCAAGGCCATCAGCAACAGTGGCAGCATCTTTCTGACAACATACTTAAGGACAAATGTTGCTGTGCAACACAATTGCAGCCACAGAGAGAAGTGAGAATATGTGACAGAAACAACTCTGCAGACACTGCAACAGGACAAGAGGCAATGAGTATAAACATTGGAAGAACTTCTTTACTGTAAGGGTCACAGAGCACTGGAACAGGCTTCCCAGAGAGGGTGTGAAGTCTTCTTCTCTGGAGACTTTCAAGATCTGTCTGGATGCATTCTTCTGTGACCTGCACTAGATTCTATGGTCCAGCTCTGGCAGGGGAATTGGACTCGATGATCTGTGGAGGTCCCTTCCAACCCATAACATCCTGTGATCCTGTGACACCAAGGACAGTGAAGAAGGACAGGGAGGAGGTACTCAAGGCATTGGAACAGAGATTGTTCCCCTGCAGCCTATGAGGAAGACCGTGGTAAAACAGGTTGTCTGCACACAGCACATGGAAGTCCAATGTGGAGCAGGTATCCACCAGCAGCCCACGGAGAACCCCACACCAGAGCAGGTAGATGCCCAAAGTAGGCTGTGACCATATGAGAAACTCATGGTGGAGACAGAAGACCCCAAAAGCCTAGGAAAGATTTTCTGGCAAGACTTGTGACATTGTGGGAGACCCATGCTGGAGCAGTCTGCTCCTGAAGGACTGCACCTTGTGAAACAGACCCATACTGCAGCAGCTTGTGAAGAAATGCAGCCCATGGGAAGGACTCACACTGGAGAAGTCCACGGATAACTCCCTCTTGTGGGAGGGATCTCATGCTGGACTAGGGGAAGAGTGTGAGGAGTCCTCCCTGTGAGGAGGAAGAAGTGGTGAGACAATGTGATGAGCTGACCACAGCCTCTGTTCCACATCCCCTTGTGCTGCTACAGCAGGAGGAGGTAGAGAAAAACAGGAGTGAATTTGAGCCTGGGAAAAAGGAAGGGGTGGAAGGAAGGTATTTTTTAAGATCTGGGTTTATTTCTCATTACCCTACTCTGATTTGACTGGTAGTAAATTAAACTGATTTCCTTAAGTCTAGTCTGTTTCCATGGTAATCAGTGAATGACCTCTCCTGTCCTTATCTTGACCCATGAACCTTTCATTCTATAGTCTGTCTCCTGTCCACCCGAGGAAAGGGACTGAGAGAGGATCTCTGGTGGGCACCTGGCATCCAGCCAGAGCCTACCCACAATAGCAGCTAACGTGGACTTGTACCAAAGAAGTCACACTGAACCAGTATGGTTTACTTTTGTGATAAAGGTGATAGACCTTGTGTACAAGACAGACACAGAAGTCATTTATCTGGACCTCAGGAAGTCTTGCTCATTGCCTGTGTTGATATTCTGATCTCCTAGTGAGGCAAAAGCTCTGCATAAAGTGTAAAGTTGGTAAAATTGAATAGCTGTTCCCAGAGCTGTAAGGACAGATCTGTGTGCAACGCTCATGGCTCTGTGGTCTGGAGGGGTTCTGATCAGCGTTTCTATTACTCCTTGGACAATGGGACAGATGGCAAGGCTGCAGGTGTCCAGGAAGGCAAGACTGGAATTTGAAATTACTTTTCTGAACCAGAGATGTGACCTGGAAAGCCTGTACTTGATTTAACAGGGACCATGCATGATATTGCAAGTGAACAGGGACAATCTGCTGCACAAATACAGGATTGTGGTGAGGGAGCATTTTGTGAGCAGGGTTGATGTTAGAGAAATCACTGGGACGGCACCTGTGCTAGTTTGAGGCTAACTGGAATATTTTAGTGAGAGAAATTAGATGATAGGCTGTGAAAAGGAAACAATGGTGGTATCTACTTCACTCATAGGCTTGCTGAGATGTATAAAAACAAGACCACAAAACATAGATAAGACAGTGTTGTAAGTCTGTTGGTGCCTGTGCTTTCTCCCTGGGCTGCTTTCTGCGTAACTAATCTTTCTGCTTTTCTACCCCCCCTTGCTGACCCTCCAAGCTCACCTTGCACATAAAGTAAACTCTGGGATAAGGTAGAGTGGTGGGAAGAAGGTGGAAGGGTGGTTTGAAGCCCCTCCTGAGGACTTTGATATCTGGGACGGGTGTTGTGTTTCTGTATTACCTTTAACCTGTTTATTTCTGTATACAGCTGTATATACTGCAAATATCTGCTTGTATATCGTGCTAAGTTATAAAGCGTCGTTCCTTAACTTCCAGCTTGGCTGAGCCTAGTCTGGGTGATTTCATAAGAGTGGAGGGGCAGGCAACACCCAAACCATCACAGCACCTGCCTCTCATGTCAAGTTGCAAAAAAATCTGTGCCACTGCAGAGAAATGAGAACATTGTGGCCATGCATGTTAAAGGATTTCTTTGTGGAGGGCAGTGAGAGAGCTGTACCTTAAGACACCATGCAGCAATGGCAGAAGTCCTTGGAGATAGTCAGGGGATAATGAGAAGGAGATTTCATCCAAAGACACTGGAGATGGGAAACAAAACACTGCCTAGGCAGAACAGGTCTCTGCACTGCTCAGGACTCTGTAGGGGCTGAGGAGCTCAACCACCACTCAGACTGGGAGCAGTAGGATGTCAGGCAGCTCCCTGGTGGGACGTGTAAGTAGGGAGGAGCAGGGAATGTTTTCCAGTTGGCATCCGGCATCTCGTCCTACTGAAAGAGCCAAGGAATTGAAGCGTAAGAGTTTCTCTCCAGGAGAAGCTTAGAGCTGCCTTGACTGCAGCTGTGGCTGCATCTCCCACAGCTGGCAGGACTGCAAGGCAGCCCCTTTTCTTCTCTGCTTCTCAGGGTTGTTCTTTTCTTTTTCTCCATAGGATAAAAATAATCCTTCTGTGTCAGTTCCATCATGGTGAGCAGCAAGATGTTATATTCATCATCAGTTCCTTCCATTCCTTCATTCAAACAATTGCCTGCCGAGCCCATCAAATTAATTTGAGCAAAGGCCATTTATCTGGCAAGCCTGCCAGGGCAGGTGTCTCCTTGTCTTTTCTTTTGGAGGAGGCTAGTAGGTGCCATGAGTGAAAGTTGGGGAGAAGTTGGGCAGAGGCTGGGAACAGCTCAGTGGTTTCAATCGGGGCATGCAAGGGCATGGAGGTCTGGAAATGGACACACTCAGTGTCAGGGAACAGGCAGGTGAAATCTGCCAGCTAAAGCTTTTTACAGCAATGCCTGTGAGATGTGTTCTACACGGGCACAGACACAGCCTCCCAGGCAGCAAGCTGCCCTTTGTATCTGCTGGCAGCCTCAGTGCTTTCCAGCTCAAGCCAGCTGTTTGAGGAAGGCTGTGTCAGGCTCTGGCAGTGGCTCAAGAGGAGTTACAGGCAAATCTCAGGCTATTCCTCTGGCTCTCTTAGCCACATCTCTTCCTACTCCACGTCACACCAAATTTCCTGTTTGTCACTGCAGAAAATACTATCAGGCTCTGCAATGAGGGACATTGTCCCAGAGTGTCCAGACGAGGTATTCTATATCACAAGCAAGGCAAAGCTCAAGAGCTTGAAGAAGCTGAGTGAGTCCTCAGGTGCCCATAACACTGCGCAGCCATGAAATGGCAAGAAGGTTACAGTTCTCCACCTCAATTCCACAATCTGCATTCCAGGGTTGTGTGTACTTTGCTGGTCAGGACACTCATGGGATACCTTCTCCTCCCTGCTTGTGCCATCATCCTTTCCCTTATACTACTGCCATCTCTTCCCCTGGCTGCACACTGGGACCCGCACTCTCATTCTCCCGTTCTCACTCTCCTGTCTGCCAGGTTGGACATTTGCAGAGCAGCACAGGGCCAAGATGCAATTGCTGGACAGGAGCTGTAACAATGCACTCGTAACTGCTGACTGTGGTTGTGGGCAAACATCTTTCTGTGACCCCTTTCTGAACTTCAACAATTCTCCAGAGGCAGAGATGCCCCAACTGAAAATTTTGGGCTTGATACCCTGTGACACAGTTCTCCAGGCTAAACAGATCTGAAGCTGTTTAGCCCGGAGAAGACTGAGAGGAGATCAGTGTTTATATATTTATCAGTGTTTATAAATATCTACAGGCTTAGTTCTTTTCAGTGGTGCCCAGTGGCAAGACAAGGGAAAACAGGCACAAACTCAAACATAGGAAGTTTCAGCTAAGCATAAGGAAAAATCTCTTTACTTTGAGAGTAGCACAGCACTGAAACAGGCCACCCAGATAGGTTGTGAAGTCTACTTCTCTAGAGACTTTCAAAACCTGCCTGGACATGTTTATGTGCAGCCTGCTCTAGGTGAACTTGCTTCATCACTGGACTAGGTGATCCTCAGAGGTCACTTCCAATCCCTGTCATTCTACAGTTTTGTGACATTGAACTGTCTTTCTATGATGGACGAGGCAGGGAGGCAGGAAAGCCTGGCAGGCACTGGGCCCTGGTAGGACTGGTTTGTTCATCAGTGCACCCCAACTTTGGCTGCTCCCCTGAAGAATGACTGTATTGGATGTGTCCAAAAAGCACTCAGCAGGAGGTGGGGCACAGAGAAAAGAGTCTGTAGGACAGTAGATCCATATTGTATATGGACACCTCTTATTTGGCCACTGTGAATCCCAGAGACATAGGTGTCCTCATTCCAATTCAGCACAAAGAGGAGCTGTGTATCATTGAAGAATATGAAAGAGGCAAGTTCCAGGTCCAGAGCTAGGTCTTCCAGGGCCCAGCCACTGCTTTGCACCACATCCTTTTGACAAGCCATTGCCTTGCCCTTCAAACACACCCTGCGGCTCAAGAGCTGAGCTAACAAGATTTCCTCCTCCACACCCCTGTGGCAAAGCCAGTGCTCTAGAATAACTGCACTCCCATGACCTGCTTGGGGCTCTCTAGTGAAAAAGTAACTTGCCCTCAGATGACCTGGAGAATCAGCATCCACGTTGCCTCCCTCAGCAGGCAGCTGTAATCAGTTGCAGCAGGGGCTTGAGCACCACATAGCCTCTGCATGAGACGCTATAGGCTGGCAGACCTGCTCTCACAGCCAGCCATTGCTGGGGGAATGACAGTCTTTCCAAAAGTCTCCTCCCACTCTGGGTCTTCAAAACTCATCCTTTGATAAAAGTCTGTTCCTCCAGGGGTCCCCCTGTCTTTGTACTGGCCTTTTACTTTGTACTGGTCTTTTATTTAGGCAAAGAACTGATGACAATTTCTCAGGTTGCTCCATGGGCATAGAAATGAATTCACAGAAAACAGCTAAATAAAGAAACTGGGAGGAGAGGTGAGCCAAGCAGACTGTGATGCTAGGTAGTGCCATAATATTACACTGTGTCCACTCCTCTGCTGCTACAGGTTGCTGCCAAGACACCAGAAAAAGCAGAGGCTCCAGCTCAAAGAGGAGTTGTGCAAGCTGAGCAGGCACCAAAATGCATGTCTTTTGAAGGCATTAAACAGGGCTCCCTCTCATGCATCAGGCATTTCCCAGGAAAGGCATTGATGGGCACATTGGGCTGAGGAGGAGCACAGGCTGCTGGCTCTTGGGGAGCTGCAGGATGGTGGGCACCAAAGTACATACACAATCTGTTCACAAGGGAGAGGACACAAAGCCTGGAGATGAAACGATTTTTGTGGCAACAGAACTGGGCTGGCATGGAGAAATACAAGGGAAGGAGTGATGTGGCTGGGCTGGAGGGCAGAAGGGCTCTGCAGTGGGACCTTGACCGCCTGGACAGATGGGCAGAGTCCAATGGGATGGCATTCAATGGCTCCAAGTGCAGGGTGCTGCACTTTGGCCACAACAACCCCATGCAGAGATACAGGCTGGGGTCGGAGTGGCTGGAGAGCAGCCAGACAGAGAGGGATCTGGGGGTGCTGATCGATACCCGCCTGAACATGAGCCAGCAGTGTGCCCAGGTGGCCAAGAGAGCCANTTGCTCTCTTCTCTCAGGTGGTCAGCACCAGAACGAGAGGACACAGCCTCAGGCTGCGCCAGGGGAAGTTTAGGCTTGAGGTGAGGAGAAAGTTCTTCACTGAGAGAGTCATTGGACACTGGAATGGGCTGCCCAGGGAGGTGGCGGAGTCGCCGTCCCTGGGGCTGTTCAAGGCAGGATTGGACGTGGCACTTGGTGCCATGGTCTAGCCTTGAGCTCTGTGGTGAAGGGTTGGACTTGATGATCTGTGAGGTCTCTTCCAACCTTGATGATACTTTGATACTATGAGTGAAACAAGGCTCCACTAAAAGGCATTCTGCTTGGCCAAATCCAGAGATTACTCTTGAATACCCAGAAGACAGCAAATCCAATGGACATACATCAGATCCCTCTCTAGAGCGGGGCATTTAGCTCAGTGACTTTACCATTTCTCACAAAACCAAATCCCCCTAACATTTTTCTCCTACTCTGCAGCATTGTAAAATGGAGTGGTCCTGCATCACTTTCAAACATGGACAAACATTTTTATTGCAAAAGAAACCAGAAAGTCAAAGCCAGATCTCCTACTTCTGTCAGTGTCCCCCTGACAGCATGCAGCACCTCACAGCATGAGACTTGCACTTTAGAAATAATTCATAGGTACTATTGAATTTTCTTTAAATTGGACCTTTTCTTGCTTCAGTAGCCAGTGTTTCCATTTAATGTACTAAACACACTTCATCCTGACCACTGAGAATTTACTTCAGCTTAAAATAACTTGTAAATACATGGATGTTGTCTCTCCACCAGCTGTCAAGACAAGTGGTCACAGAAAGTGACATTTCACAACAAAAATAAGGTTGAAGACACATGGCTAGACTAGTGCAGTGAAAGGAAGAAAAAACTCCAACTCTTTTTACCTTTGGATTCAGGGGTTTCCCAGTTGAACAGAGCTCTCTTCGTCTTTCACATAGTCTGGGTGCAACTCAAAAGTTAGTTTGCCAAAAAAGAAGAAAAACAGTTTAATGAGAGATGAGTCAAGCCTTTTAGATCTGCTGCTGGCTTGTTTGGGTTAGCTTGTCAAATAGTGCCAGTGTCTAAAGTTGTCACATCTCTGTCTGAGATCCAGAACCAGTACCTGTGATGTGACACTCCTGTGTGTCTGAATTTGTGCTATAGTCACCTTCCTGTGCACAGTGGATATGTTCAAGGTCTCCAGATAAATATCCACAGGCTTTGGTTCTGACCAGGAAGATCTGGAGCCTGATGGCACAAGAGGTATCTCCTTTTCCAAGAAATAGCTTTTCAAGACTAAACAGCTCCCTCATTTTACCTAAAGCTATGCTCGACTGAGAAGTGTCCTCATGTGGGACAGTGGAGAAAGAAGAGATCCTCAAGGTCTGCAAAGGTCTTCTTAATAATGGATTTCCCAGCAAAGTGGCAGGGCAGAAATCACGGCAGGGAAAGAGCAAGTGGAAGGGGCAAGGGAGCCTGCTTTTGCCAGTGCATGTCAGTATGTCCTTTGGTAGATGCTGCTTTATAGTTATGAGTCACAGATCTGCATAGCAAAATGGCTGCAGGTCACAAGAAATGCTACTGACACACTGCCAAGATGCACAAAAGCAGTATGGCCTCTTGCTGGCCTCAGTGTGTGTTAGGACCAGCATGCACAGACTGTCAAGAAACCACCTCCAGCCCCTTTTACTGCAAGGCAGGCTCGAAGGTACCTGTCCCTTTAGATGTGTCTCTAACCTACTTCTCTTGGGGGCCTCCAGCACTGGATTTCCTTCCCATAAAAATAAATCAGTTCTGGTGCATATGTCCTTACGTGGCCTACACAAACAACACAGAAAGCTGTAAACAGGCAAAAATAAGGTTTCAAGATTCCCTGGATCCACTCCTAGTAGTACAGAGAGCAGCTATCTGCAACTAGCCTAAATACCAGGGGAAAGGCTTAAAGGAAATCAGAAAGCATTTCCAAATCTCAGAGGAAGAAAAGTCATCAAGCTGCAGGTCAGTTTTCAGGAGACTCAAGTTTATTCGGTGTGCCTCCTTATCAGGGGGCCACCCTGCATCTGTAGGAGGCAGTCCTGATGTAGGCAAGACACAGCAGCACTCAGCACCAAACTCCTCGGGCACTGCTTGTGCTCTGTGCTTTTGGGTCACTGCACAATTAACTAGCCCTGAAGAGACACAAGGAAATCAGCACTGCTCAAACAGCACAGAAGCAACCTCAGGAATTTCAATGAGAGAGAAGCATTTGCATGAAAACAGGACTAGGAATTAGACCACCAGAAGAGCAACACTCAAGCTGTTTGGAGAGGAGAGGTGAATACTTTTCTTTCAGACAGAGTGATATTGCATGAGAGCTGTTGAAATGAAAATTTGGGGACAAAATGTACTTCCCTCAGTGCTAAACTACTCAACCAGTCCAGGACTGATGTGATTTCGAACAATCACAGTACAGTAAGAGCTGAAAGTGACCTCTGGAGATCATTTAATCCAACCTCCCTGCTGAAGCGGGTTCACCCAGTGCAGGCTGCACAGGAATGTGTCCAGGCCGGTTTTGAATATCTCCAGAAGAGGAGACTTCACAACCTCTCTGGGCAGTCTATTCCAGTGCTCTTTCACCCTCAAATGAAAGATTTTTTTCTTTAAGTGGAATTCCTGTGATCAGATTTGCGCCTATTTCACTCTGTCCTGTGTGCAGTGGCTACTGCTGGAGAGTACGAAGAGGATGCAATTTCAAATCCCAGAATATAGCAAAAGAAGCACTTCTGGAGAGAGGGATAGGCTGAAGAAGAGGTGTTAGCCACTTTCCAACTGTCTCCTGAAAGCTTTACCTTCTCCTACCAGCTTTCATCACATTCTCTTCCCTCCACCTCCTGAAACATCACCATTCTCCTGAAGTCCTTCAGAGTCCCCCAAATTCTAACTGATCCCTTCCAAACCCTACTCTCAGTCTGGCCAAAGAGTCAACATGAGAGTCAACAGGGGAGCACAGGGAGTCTGGAGGTGACACTGGCTGGAATGATAAGCACAGAGAGAGCAAAGAAGCTGCTGGGCCTGTGCACATGGATAACAGGGCTCAGAGATACCACGTGTTGCTCTCTTGTCCCCACACCACAAGCCCCTCACAGGCAGCTGGCACTGGACTCACAGGTGTGTGCCTGCAGCTCCTGACCCATGTACGGTCCTGGCCCCATGTCCTGGGATGGAGGTGCTTCCTGCTCCACTCATGCCCAGTCAGAATTTGTCTGGGACATAACTCAATTATTTCCAAGGGACAGAGAAAGAATCATAGAATCACAGAATATCAGAAGCTGGGGGGGAACCTCGAAAGATTATCTGGTCCAGGCCCCCTGCCAGAGCAGGATCACCTAGAGGAGGTCACACTGGGACACATCCAGACAGTTCTTGAATATCTCCAGAGAAGGAATCATAGAATCATAGAATGAACCAGGTTGGAAGAGACCTCCAAGATCATCCAGTCCAACCTAGCACCCAGCCCTCTCTAGGCCCTTTTGATTTAACTATCTGCTGTTTACTTTTGTTGTTGGCAGTGGCTGTGTCAGGCTATTTTAGCCTTTTTTGTTAAACAAACTGATGCTCATGAGCAGCCACATTCTCCTGACTGCAATGACAAAATGCTTTAATTTCTTCCAACCCTCACATCCAAAAGGCTTACTAATTAAACAGCTCTGCCCCAAACTGATTCTTCTTACAGCAATGCTTCCCTTGGGTGAACTCAACCAGCAAGGTCATTACAAATTAGGAATGATACTTTATTGGTTAAACAATTCCTGCCTGACAACCGCTGCAATATTTAAGGACCACTTGGAGTCCAAAAAGTGGCCTGGGCAACAGCAGAGAGCCACTTATTCCTGCTGTTGCATCTTAAAATACTGCAAGCATTTCTTCTTCACTTCTGAGCTCTGAGCTAAAGGACCTGAACAAGCATCACCGGGTTTCCTCTCACAGGCAATATCTGTTGGCATAAGCTGCCATTGGAATGGGCTGCCCAGGGAGGTGGTGGAGTCACTATCCCTGGAGGTGTTAAAGAAAAGCCTGGATGAGGCACTTAGTGCCATGGTCTAGTTGATTGGATAGGGCTGGGTGCTAGGTTGGACTGGATGATCTTGGAGGTCACTTCCAAACAGGTTGATTCTATTCTATTCTACTCTTTTTGCCCAAGCAGGACTGTATGCTTGGGGAAACAGGTGATCAGCATGGCCAGTGTAGGATTGTGTTGACAGTGGTTTGACTGCACCATCTTCAGCAAGTTCTACTCTTTGCCTCATTGTGATGGTTTGGGTGTTACCTGCCCCCCCACACTTAAGAAAAACCACCCAGGCTAGACTCAGCTGCTGGAAATTGAATGAAGCTTTATGCTTACCACTCAGCACAATATACAAGCAGATATTTACAATCTATACAGCTATATACAGAAATAGACAAGTTAAAAAATAATACAGAAACACAACAGCCCTCCCAGAAACCAGAGTCCCCAGGAAGGGCTCTCAACCACCCTTCCACCTTCTTCCCACTCCTCTACCTTACCCTAGACTTTGCCTTATGTTCAAGGTGAGTTTGGAGGGTCAGCCAGGGGGATTAGGAAGCAGATGGAGAGAGAGAAAAGTGCAGCCCCAAAGACAGAGAGCAAACAACTGTGCTATCTATGTTTATGTTCTTGTCTTTGTACATCTCAGCAAGCCTATGAGTGAAGTAGACATCACCATTGTTTCCTTTTCACAGCCTATAATCTAACTCCTCTCACCAAAATATCCCAGCTAGGCTCAAACACTCATGGTTGCACTTTCCACAAGGTTTGGGTTCAGACATCTTTGCTTTTACTGTCTCTGTGTTCCCCAAGCTCTTGGGATTAGTGCACAGCAGTTGAGTAGCATGTTCCCAGGATGCCCAGGGGATTCATCCCATTTAAAGACAACAGTAACAGGAACAGAAAACCTCTATCACAATCACACCACATGGAACTAAATAGAGCTTACTGCCTTGGGGCAAGGCAGTACTGCCCCGGAGACTTCATCCTGAGCAAATCAACAGGGCAAAGACAGAAGGATGCCTGTGTGCTTGGCATGAACACAGGGATCTCTGTAGAAACAGATGTGTCCTTGACAAAAGTGCCTGAGAAGTGGCAGAAACCCTGTCCCCAGTTTCCTCTCAACAACAAATGCGTCTTCTCCATTGTGCCACTACATGGTTTAGGAAGCCAAAAGTCACAAGGAATTGTAGGGATTTTTTGAAACTCAATTTTTGAAAGTCAGTTCTGAAAACACCACCTGAATGCTTTTGAGAAGTCCTCCCTTGGCATATTTGTTCTGCCAAGTGTCCATAAATGAGGCTGTGCTAACACTGCTGACAGCAAAACTTGGAGTATTAAATAACACTTCTTAAAGATCCCAAAGTGTTTTAGGAATACGAATTAATTAAGCACAGACCAACTCTGCAAATTATTTAAAGAGCTCTTGAACCTCTTCTCCTCGCTCAAGGACATGAGGAAAGGAATGAACCAAGGTCTGACAAGAACCCAGGAGTCCTTACCCTCTCTATTTCCACTCATTCACCACACCAGCTTCAACTAACAGACAAAATAGATTTAGAATGGATGAAATCCCACTGGAATGAAGTTATCATAGTCTCTCTTGGCAAGCCCAATCTTGCAAGCTCAGGAACAGTCAAGGAATCCACAGAACACAGAGCAGACAGCACTCAGCACTGCATCTATTTGTAGGAGAAGGATTCCAGGGCTTGGAATGACATGTGACTGTTAAGAACTCTCAAAGAAGGGTGATTAATCTGCTAGTCATACCTGTCAAAAGCAGTCATCCTAGCTGTATGGGAGGCTGGTGGAGAAGCTTCACAGGCAAACCTTGGTCTGAAAGAGAGGGGCCTTGACAATCCCCTTGGCTGCCCTCTTCCATTGCTACCCTGAGTTCTTCCAGAACCCAGCAAAGCATATCTTCCCATCTCCAAAGGAGTCAACAGAAGCAAGACCAGACATAAGGGCTCTCAAATGCTCGGGTTACTGTGAAGGCCCCAAAAGCACTGGCTGTGTCTTGTCGTTCCAGGTATTGTGCAAGTTTCCTCACTGGGCTCTGCAGGGATCAAATACCAGAGAGAACAGACTAGGACACCCAAGTACAAAGCCAAGAGCAGGGTTCTGCACTTTGGCCACAACAACCCCAAGCAACGCCACAGGCTGGGGACAGAGTGGCTGGAGAGCAGCCAGGAGGAAAGGGACCTGGGGGTACTGGTGGATGGTACGTTGAAGATGAGCCAGCAGTGTGCCCAGGTGGCCAAGAGGGCCAGTGGCATCCTGGCCTGTATCAGGAACAGTGTGGCCAGTAGGAGGAGGGAGGTTCTTCTTCCCCTGTACTCAACACTGGTCAGGCCACACCTTGAGTCCTGTGTCCAGTTCTGGGCTCCTCAACTCAAGAGAGATGTTGAAGTGCTGGAACATGTCC
>WAAF01015976.1:12728-46469 GCA_013400475.1 Tricholaema leucomelas
CTATTCTATTCTATTCTATTCTATTCTATTCTATTCTATTCTATTCTATTCTATTCTATTCTATTCTACTGAGCCAGGCACAGACAGGTTTATCTGCCAGGAGACAGCTGGGATGCCAGGACTCCCCTGCACAAATTTAGATCCTCTCTATTTACAAATATCTATGGTTATTCTGCCATTGATTACTTGGTTCTGGGGATGAAGGAGAAGTGAAGTCAATTTTACAGATGAAAGCTGCCCGCACAGGGTAAAGGTTTAAAGAGCATGTTGACTTGATCTTCAGAGGAGCCAGGATCAATATACTGGAAGTACATCTGACTCCCCACAGTGAAAAGAGACTCTTACAAACATGGCTAGAAGCTTGTTGTTAACTAATGACATGAAGACTGCTGTTGGCACAGGAAGATGGCAGACAGGAAGACATAGTGGATGGCACTACTGCTTCTGCCAGGGTTTCACATCTCTCTGTTAAAGAATCCTTTTGCAGCAGGTAAACTCCCTACAGAGACCCTTAAAACACATTTGGTGCAGCAGATGCCACATCACCCAATAACAGTGGTCTCAGCAATCTAGCTCCCTTGTCCACTTGAGGCACAGAAAAGTCGCTGAGCTAGATCTGCCACTTCACCACCCCACCACATCATCTGTTTTAAATTCTCAGCTCTCTCAGAGAAGAGCTGGCTGTAGATATGGGACCTAGACACATCACCAGCCATGCCTGAATGTCCCTCCTCCTTCCCTCAATGTGCAGCAAACTTTTAGCTTAGTGTTTAATGTCCCTTCAAATGTAACCAAGCATGCAAAAGACAGACAGCTTAATAATATCAGAGCATCAGAGTCCATTTCCATTCCATTTATATCTTGCCTGGGAAATGGTACCCATTGGTTTAAGGTAAGTGTTAAGTGATTGAGCTACTCATGAGCACAGCATTTAAATTGCTTCGTTCACAACATGCAATTTACCTCTGAAGAAAGATGGCAAAGGCAGATGAAGCCATTCACACAGGCACAGAGGGCTGCTGCTGGCCACCCAGAGTGGGGGACATTTGGATTCATTCTGACCCACAGTGCAGTATTGCTGGATGCTGATCAGCTGATCAGCCTATGACTGGGGTGTAGAGGAGAGCAACTGTGTTTATTTGTGTGACTTCACTGATGAATCCTCATGCACCCAAGCGCTTGCTCCATGGCCAGGAAAAACCCATAAAACTACTAGAAAACTTGTCCTGAGCCAAGCAAGTGGCAGCCCTGAGAGCTCAGATGGCCTCAGGCTGTGATTTCAATGGAAATAGAGAAGTGTGAAGCATATGAGATACTCTCCACAACTCCTGTGCTCAGCCTCAAACAGAAGTCTGTACTGTGTTTTCTATGCCTTCTCAATACAGGCAACATTTACATTTCCAGTGGTGTTTGGCTGAAGTAACTTACTGAAATTCACTCAGAAGACCCTGGAGTAACACTTCAGTGATAAGCTCCTGGCCAAAGACCCTAGACCCCACTTAACACAGTGGGTTAGTATGAAACCTTTGGAGTATATAAACAAAAGATGATCATCCATTGCTACCCTGAGATTGCTTTCTTGGATCAGCTCTAAAAAGCCTGAAACTGAAAAGGCTTCACTAAAGAAGAAACAACAGGATATGAGAGTTATGTAGGCTCAGAAAGGATGTTCCATTTACAGCATTCAGTTCATAGTTGCATGAATCCCAGAAAGAAACTGTGTGTGGGACAGGTCATCACCCTTCATGACTGGCCTTTATGGCTAGGTGGAAAAAGGGGTTTCACTAATTCACAGAGGCATGTGCATTCCCTTGCTGTCACTTGAGACAAAGGTCCCAAGCCTCCTCACAGACTAAAGGCAGTGCTTGCTCATTTACAGGATAGATGACATGTCAGGATACAGGCTCTGATGATCCAGAAATACAAGAAGACAGGTAGCATGGGCACTGTGCCTGGACAGATGGGCAGAGTCCAAGGGGATGGCATTCAATAGCTCCAAGTGCAGGGTGCTGCACTTTGGCCACAACAACCCCATGCAGAGCTACAGGCTGGGGTCGGAGTGGCTGGAGAGCAGCCAGACAGAGAGGGATCTGGGGGTGCTGATTGATACCCGCCTGAACATGAGCCAGCAGTGTGCCCAGGTGGCCAAGAGAGCCAATGGCATCCTGGCCTGCATCAGGAATGGTGTGGCCAGCAGGAGCAGGGAGGTCATTCTGCCCCTGTACTCTGCACTGGTTAGACCACACCTTGAGTACTGTGTTCAGTTCTGGGCTCCCCAGTTTAGAAGGGACATTGAGATGCTTGAGCGTGTCCAGAGAAGGGCGACGAGGCTGGTGAGAGGCCTTGAGCACAGCCCTACGAGGAGAGGCTGAGGGAGCTGGGATTGTTTAGCCTGGAGAAGAGGAGGCTCAGGGGAGACCTTATTGCTGTCTACAACT
Source organism: Tricholaema leucomelas (assembly GCA_013400475.1). Taxonomy (NCBI): domain Eukaryota; kingdom Metazoa; phylum Chordata; class Aves; order Piciformes; family Lybiidae; genus Tricholaema lacrymosa; species Tricholaema leucomelas. The sequence continues at coordinate 15,167 of WAAF01015976.1, forward strand.
ACCTGAGAGGTGGTTGTGGCCAGGGGGAGGTTGCTCTCTTCTCTCAGGTGGCCAGCGCCAGAATGAGAGGACACAGCCTCAGGCTGCGCCGGAGGAAGTTTAGGCTCGAGGTGAGGAGAAAGTTCTTCACTGAGAGAGTCATTGGACACTGGAATGGGCTGCCCAGGGAGGTGGTGGAGTCGCCATCCCTGGAGCTGTTGAAGGCAGGATTGGACGTGGCACTTGGTGCCATGGTCTAGCCTTGAGCTCTGTGGTAAAGGGTTGGACTTGATGATCTGTGAGGTCTCTTCCAACCTTCGTGATACTGTGGTACTGTGATACTACTGTGACTCAGGAGGGAGATGGGCCTCCTTTACTTGGTTTCAGTTTTGCAAACAAAACTTAGAGCTCAGTGAAGATGTGAACCTTGGAAAGCTGATGAACCTCAGCATAGTTTCTGACATCTGGGCCATGGTGAGAAAGTGATTACAGGCAGCAGACCCCCTTCCCACCAGTCTCTGTTTGAGCCCAGGAGCAAATTCAGCCTTCTTACTCATACAGAAACAGAGGCAGGGATCCAGTATTTCAGAGATATCACAGAAAAACGACTGAGGTAATCTCAAGCATCTAGCTAAAAGAGAGGAGCTTTGCCAACATCATGGTACAGGAGAAGACACAAAGAGATCCTGTTTGATTTGCCACCTCTGTTAGGGGGGATGCAGGTTCTCCTTACCTTGGGCATCCTGCGCAGATTGGGAGAGAGCTTCAAGGAGATAACACAGCCTCGTTCATCTCCAATGATGACAATGGGGTAGACAGGGTTAAACTGGATGTGGGTTGCTTTATTTTTCTTCTTGGCCACCACTAGCTGGGTGCAGAGAGCTTCATACTTATTAATGTTCAGATCAAACACATGGGCCTGAGGAAAAAAAAGGCAAAGAACGCAAAAGGGATTAATCAGGCAGGAACATCCCTCAGTTGCAGAACAATGGCTGAAGAAAACAGACAGGAAAAGGCCCCATGGAAAGGCAGCTTCAGCACACAATTATCATGTGCAGTCAGGGCCTTTGTCCTCTTTTAAGTAATCAATGTGCAGAAGCTGTCTACTGCTTTTGAGGCACTGTCCCCCTCCTGCAGGAACTCATGGAGTGAGGAACAGTTCCCTGCTGTGGGTACAAGCTCTTTCCAAGACCCTTGGCAAGGCTCCAGCTGATCTAAACTGGATAAGGATCAGAGCCAGCACTGCTAACTCCACAGGTCTTAATCTCCCCTCTCGGTGTTGCAAGTAATAAGACAATCAGGTGTTAAATCAGTCTAACACAGGCTGATGCACAATGAGGGGAATGCTGACAGAAATACTTCTTACCCCTTATTGCAGAGCTTTCCAGCATTTGCAGCTTAATAATAACATTAAAGACTCAAACCAGTAATTAAGAGGGAAGTGATGGGAACACGGACAGTATGACTAAGGGTGTACCCGGGGATAAAGCCAGGGAAGCAAATGCACAGCACAAGACTGCTCGGTACTGGCAGCCCGCTCCAGCCCAGCTGTTTCAGATGCTATGCCTGCTCAAATATTCTTCTTCCCCATCACTGAGAGAGGTGCTTCCAGTGAAGATGGAGGCTCTGCTCAGGCCAAAGTTGCACTGGCATAGAGGTCAGATCTATGGTACTGATAAAGCAGTGGCACAGACCTGCCACATCAACAATTTCACCATAGTGCACGTTTCTTATCATAGAATCACAGAATCAACCAGGTTGGAAGAGACCTCCAAGATCACCCAGTCCAACCTAGCACCCAGCCCTAGCCAGNACCAGCTCTGTGGCCCTTCTCTGGACACGTTCCAGCACCTCAACATCTCTCTTGAATTGAGGGGCCCAGAACTGGACACAGTACTCAAGGTGTGAGTACTCATGGCTCCAGAGGGAACAGTGGTATTTACTGTAGAGAATGTATTAACATAACACTATCTCCCAACAACTGCAATTAGCTGCCATCACTGTTACAACCTGCAAAGGCAAAACATGATGTCCTTCTCTTTCCTGGTGCTGAAGAGAGCAGTCCCCAGCATGCTGGATTGCCACCTTGAAGCCACCGCAGAGACTTTCAGCCTTGTGTTTCTTTTCCCTTTTCTGTCCTCAGAATAACTAGGGAAGGGAATATTTTATGCTAACAAGTATGGGGGGAATATGAGGGAAGTTATGACTGAACTACTTGCACATCTCCTGCTGGCTGTGTCTTGTTTACCAGCGCGTAGAAGACAGATGAGATGCATTAATTCAGCACTGTGCCACAATTTGAACCTAGGAGTTATCTGAAATCTGACAAAGTTACCCTATGAAAGCTTACCCCAAAGGCTGTGGAAGGCTTTGTATCTCGTCAGTACAGATACTTTTCTATCACATATCAAAGATTTGCTGAAGTTTATCTGAATCTATACGTAGGAAGGAGCTGGACAATGTGCAAGCACGTGTCCCACGCAGCTTCGTGAGCCACTGTGTCTTCACAGGACTCAACACCCAGCAGTTGTGATGTTCTTGGTCTGAGCAAGAGAACCATGCAAGGGTTTTTCAGAAACAGAAAGCAGGATAAGGAAGAATCCCTCCAGGCTGAAGTAAAATAAGTCTTTCCTAGATTGGAAAGGGCTTGAAAAGTGGACAGTGTTCTCAGAGGTTTTGAAGAAATCCATGACATTATGGATGACAAGATGGGAATCCAAAGCATTAGGAAAAGACAAGGGTCTGAATTTTGGATAGTCCTTTCCCAGTCACCAGAAGCATAGGTGGAAAAAGAAATATTTCACATTTGTCTTCTCAAAATATCAGATGCCAGGATTAAATTCTAAGTCTAGACCTCACACTTGAGGTCTCACAGTCCAGCTACAGTAATCTCAATTTCCTAAACCTAGGTATAAATAAAAGTGTTTTCCCTCGTTTGTACTTTGTGCTTGATGTGTCACTATCCCTGAAAAGGAATAAGCTTTCTTTCAATCATATCAGCCCCACATGACCCACTGCCACTGAAGATTTAATTACTTGCCTTCACAGAATACATTTCTATTAATTTAAGGGCATGATTCATCACCACCTCCCAGTGGTGCCAACTCAGTGCTAGGTAACCTAAGAGCCTAGGAAATGTCCACTGCTTGAGTAGCATCAATTAATCTGGCGGGGGGGAGAAAGCAACGTGGAATTAGTGGGCTGGTTTCTTTCGGGCAGACAGGTCTGCACTGCTGCTCTGTAAGCAGCACAGAGAATGCTGGCATGTCTGAAGGCTCAGTGCTGGAGTGGTCTGCAATGCAAATTACTCTGGGTAATGCCGTTGACAGCCCAGACAAGCACAACGCCTGGGACAAGAACTTCAGATCATCAGCAGTGTGGAGAAGGTCAAAAGCAAACAAATCTATGAACGTTCCTACTATAAAGCTCCTCTTCTGTGAGTTTCTAAACAAATGGGTTTGTTTTCCTTTGCCAAAGGAATCATGGAAAAGAACAAACTATTTCAGTTCTTCAGCTGGAAACATCAGTCTCATATCAGATGTCAGACACTCCAGATGGAGGGGTAGACCAGGGGCATTTGGAAGGACTTAAGAGGCTTTGATTTAGAAGCTTGCAGGCATTCTCAGGAGAGAGGGAAATGCGGTTAGATCAACACTGTTATTTGTGCTTCAGGGTACAGGGCTTCCTACAACACTTAAGGCATCTTGACAGTCCTGTAAAGTAGCAGAGTTGCATGTGACCAGCGCTCTCTGCAGATCTGCCTGGGGCTTGGGACACGATTTTCTCCCCAGAGAATGGAAGACTAAACCCTGCAGCTCTTCCCTGAGGTTTCTAGTCCCATAAGATGTCTTGCTGGCTCAGGTGCCTGGATAAAGGATTATGCAGTAGGTTCCACTTGGATTTCCCACCCCAGAGACTCACTAGCAGCATACAGCTTCTCTCCATCTCACCAGCCTGATGTGTCATATTCCTCCAGAACACAGATCACTGCTTACAAAGATGGCCACGCAGGTCTGAACATATGACCACAACCCACAGAATTGCTACCCAACCCCAAAATGTGATTGAAGTACCAGATTCACAGGGACCTAGGGTGACCAGAGCCACATCCAGTGCTCTTTAACATCTTTGTCAGTGATATGGACAGAGGAATTGAGTGCACCCTCAGCAAGTTTGCAGATGACACCAAGCTGTGTGGCACAGTTGACTTGCTGGAGGATGCCATCCAGAGGGACCTGGACAGGCTGGAGAGGTGGGCCCAGGCCAACCTCATGACGTTTAACAAGGCCAAGTGTAAGGTCCTGCACCTGGGTCGGTGCAATCCCAGGCACAGATACAGGCTGGGTGATGAATGGCTGGAGAGCAGCCCTGAGGAGAAGGACCTGGGGGTCTGGGTCGACGAGAAGCTCAACATGAGCCGGCAGTGTGCACATGCAGCCCAGACAGCCAACCGTGTGCTGGGCTGCATCAAGAGAAGTGTGGCCAGCAGGGCAAGGGAGGTGATTCTCCCCCTTTACTCTGCTCTCGTCAGACCCCACCTGGAGTACTGTGTGCAGTTCTGGAGCCCCCAATACAAGAAGGACATGGAACTGCTGGAGCGGGTCCAAAGGAGAGCCACGAAGATGATCAGAGGGCTGGAGCACCTCTGCTATGAGGACAGGCTGAGAGAGTTGGGGCTCTTCAGCCTGGAGAAGAGAAGGCTTTGAGGAGACCTTATAGTGGCTTTCCAGTATCTGAAGGGAGCCTACAGGAAAGCTGGGGAGGGACTATTTACACGGTCTAGTAATGTTAGGACGAGGGGGAATGGGTTTAAGCTGGAGGAGGGGAGATTTAGACTGGATGTTAGGAGGAAGTTCTTTACAGTGAGGGTGGTAAGACACTGGAACAGGTTGCCCAGGGAGGTTGTGGATGCTTCCTCCCTGGAGGCGTTTAAAGCCAGGCTGGATGAGGCCTTGAGCAGCCTGCTCTAGTGGGAGGTGTCCCTGCCTATGGCAGGGGGTTGGAGCTGGATGATCCTTGAGGTCCCTTCCAACCTGAACCATTCTATGATTCTATGATTCTATCCAAACCCTTTCTGTGGAAAGCAAGTGTCTTAACAGGGCAGCCCTCTTCTCAAGGCAGCACTGGCAGCACTGACATGAGAGCTGTCACCCCGACATTGTCCCTGTCTGTGCTGGGGGGTTGGAACTTGATGATCTTTGAGGTCTCTTCCAACCTAAACCATTCTGTGATTCATTCTAGGTAGTCAGTACAAATGAGTATTTTCAAAATGGGACACTTCACAGTTCAAGGAGCCCATAGGAAACACAGTAACTTGCTCAGGGTCCCTAAAGCAGAAAGTGTAACCCTTGACTGGGTGAGTGAAACACTGAAACAGGCTGCACAGAGAGGTAGTTGAGGCCCCATCCTTGACGATTTTCAAGGCAAGGCTTGACAGAGCTCCTGATCTAGGGGAGGATGCCCCTGCTGACTGCAGAGGGGTTGGACTAGATGACCTTTGGAGCTCCCCACCAACCAGACCATTCTACGATTCTATGAAGACAGAGCATAGCAAAATGTGTGTGTGGTGCACTGTGCTGGGACACCACCTGGATTTTGAAGGGTACTAAGAATTCTGCAGGAAGAAAAAGCATGCAAAATAGTATCCTTGTCAGAGCCTGTAAACCAGTCAGTGTACCCCTGTGATTTCCCCCCTATCTCCCACCAGCTCTGCATGCCATTCCTCAAGCCGCCTGGGCCGGTACCAGCGCTTTCCCCTCTAGAGGTACCGAAACTTGAGACCACCACAGCCATCCACCCACACTCACAGTATCACAGTATCACAGCATCACACAGTATCACCAAGGTTGGAAGAGATCTCATAGATCATCAAGTCCAACCTGTTACCACAGAGCTCAAGGCTAGACCATGGCACCAAGTGCCACGTCCAATCCTGCCTTCAACAGCCCCAGGGACGGCGACTCCACCACCTCCCTGGGCAGCCCATTCCAGTGTCCAATGACTCTCTCAGTGAAGAACTTTCTCCTCACCTCAAGNGTCTCTGGGGGGCCCAGAACTGAACACAGTACTCAAGGTGTGGTCTAACCAGTGCAGAGTACAGGGGCAGAATGACCTCCCTGCTCCTGCTGGCCACACCATTCCTGATGCAGTGTAGAAACTGCAGAGTGAAGGCCTCTAACCTCTGATTTTGAGCCCTCCAAAAGTGTTTCCACTGCAGTGCATAACTCCAGAGGGGGAGCTGGACACTCCTGACGATAAACTCGCTTGTACCAGATACCTTCTGCAGATCTTGTAGGATTAACTCAGGAATCTAAAGGGTGCACAGTCCTGCTGCTTGCTGACCGTGGTAGACACCCTCATTCTTCCTGCTAATAAGCACTCAACTAACTGGAGAAAGGCATTTCGGTTCTTTTGTCAGAGTCCTTAGGAACAATATATTGCCACTTCCTCAGCGGGACATAAATCAGGCACCAGCATCATGAAACTTGAGGTCAGACACAGATAAAGAGGTAAAAGAAATCTGGATGCTTGAAACAGAAAAAACTCTTCTCTGCTTTCCCTGGCTTAGCTGCAGATCCCCCAGGAGAATAAGGCATGGGGCAGTAACCAATTAGTCCAACAGCTGTTTTATTTATGGTCCCTGTAAATCTGTGTATCCATGCCAAGGAAGTGCAGAACAGCACACACCACTCTTCAAATGAAGCCCAAGATGTTGAGCTAAGCAGTTCCTTGCAGCATGGTGATTTATGAGCTAACATCAACACCCATCAAAATCTAGACTTACAATCCCAGAGTGTTGGACAGTCTGAAGGTGAATATGCCAGGCAGATGCTCAAAGCACACTTCTTCATAGAAGGACAGCAATTCTGGTAAGTCAGTAGCCCCTGAATGTAAATGGATGCCCATTTATCTTTGAGATGGGATCAGAGGAATCCTCCAGTCTCTAATGTTGTTGTTTTTTTCAATAAGAACGTCCTAAAATTACCATCAGGGTAACAACAGAGCCTCCATGCTTGGTGTAGAGGCAATAATGAATGGATCAGACTCTGATCTGCTACAGTTGCAGGAAATATTTGACAGAAATAAGCTGTTTCGATGACTGACTTCCAAACAGCTAGAGAAGAAACCAAGCTCAGTTACACCCAGACCAACAACCAACAACTCCTCTGTCTATGAATCACACAAATGTGTTTCACCTCCCAAAATCCATCAGCTCCCCACTGAGACGCTGCATGGCTGCTCTGTAAACCCAGCACATTGTACGTCCAATGCTGTTACTGTAGTTCTAGCAACAAAACATGTTCAGAGTTTTCAGCATCTCATTTTTTCCCATCCACTCCACAAACTGCACTTACAGCCTGAAAGTCAGTCCAGGCCCACAAATGTTCAGCTACTCTGAGGTGACTTGGATCCCTCTGTCCTCTGCTGTCATTTGTCACTCTGCATCAGAGCAGCCCAGCAAGCCCTGAGAGGGACCCTGCAAGCAACACCATCCAAAAGCAACTAATCCCTCTGCCAGCAAAAAAATCTATTGGACTTTTGTGGTCCATAAAGAAGGGATCTGAAGAGCTACTTTGACCTACCCTGTCTTTTTTGCAAACCTTGAACATGCTAGGACTGCAGTGGCTGCAGCCTTTGCTGTGCTTTTCTTCCAGGCTTATGAGCCTTCGTTCTCCAGCAGTGGTCTGGCAACTGATGGCAAACAGAACCGATGTTGGGGGAAAACATATATATGTGTGTAAGAACAAGGCATATATATCTGGTAACTTGGCAACAAAGAATAAAATCAGTCCAGGAGCAAGAGGTGAGGGATAATTTGATATTACACAGCCCTTTAGCAGTTGATATCTCTTTCACTGCTTGGCTTTCACTGTTCTTGTGATGGATTTGCCTCATTTTCTTGACTGGATCATGATAGCTCATCCATTTGCAAACTCCACAGATGATTTGCTTCAAACTCTCAGGGAAAATATATTCAGCAAGTGGACAGGCCACCTTCAGCCTTTCTCTAGAACCGAGACAGCTGCTGAAGCATCCTAAAGGCATTGGGCAGGCAGGGCAGCTCCAGCTTGCACCAAAGCCAAGCTGCCATGTGGTGAAGGCCTTACTGTGAATGATTTCTCTACATCTAGTGCAGCCAGGACAGGCTCCACTGCAGTCAATTTTATTTAGAGGGACCTTTTCTGGTTTAGTTTGTTTTGTTATGAATAAGGGATGTAAGACAGTCTTTGGTTTCTGTGACACCTGGGGCAGTTGGGGGCTGGGCAGGAGGAAAGGAGATCCAGCTCAGAAAACACTCATACATCCAATTCTGGAGCCCCCATTACAAGAAGGATGTGGACATGATGGAGTGTGTCCAGAGAAGGGCCATGAGGGTGATCAGAGGACAGGAACACTTCTCCTGTGAGGACAGACTGAAAGAGTTGGGGCTGTGCAGTCTGGAGAAGGCTCCCAGGTGACCTTCTTGTGGTCTTTCGGTATCTGAAGGGGGCCTACAAAAAAGCTGAGGAGGGACTTTTTAGCCTATCAGGTAATGACAGGACTAAGGGAAATGGAGCAAAGCTGGAGATGGGTAGGTTCAGACTGGACATGAGGAGGAAATTCTTCAGCATGAGAATAGTGAGACTCTGGAATGGGTTGCCCAGGAAGGTGGTTGAGGCCCCATCCCTGGAGGTGTTTAAGGCCAGGCTGGATGAGGCTCTGGCCAGCCTGATCCAGGGTAGGGTGTTCCTGCCCATGGCAGGGGGATTAGAACTAGATGATCCTTTTGGTTCTTTCCAACCCTGACTGATTCTATGATTTTATGAATATTCATTGGCCTTTTCTTTTGTGATGATGACAAAGGAATGCTGGTCCTCAGCTATTCTGACACTAGCAACGGAGAGTCCCTAAAATTCAGGGGCTTTCACAGTACTTTCAGGCTGCTAGTGAAAGAAGGACCCCAGCTGATGTTACAGATATGTTCAGGGGCAGCTTCAAGTTTAGGAGGATGAGTAGGCTTTTTGAGGCTGAGCTGGGTGAGATTTGCCATCCACAATTTGGCCACATGTCTCAGGGTACAGAACAGGGATAAGCACATCCCTGTGTCCTGCAGCATTCCAGCCCACTGCCCCACGGTGTGTGACACTGAGGCAGAAAATGCCTGTGTTACCTGGCTTAACTAGAGGAGCTTCCTCACTGTAGGGTTGCTGTCTGTCAGCCTCTCCCCTTTCGGTAAGAACTGGGTCCACATGTGACACGGTAGGAAAATAGTATCAGCCTCAGCTGATTGGACTCAGCTCCCACAAGTCGGTAGTAAATCAAAGCCTCAGCAAGTAGAAGAGCTGGTATTGTCTCAGACAGGCTGGAGACCATTTGACCTCTTCTGGAAACTCTGTTATGTTGTTTAACAACGGAAAGTGCTTGTTTATCCCAGCTGACTTCCTTTTCAGGCACCACTTCAGCCAGCTTGCCTCCCCTCTGTGAATCTTAGTGATAAGAATAATCTCCTTCATGTCTCAGTTCTGGACACTTCTGAATGCTGTTTTCTGGTGCTAAAGAGCTGATATATCCTACCCTTGAGCTGGCTGCACTTCAGTTTGCTCTAATATGGTTCTCTTATGTTGCTTATTACCGTTTTGGTTCCTCTTTAACATTAATAGTATGCTATGGAATGAATTCCAAAGCCTCCTTCTACTCTTCACTTTCATACTAAATTTAATGTTACTTTCCAAGTCACTTCTGAAAGGTGAGAGTTAAACAGAGAAATTAATCCTTGGTGAACTTGCACAATAGCTGACCTGACAGCAGCCAGTACCTCAGCACTACGTTGCAGTTCCTTCTGCAACAGCAGAGATGACCAGCACCCAAAGTCGAGCCTGAGCCTCAGTTGTGCTCATGTGGTGACTCTCCCCTGCATCTTCCAAGCTTTGACTCAGCTGTACAGTGTGATCTGAGACATGGCAGCACAGGCAGCCCCTGGCCCTAGCCTCCCTCACAGTCTTATTGCTTCCCCAGTTACTGTGCATATTGCACATTAGGTTTGTGTCTTTACCAAGCTTCTGATTGATTGCAAGTTGCTGCTGAGGTTGTTGAGCTTTTGCAATTTCAATTCAGGCAGCAATGCACTTTAAGCCCTGTTTGCTTAGTCCCCACACAATTACTGCTCGGTCTCAGTGCCAGCCTCTGTTTCTGAAGCACCTCTAGTTGTATTGCACACTTTGTTGAGCATGACTTCAGTAATGTCACATCCACCTTCTCACCTGTCTTCTAGTTTGCATATGAGTTTCTGCTGATGGTGTTCCTAAAATCAACCTGTAAGTGTATATAGTACACCTCCTTTCTCTGATCCACCAGCTGTTAGTCCCAGGAACAGTATTAGATTGCTTTTACGTGATATGGCCTTACTAAAGACTTACTAGACTGGCTGTTCCTTCATCTACCAGTGTTTACAAACACACCATTACATGATTTGTGCCACAATCTCCCTTACATGTCCATGTAAGAAGGCAATGTTGGTTCCTGTGTGGCTGAATGAACTAGCTGATTTCAGCAGGTGGATTTTGTCAGGATGCTCTGTTTCATCACCTGAAAAAAACAATTGCTCCAGTATGCAAAACTGGCCTGTGAGCACCTCTGTGAGAAACAATTCCTGCAAAGCCACTGACAAAAGGGGGTTTATGTTTATCAATTTGGCTTTGCACCAAAACTAGCTACTGTGCCAATAAAGTCACCTCAGGTGCAATTCAGTAGCTAAGGCAAGTGAGAGAGCAGTGCTGTCCTTAGGTACCTGGTGCATATCTTGAGCCTTGGAGCCCACCACAACACATTACAATGGGATGAGAGCTGCAGCAGGACAGAAGTTAAGGCTCAGACCCTTCAGGGTAAACCAGTCTTTCAGCATGGCCTTATGCTCTAAACCCAGCTTCTAGGGGAGAGAAATGTCAGCACACAGAAAGCCTGGTGACTGTGGGAGGAGAAGAAAGGATGGCCTGACTGGCACAAAGCGGAGGCAGCAGTAATTCCAGGGATTCTGCCCAAGTACCTCATTGAGCTTTTACATGCCACCAACCCTTGTTTTAAAGCAGACATAAGTCTGCCCAGCAGTCCGCATCAATCTCAAAGATTCAGTGAGGAATAAGAAAGACCCTTTTTAGTTCTGTGGCAAAAGAAAATGAACAGTTTTACCAGAAAACAACCACTTATGCTGTGAATGCAATTTCAAAGCCATTTTAAGAAAGCTCCTGCCCACTTCAGCTTACTCAAAGTTTCTTCTAAGCAATGGCAAAGGGACATGCACTCATTTAGTGTTTTCACATCCCATCAGTTGCACCAGCCGTGGTGCAGAGAGCCAAAAGACACTTTGCCCCAGCCTTGCAGAGCTAGCAATGGCCCCATAAGGCATGGTTGATTCCCATGGGCTACTGCAGAAGGGTAGGAGGAAAGACTTAGATGCGGTAGGGACATCTGTATCTGTGAGAAATTCACAGTTCTAACTTCTCTGGGCAAAAGCATCGACTGATGTTGAGAGGCAGGTCTGATGGCACCTCTGATTCATGCCCTACAAGGAGAGGGAGGATTAGGGCCAAAGCACCCAGTGAAATATCTGCAAGCATGAAAGGTTTAGCAAGCATTTTACCTGCAAGATCATTCAAACTTTTAAAGACAGAGATTTGCTTTTGCTGCCAGTCAGTGATAAATGGGCAGCAAGCCTCTGCAAATTGCTTTATGAACATACACACACATGCTAGTGCTAAACAGATGTTTCTCTCCTAGCTGGTCGAAGATGGGTGTCAAGACATCAAGCATTTCTTTAGCATCCTATCCTGTAATTTAAACACAACAGGAATGTGGTCTTCATGACTTACCATGCAAAATATTTGATCAGTAAAACATGTTTATATAAGCAGCAAAGGGCAAACTCCCTTCCTGAACAACACAAACCATCAGCTAATTTCCTGGAGGTTGGTGTTGTTTGGAGTATTTCACATCTTGAAAGGTCAATAGCTTCAGTAATGGGGAAAAGCCCTGGAGCATATGTCTGAGCTGCTTTCTCTGCAAAGTGCATACTTGGATGGCATTTCTCTTGAGGCTACCAATATTTACTAAAGATGTCTATAACATCACCTTGCTCTTTGTGCATTAGTCTTGAAGGGCATGGAACACAAAAACATGAGAGCAAATGGACTTGTACTAAGTGTGTCCACTTAAGCTTGTTGTAAACCTTCTGGGATCATTCTTCTCACACAAGGATATTTCATAGTGAAGATATGACCTCCACCCCAGAAGCCACTATTTCAATGCCCAAACCAGGCTCAGCTCTAAGATCAGAAGCAGTTGCTCAGAGCCCTACTCAACCTGATCTTGAAGACCCTGATGGACAGAAATAACATACAGATGTGGACAGAGATGGCGCCTCCATGGACAGAGATGTACCTCTGAGCCAGCTGTTCCATTGCTTGACTGCCTTCACAGTGAAAGTTGTTTTTGCTACTCAGTTCAAACCTCTTGTTTACATTCATTTTAGCATCTGTGTCTCACCTTCCTTTCATGTACTTTTGTGAAGAGCTTGGCTCTAATTTCGTGATGATTTCCTCATAAGCACTGGCAGATTGCTTCTGGTTCCTTCTACAGACTAAACAAGTCCAACTCATCCATGAGCCATTGCATGAGGTGGCTGTGGCCCACAGTCTGGGATCCATCCATCTGGGGACACTTAGGATGTGACTCTCTTTGGATTTTTAAAGAAAGCTAACAATTCGTGTATGCATTCAGTGAAAGAAAGCACCCACAAGCTCTGAGCGAGCCAGAAGTGGCACTGCTTCTGTGCAGCACCATCTTCCAACAGTACTCCCTCATTTAAGTGGACAAGGGAAGACCAACGGATGTTATCTGAACACACAGCCTTTGACACCATCTCCCACCACATCCTTCTCTCTAAACTAGAGAGATATGGATTCGGTGAGTGGACTGCTCAGTGAACAAGGAATTGATCGGACGATCCCATCCAAGGGCAGTGGTGAATGACTCAACATCCACAGTGAGAGAGTTGACAAGTGGAGTCCCTCAGGAGTCTGTACTGTGACCAGTGCTGTTTAACATTTTCACCAATGATATAGACAGTGAGATAGAGTGCACCCTTAGCATATTTGCAGATGATAACAAGCTGAGTGGTGTAGTTGATAAGACTAAGGATAGTGTGCCATTCAGAGAGAGAGATAAACAGGCTGCACTGCACCTAGGTTGAGGCAATTCTCAATAACAACACAGGCTGAAGGATGACAGGATTGAGAACAGCCCTGCAGAGAGTAGCTTGAGGGTGCTGAGGGACAAAGAGCTGGATATGAGCCAACAGTGAGCACTTGCAGCCTGGAAGGCAAATTGCACCCTGGGCTTCATCAAAAGAAGCACAGTCAGCAGGTTGAGAGAGATGATTCTGCTACTCTGCTCTGGTGTGATGGTTTGGGTGTTCCCCGCCCCCCCACACTTTAGAAATCACCCAGACTAGACTCAGCCAGCTCTGGAAATTTGAATGAAGCTTATATTTACAGCTAGCACAATTTACAAGCAGATATTTACAGTACATACAGATATATACAGAAATATACAAGGTATAAAGGTAATACAGACACAACTCCCCTCCCAGAAACCTGAGTCCCCAGGAAGGGCTCTCAACCACCCCCTCACCTTTCCCCTACCCCTCTCAACCTTACCCCAGTCCCAAGGAAGAATGGAGGTTTGGCCAAGAGGATTAAGAAGCAAACTGAATCAGCAAAGCAAATGGAGGGTGAGATTAAAAAGCAAGATGGAGTTCAGCCAGCAGCCTCAGCTCTCCAGCAGAGAGCTGAGAGCACAGCCCAAAGTGAAGTGCCTAGGCAAAGTGCAGAGCAAAAGTGACTTTATCTTTGTTTTGCCTTTCTTCTTTACACATCCCAGCAAGACTGTGAGGGAAGTAGACCTCACCATTGTTTTAATTTCACAGCCTATGATCTAGTTCTTCTCACCAAAACATTCTAGCTAGCTTCAAACTAGCACATCTGGTGACACCTCACCTAGAGTACTATGTCCAGCTCTGGGGCCCCCAACACAAGACCATAGGCTTGCTGAAACAGGCCCAGCACAGGGCCAAAAAGATGGTCAGAGGGCTGCAAAACCTCTCCTACGAGGACAGGCTGAAAGAGTTGGGGCTGTGCAGCCTAGAGAAGAGAAGGCTCCAGGAAGACCTTACAGCTACATTTCTGTATCTGAAAGGGACCTACAAGAAGGCCAGGGAAGGACTGTTTAGAAAGCCTTGTTAGGAAGAGGAGCAATGGTTTGAAACTGAAGCAGTATCAATTTAGGTTGGACACAAGGCAGAAGTTCTTTACAATGAGCACAGCGAAATACTAGAACAGGTGGCCCAGAGATGTGATGGATGCCCCATTCTTAGAAACATTCAAGGCAGGATTTAATGGGGCTTTGAGCAACCTGATCCAGTTGGAGGTGTTCATGCTCACTGCGGAAGGGTTGGACAAGACGACCTTTGAGGGTCCCTTCCAACCTGATGCATTCCCTGTGATTCTGTATGTAAAAGAAGCACAGGAAGGGAATTTCATGTATGATTCCAGCTTTTACATGCTTTTATTTTTCTTCTGCTTTAAGTATAAATTTGAGATAGGCTTAAAACAAACTCCCAAAGACAAATCCACAGGGATTGAACTCCACTCCTCCTCATTTCTCTGCCCTGCTACCCTTACAATAAGCTATTCCACATCTTCAGATTTCCCATACCCTTAGTGCAAAGATCCAAGTATCTAGATCTGCCTCCACATTTTTTCTTCCCAAAGAGGCTCTCTCATTCTAGCTAGCTTTTTTCTTCATGTCAGGTTTTCACCATTTACAGCCTAAACTAAGCTAGGTGTTCTCTAATCTCATTTTATTTCACTGCTAATCACATCAGTATCTACACCCAGGTCCCTGTAGGAGATAGCCTGAAGGGACCACAGAGCTGCTGAAAGCCAACTGAGCTGCAGGACTCATGTTTGGAAATAATAGATCTCTCCACCTGTCTACTTTAGGAACCACTGTGGAATCTTCAAGGAATGTAGGTGTCATCTGAAATGCAATCAGAGAGCAAAACTGCAGTGGTCTTAGGACACTGATTGAAATCAAAGCGGAATGCTCTATAGCAACCACTCTGAGTGTACCCAGCAGACACTAGTTTCTATAAAAGCAGCTGGCTGTCCAGACCTTTTAAAATCAGGCCACTTATTTAGGCACCTAGATATAGAATTGGGAGGTATTTTCCCAGGCGGTGTTGGCATGGATATGAACATCTCAGTCATCGTGTTATTTTATTTCAAATTTCATTGCAAATCATTTATGTCATTCTGAAATAAAATGGCCATCATGCAGAGCAGGAGACTAAGGAAATTACCCAGAACATGATAAAGTGCTGCAGGAGCAGATAGTATCCACTCCACCAGCAGCAGAACATGTGCACTCAGGGTATTTGTGAAGAAGAAATGCTGTCCAGAGCAGATGTCCAGATGCCAATGGACACATTTGTTACAGGCTGGGGACAGAGTGGCTGGAGAGCAGCCAGGAGGAAAGGCACCTGGAGGTACTGGTGGATAGTAGGCTGAAGATGAGCCAGCAGTGTGCCCAGGTAGCCAAGAGAGCCAATGACATCCTGGTCTGTATCAGGAACAGTGTGGCCAGTAGGAGGAGGGAGGTTCTTCTTCCCCTGTACTCAACACTGGTCAGGCCACACCTTGAGTCCTGTGTCCAGTTCTGGGCCCCTCAATTCAAGAGAGATGTTGAGGTGCTGGAACATGTCCAGAGAAGGGCAACAAGGCTGGTGAGGGGCCTGGAACACAAACCCTGTGAGGAGAGGCTGAGGGAGCTGGGGTTGTTTAGCCTGGAGAAGAGGAGGCTCAGGGCAGACCTCATTGCTGTCTACAACTACCTGAAGGGAGGCTGTAGCCAGGTGGGGGTTGGTCTCTTCTCCCAGGCAACCAGCAACAGAACAAGGGGACACAGCCTCAAGTTGTGCCAGGGGAAGTATAGGCTGGATGTTAGGAGGAAGTTCTTCCCAGCGAGAGTGATTGGCATTGGAATGGGCTGCCCAGGGAGGTGGTGGAGTCACCATCCCTGGGAGTGTTCAGGAAAAGCCTGGCTGAGGCACTTAGTGCCATGGTCTAGTTGACTGGCTAGGGCTGGGTGCTAGGTTGGACTGGATGATCTTGGAGGTCTCTTCCAACCTGGTTGATTCTATTCTATCTTATCATAATGCCCCTGATCTTTACAGCTTTTCTTAAATCTTCATCTCCTGGATTCATGGGAAGTTTAAGATACTAAAATGCCCCTATTTCTAAATCAGTCTTATGAGTTAGGTGGCTGATACACACATTTTGGACACACAGCATCAGATGAATAAGGAAATATGGTTTTAGAAATATTCCAGGTATCCCATAAAGACTTCAGTTGGGGACTGATTTTACAACCACTTCCAGGCACCCTTCAAATTTTGCAGGTATAATTATCTGCAGGTGCAAACCTAGAGGAGACTTTCAATGCTTTATGTTCTGGGCTGAATGTCCTATATTTTTCTGTTAATATCCTTTTAATGTACAGTCCATCTGTCCCCCCATCATTAACAGAGACTGTCCTCCACAAGCCACTGAGTTATTCCCAAAAAGTGTGCTCTGCTACAAAGTGGAATATGTCTGGGAATGAGAAGGCTGTAAGCAACTATTCTTGCCACTTCCACAGCAGATCTACAGAGTTCTGTTCAAAATAGAACTT
This sequence comes from Tricholaema leucomelas, assembly GCA_013400475.1. Lineage (NCBI taxonomy): Eukaryota > Metazoa > Chordata > Aves > Piciformes > Lybiidae > Tricholaema lacrymosa > Tricholaema leucomelas. Next base: position 31,910 of record WAAF01015976.1, read on the forward strand.
AAACCATATCTCAGACACATCCTGATGCAACCGGTGTGGTTAGACAGAGGCCCAGGCAGCACCAAGTCCTGGACAGCCTACTGCAAAGGGAAAGCAGCTCTTGCCTGGACCTCTCTTGCTAGGCAGCCCATTCTGGACAGCTCATGGTTGATGGCCACTCTTCTCAGAGTTCCTGATTAAAGGCATAAAGCAGAATTAGATTCCACTATTTTAAGATCTTATTAGTACTACTCAATTAGATCCAAGGTGAGAGATCTTGGATGCAGTGCTGCTGGGTCAGACAGTCTTCTCTCTTATCCACAGCCTCATACATAATCCAGGTCCATTGATGCTGCAGCTAATGTGATGGCAGCAATAGCACAGTCACTGCAACAGCAGCTAGAACAAGCTATGGGTGAGATGGAAAGACACCACTGCATAAACTCTTGCCAAGGCTATAGAAGCTTCTTTTCAGCAGGTAAACCACAGACAAAGAGCCTGACTGAAGTGAGTAGCATGAAGACTCCCTAGAAGTAAGCCACATGAGTAAGAAATTCAAGTAGACCTAGTGTTTAGGCTCCACCTGCTCATGCTACCCAGAGTGTATCACTGCCTGAATACATCTTCATCCTCTTCCCAACAATTAGGCACTAGGACAAAACAAGGCTACCCAAAGTTCTCTGTACTGCTCCACCCCTGCACTCAGTTGAAGCTGTAAATGTCAGCAGGACTCTTGCCAAGTTTGAGGATGCATGCAAGTTCACTTATGGAAAACAAGTCAGAGGATGTGCAGCTCTGAATCCATCTACTTCATTTACACAGCCTCTTCATTTGGTACATGGGAGTAAAGACCCAAACCCAACTGCCTGCAAGGGAAAATCATCAGCATTCCTTTCTGCAGCTGTGGTATTGTGAGCTTCCCAGGGAGACCAGGTGCCCCAGTGAAGAATTTTCTGTTACTGAGCTTGGGAAAGACAAATTCACAGCCCATGCCAGTGTATCACTGAAATGATTTTTTTGGTTATAAAGCTTAAAGCATGGTAAAGTTGCCAAGACATCAATTCACTGTTAGAGATGTATAGATAGAGATGTATAAAAGCTATCTAAGACTAATTTGGACAAATTGCACAGACTTCACAATCTATACCAGTGAAACATACAGCCTATGGTGTCAGATATTTACCAAGCCCAAATCAACCATCTGAGCTACTGGGATGGATGGCTAGGGGCAAAAACATAACTGCCATCATCTCAATATTAGGACTGGTCTAAGTGTTTTGTTACCAAACCATTACTCTTGGACAGAGCCTCACACAGTGAGAAAGCATTTATTTAATTGGACCAAAGTTCTATTGGCTGACCCTGAGCATATTACTGTAACTGATTTTTTCACATTAATACAAGTATATAACCACTTTATTCTGCATCTTCTGGGTATCTTGGAAGTTCAGAACCAATGCTCTGATGTCAGCTCACACTAGGCGTATCGTCTCTTCGTCCCCAGGGATGCACTGGTTAATAAGCTGATTTCCTGAGAGAGTTTTATGTTTTTGCCCTGAAATGTGTGAGCTGCATAGCTGCACTGATGTAGTAAACACATGAGCAAGCAGGGACTTAAGTGGATTTGCCACACCAACACTAATGCATCAGGAGCAGTACAAGAAGCACTGAGCAATTCACCTCTCTGTCCTCTGAGTACCTCCAACTGGGACTGCAGGGATGTTTGGCTTGCTAAAGGCCCCCATGAAGCACCTGTGCTTAGTGGAGAGGGCCCACATGAATTCCTACAGCTTTTGTCAAGGCTGTAGTGAGATATGCAGCTGATCCTCAGCATCTGCTAAAAGCCCTCTGGTTTATGACATAACATCAACTGTTTGCATGATTGGGCTGCAGCTGAGAGAGATTTGTAGCCTTATTGGTTATAGAGATGTGGTAGACTTGAGGAAGAAGAAATGCTGCTGCCTGCATTTTCTCATCTCTGTTGCTTTATGACTACTGTGTCCTCCCTAATCAGATTGAGCAAAAATAAATTAATAGTTTTAGGGCCCTGAGCTACAACATGAGCCTGACATCCTGAGGCAAGCATCTCAGGCAAGCTGCAGCCAGCTCAGCCCATCACTGTGGTGGATTTCTGCTGGTGGGGAAACTACCACTCCCTGACACGCCTGGCCAAATTGAGATGACCTGTCCTCATGCTCAACTATAATCTCCCTTGACTTTTCTCTCAGCTTGAATTAGAGCAGTGTTGCTCTCAGGCTCTCACCTTGCCATCAATGGTGACTGCAGCAAAGACTGTGGAGGAGTAAGGAGACCAGGCAACATCCCCTACAGCACAATTCAGGTCATAAACGAACATGGGAGTCCTGTAAAAAAAGATCCAAGGAGAAGATCTCAGTTAAACACATGCCACCCTGGAAGAGAAGCATTGAGCTATGATCACTTTGCTGTCGAAGCCTGTGCTGTTCAAGGCCAGCTACAGAAGTGGGAGGTGGGTTATATCTGTCAGATAACAGCCAACAGCAAGGCAAAGCAAAGTATCAACCCAACTGAGTCAGGATTGGTCCAGCTGTGAAGAGAGTAAAGGTAGCATGTTTCTTTCTGTCTGAAAGCATTTTGAGGACTTTTCCGCAATGCTTACAGCAAGGTGGAGTTTCTCTGGTTAATAGTTTAGAAAATCACAGTCTCACAGTATCACCAAGGTTGGAAGAGACCTCACAGATCATCAAGTCCAACCCTTCACCACAGAGCTCAAGGCTAGACCATGGCACCAAGTGCCACGTCCAATCCTGCCTTGAACGGCCCCAGGGACGGCGACTCCACCACCTCCCTGGGCAGCCCATTCCAGTGTCCAATGACTCTCTCAGTGAAGAACTTTCTCCTCACCTCGAGCCTAAACTTCCCCCAGCGCAGCCTGAGGCTGTGTCCTCTCGTTCTGGCGCTGGCCACCTGAGAGAAGAGAGCAACCTCCTCCTGGCTACAGCCACCCCTCAGGTAGTTGTAGACAGCAATAAGGTCTGCCCTGAGCCTCCTCTTCTCCAGGCTAAACAATCCCAGCTCCCTCAGCCTCTCCTCGTAGGGCTGTGCTCGAGGCCTCTCCCCAGCCTCGTCGCCCTTCTCTGGACACGCTCAAGCATCTCAATGTCCCTTCTAAACTGGGGGGCCCAGAACTGAACACAGTACTCAAGGTGTGGTCTAACCAGTGCAGAGTACAGGGGCAGAATGACCTCCCTGCTCCTGCTGGCCACACCATTCCTGATGCAGGCCAGGATGCCATTGGCTCTCTTGGCCACCTGGGCACACTGCTGGCTCATGTTCAGGCGGGTATCAATCAGCACCCCCAGATCCCTCTCTGTCTGGCTGCTCTCCAGCCACTCTGACCCCAGCCTGTATCTCTGCATGGGGTTGTTGTGGCCAAAGTGCAGCACCCTGCACTTGGAGCCATTGAATGCCATCCCATTGGACTCTGCCCATCTGTCCAGGCGGTCAAGGTCCCGCTGCAGAGTTGCCCTCCAACTCAGTCACATCTGCCCCCAGCTTGGTGTCATCTGCAAACTTGCTGATGACTGACTCCATGCCCTCATCCAGATCGTCTATGAAGATGTTAAAGAGGATAGGGCCCAGCACTGATCCCTGAGGGACACCACTAGTGACAGCCGCCAGCTGGATGTGGCACCGTTCACCACCACTCTCTGGGTCCGGTCCTCCAGCCAGTTCCTAACATAGTGGAAAAAATAGTTTTCCCTCTCTGGACTTCTGACAACAACATTGACTATTAGAGTAGTATTGGCAACAGCAAATATTTAATTCTGACTGATTTACAACAAAATCAATTCCTGATTGAAACCAGATGTTTCTCAACCACTAACCCTGAACTTTGTTATGTGTTTTTAAACGTTTAGGTTTCTTTTTTTCCTCCTCTCTGTCTCTTAGGACAGCAGCTGACATTTCTCTATAACATGTCTCCAGAAGAATAACCCTGTCACAAGTAGGTCCTATTTGAAGAAAGCCATGTCCAAAGCGAAGCAGGCAGGCTCTGGGCTGAGTTGCATTGTTTGGCAAGTTCCTGAGGCAGTCAATGTTAAATCTTATATCTCATACCTGGGGGTCATACAAATCTGAGTCACCAGCCCCAGAAACAGAGTTAAGATTGCAATTAGGCATATCAGCTACTAAGGGGGAAGGTGAGACTGAAGTATGAGCAGAATGGACACATATTGCTGGCATGTCAGGTGGGACCTCCCCACCCATGCCACCACCTAGCAGGACCTACTTGACGGTGTGATCCCAGATCTTGACTGTCCAGTCAGAGCTGCAGGAGATGAAGACTTTCAAATGGTAGGGATTCCAGCTGACTGAGTCCACAGCCATGTGATGGGCTTCAAACACATCCAGAAACTGGCTTGAATAGCTTTTGGAACACTGTGGTGGAAAGAACTAGTTAGTAATCAGAGCTAGATCTTCTTTTGGAGCTCATATTCCTGCAGAAAGATGCCTCTGAATATTTGTATGGCCTCTCAGGCCCTTCTGGACTGGCTGGGAAAAGGTGGCTGGTACCCAAGAGTGCCAGGAACTAAACAATCTAGCACATGTTGTTTCAGACCACTGGCAGGCACTACTGATCTCTCTTTTGCATTACACAGAGGCAGGAATTGAAGTTGTTTGGTTGCATTTACAGCCAGAGCCAGGCCACAGAGCCCATTCTGCACTAAAGAGTTGTCTCACCTTCCTGCCAGGCTAGGGCTCCTGCTATGCCTCTGTAAAAGGCTCTCAGGAAAGGCAGGGAGCTGTTGTGTTGCTGAGGAGCATGCTCCAGTAACAGTGCTGTGCTCTCAGCACAGGAATAACCTATCAGATCATATGGCTCTAAGGATTTTGGGAACAAGCCTGAAGTCCCTTTCCCTGCCACAACCCTGCATCAGCCTGCTCTGAAAGCCTGCTCCATCACACAGATTTGCAACTCTTTCTCTTGTGCTACTTCTGACCTTTTGGAGGGATGTGAGCATCACATGAGGTGGGACAGCACTCGGGCATGACCTCGATGGACAGGAGAGTCATTCTACATCCTACCCAATGGCAGCCTCTAAACTGGGAAAACCCTGCACATGCATGCAAGCATCAGGCCAGCAGCTTCACAGCTGCAAATATTACCAAATGGCAAAATGCAGAGTATGTGAAAGAGATGGAAAATATTTGGGAGACTTGGAAAAGTTTCTTTGTGATTGAGTTCATGAAGGGAGTGAGAAATTATAATCCACTGTCTGCACAAGCAGAATATGGAACTCACTCCAGATCCTGTCAGTTCTGTGTACACGGGAAAATGAGATTAGCCTCTCCAAAACTCCTCTCCTCAAAGGGGATTGAGGACTTTGTCCTACAAATAAGGTCCTCTTGCTTGTGTTCTCACACAGAAGTTGTATCCACACAGCAGGCTGGGGTTGGTTTCAGAATTTTGTGTCAGCCTGCCTCAGTGCTGTCACTGCACAAGCTTTTCAGCACCTTTCATTACACCCTAATGAATTCAGAAATACATCATCTGCCCGAGCAGCAGGATTGCTGAAGTGTTACATGACTTTAATTCTTGCAAACCAAAGCTCTAACTAATCATAAGACCTGTCTTCTTCTGCAGTCCTTGTGCACTGGTGAAGAAGATATAAAATGGGGCAGGAGAGGGGGAGATGGAGGTGCAGGTAGCGAGTGGAGGGGGCTAAACTATTCACACAGCAGCAGCTCCTGCACCTCTGGGAGGTTTCTGTGGTAGGAAATGGAAACAAGAAAGTGACTTACCTCCCCCCAAGACCTACTGGCAAGATACTGTGTGTATCTTGCTAATGGTTTGGTGCACACTCTGTCTCTGAATTACTGTCCTTGTGTGTAATTATGGAACTGAAGTTTCCTTTAATGGCATGTTTCATAACTTCACTTTGTAATTATTAATGTTCAGTCACCAGGAAAATTGGTACTTGGCTGTTTTGAAAGTCACTTTACTGGGAATGGTCGAAACAGGTCATGAGCAATCACCACAAGATAGAAGCCACTTTATCCACCTGTTCTTTCAATTTTGTGGATTGAAGGTTCCCAATACTCCAGTTTTGAAGAACGAGATCCTAACCAGATTTACCCACATTCAACAGAACTGTTACACTCTGTTTTCAAAGCCTTGCTGGGGTTGAGCCCTTGATCAGTGCAGCTCTTCTAGCGCTAGTACAGCAGGATCATCCCTGTGTTCATCCCAAGCTTTGATATTGTCTCTGATGTGCAAGACAGAGCCATGTTCTTCCCAAGACACATTTTGAAGAAACATCATAAACTTAAGGAAAACTCAGAAAGAAGTATGACCTTAATGAATAAGTGAGTCTCTGAGCTAACTAGAACTGCTAAGTCTTCCTCTGCTATTCACTTACAAAACCCTACAGTTATTAGACACATGTCAGAATGAAAACAAAACCCTTGGAAAATTTGACACCTAACTGCTGACAAGGCAGCTTTGAGAAAGGATGAGCAGATTCAGGGAGCAGGTATCTGTGCAGCCTGTCTGATCTTCTAGAGCACTGCTCCAATTTGCCAAGAGTACTTTTCCCGTATTCAGATAGTGGTAGATATGTGTGAATAGGAAATGGCACTTTTATGATGACAGGAGGGCAAGGATGTGTCTGTGACAGTACAGGAAACAAGTAAGAAGATGGCTGGTGACAGGGCTACAAAATACAGTGGGGCAACACTGAGAGGAAAGAAGAACTCCAAGGACACAAAACTTACAAGTAATCTTCATTAACAGCAATTCACTTTCACAGAATCACAGAATCAGTCAGGGTTGGAAGGGACCATAAGGATCATTTAGTTCCAACCCCCCTGCCATGGGCAGGGACACCCTACCCTAGGTCAGGGTACTTTGTTCTAGACCTTAGCCTGACACAAAACTCCTCCACATCACTGGGGAATGGAGGCTTGTGTCCATAGGATACAGATGGTTTCTTTAGTTCACTAACAGAAACACTGAGACCAACCTAATAAGTAATCCTTTTCAGAGGAGGTGCGTCTGGCAACAGAAAGTACTGCCCAACACTGGCACTCTCAGGTGTCATTCAGGAAGCACTGGCACAAACATGTCCTGCATTGTGAGCTGGTGTTACTGACATCACCAGAGGGTCTCTTGGGGTTTTGCTCAGTGCCTTCTTGAAGAGATCTGTAACAGAAATGCTAAGGTCTGCGGAAAGGCTTACAAATGCAAACCAGGGCATGTGAATGCATCAGGAGAAACAACAGGAAATAGCATAAGAAAGAGGTAACTGGACAGGACAAATGAAAGCCCCAAAGATAAGGCGATAAGAAGATCAGGAACAGAACTCAGGCCATAAAATACCTAGACAAGGAAAGGAATTTTGCTTAAGACAGAGCACGACTAGGCACTGAAGCAAATAATCTCTCCATTACGGAAGGGTCCCTGGAATTTGGAGCCTCTAGAGACCAGTTTGTCATCATCACTTTAGGAAAACCCAAAAGATACAGTAAGAATTCATTATCAAGTTGTGCTGGGGGAAGTATAGGCTGGACGTTAGGAGGAAGTTCTTCACAGAGAGAGTGATTGGCATTGGAATGGGCTGCCCAGGGAGGTGGTGGAGTCACTGTCCCTGGGGGTGTTCAGGAAAAGCCTGGATGAGGCACTTAGTGCCATGATCTAGTTGACTGGCTAGGGCTGGGTGCTAGGTTGGACTGGATTATCTTGGAGGTCTCTTCCAACCTGGTTGATTCTATTCTATTCTCTTCTGTATGACCACAAGAAATCCTGCCCTGACCACAGAGAGAATAAGCATGAATGAAATAAGTTTTGTTTAAAAATGGAATCTCTTTTCCCTTCTCTGCAGTCTTGCAGTGAGTTTTATTATACTCATTTGTTACCCTCTCAATCAAGCTGCCTAGGATAAAAAAAAAAGAGTCTCTTACATGAATATGCTCTGTTGAAGCCCTGCTTCTAACCAAGGAGTTGAAGCCTCAGCATTTCAGTCTGAATCTCAGAGAAGAATTTTTTTTTTGATAACAAAGCTGAACAATTCCTAAACAGAAAATAAGATATGCAAGGAGGCAGTTTTGCATTACAGAATCATATTCATGCAGAAACAGTTTGTCCTCTATGAAAAAGGGCAATAGATAGGTCTGTGTGTAATTAAGATAATGATTTCTTGGCTTCAGAAACACTATTAACTAAGTAATCTTTATAAATTCACCATAATTGTTCTGCAGCTAAAGAATTAACATATTATCATGCTATTTGTGGGCATGTCTGGTCTTTGAAAAAATGCTTCACTCAAATCCACTTTCCAATTCATAAATAACCTAAAATTCACCCCGCGTGGAGAGCAGCCTACGTCTGATCCCTGGCTTACAGAGCATGTAACGACTCTGTAAGGATTTCTTTTCCCTATGGTAGCCCATGCAAACTGATGGAAAACAGCCTCTTCCTGCCCATGGGAACACCTGGGTTTTATGGGGTAGTGTTGCATAACATGAGAGTAGTCCTACTTTTTTACTCAGGCGCATCAACACAGGAATGTTTTGTTAACACAGGAATGTTTTGTTCTTTACCAGTGACCCTGAAGTCAGACTCAGTGGCAAGAAGAGAGGAAACCCTCTATAACAGTAGCTCTCTGCTTTGTTCACCCAAGAAACGGTCAAAATCTGTGTGTTGCTTCGTGGCCTGGGATCACTTCTTATGCTAACATCTCATCTTAGTTCTAGTTTTACTGAAGATCAGCCAAGGCAGTTCTACAGATCTGTCAGTGTAAATTCTGCCAAATTCTATTCCTACTCAGTTATCCTCCATGAAGAATTTCCTTTGCTGCATACCTCAGACAGGACAGCAGCCTGAACCTTCCTCCTGAAGGGTTGCTCAGCAGCCTGAATCTTCCTCTTGAAGGGCTGCTGATGGCCCTCACCTAACACTGACATCCACTCCCATATTCACTGACATCTGTCATTCGTCAAAGCACAGACAAAGTTGAAACATGTGGTTCCTTACCCAAGACCCGGTGTACCAGCTTAGAACATCTGCCCACAGCTGAACAGGTGCCTTGTATGCCAACAGAATCAACAAAAAGCCATTGCACCTACCTCACTGCCCACAGTGCATCAGCCCAACCCCCAACACACACACTTTCCACGCCTCTGTTCTGCATCTGTCAAGTCTAATGCAAGTGAGCACTACTCAGAAACCCTCCCTAGATACTGCCTGACAGAGGAAGAGATTTCAGTCAGCATCATCTCTCTGGAAGGAGCACATCTTTGTTAAGTCCATTTTGCCTAAATGATTGATATTTAATTCAGAATACAGTTTCCTTTGGTTTCTTTTTTCTCTGTTTTGTTTCTCTTTTGCTGGCAGCACATTGGGAAGGGACTTACAGCACCCTTTAGGGATGGCTGGATGGATCTTTTCTGTATGTTGTGCTCCTGCTGATAGTCCACACCACACACTGAAGGCCTGTGGCTACCATATTAACAAAGCCCCATAGCTAGCTCAGAACAATGCTGTGCAAATAGAATTTAAGTAAGCAGCTACTGGCTTGACTGTGAAGGCTAAATACAGTAGAGGTCAAAGTTTCCTATTTTAGCTTGATTTGTTAATAAAACACAATGTCTGTGTCCTGTTCTCTGCTTGCCTCGCCTTGGCGAAGTTTTGATCTCACTGGTAATCTCAGACAGCAGGCAGCTGGCTGCACATGGGACTTGGCAATATTAAGGTCTTACACATTCTCTAAGAATGGATGGTCACCAGGTAAAAACTTCCAGGTCTCACTCTTAGTGTGCCTGCACTCTAAGAAGGGCAGATAAGGCTTGGCTGCTGCCTTCACCACATGACTGGAGCTGGCTGCCTAACAGGTTCCAGCCAGTGCTGGGCACCAAGGCTGCAGTAGGGAAGGAGATGGCCGGCACTGGCTACAGAGATAAAGGGTTATAGCATGGAGGTGGGATCACCAAGCTGGGCATGGCATGGTGGTGATTAGACAGCAGAAGGACCAGAGTAAATAGTGAGGAACTAGAGATAGGAGGACAAGAAGAAAGGACTAAGATGAGGATCTGGGCTGCAACTGTGGAAATGAAGGCTGCAGCACACTAATCCATAGGAAGCAAGGCTTCATTAGCCTCATTGCTCATGGGATAACAGGTCTAAAAAGAAAAAGATGAGATTTTTTCCTCATTCCTCCATAGCCACATGGACAGAGTTAAGATGTCTTTTAACTTGTGCTCTGATCATAGTTAGCACCTCACTTGCATAGCTGCTACCCTACCCACAAAGCGCTCTGGGATGCAGTTTGCATGAAAAACGTTTCTGCAAAATAAAGTCTTAATTGGGTCTGTGCAGAGAGCTCCCTCCAACCTTCTCTGTCTCTGTGCTGATCTCAGGCTAACCACAGGGATCCAAGGGCAGGACCAGGCTCTGAAGTTCTACTTTGTTGCTGCCTCAACGCACAGTTAGGATGACGAACATGAAAGACAAGCATGGGTCAGAGGATGTAAAATAAGGGACAAAGAAACCATTCTTACCTTATAGATCTTTCCCTCTTCAGTACCAACAAGAAACAAATAGTCTATCTTTTTGTGAAAATCAAATGATGTCCCACAGCCTGTTAATAGAATAAAGGTCTGTCAGACAGAGAATTTGTTCACCTGGCCAGAACACATTCCCTGCCTATAGTAGATGCACACTGCCAATGTTTTCAGAAGTGGTTCATTAACCAGAAGCTCACAGAAGTAATTAGAGCCACACCTTCTGCAAACACTTTCCTATCTGTACCTGTCCATAAGACCTCCAGATTGAAAAGCCAGCACAGAAAACAGGAAACAGGAACTGAAAGACCTGTAAGGGAACTGGAAGAACAGATTGGCCTAAGATTTATGTTGCTAAGAATTTAAAATGTCTGGTGCAAACGTAGGAGTTGGGAGGATCAGGCCTGCCTCCTATTGGGGAAGAACAAAGCTTTTCTGCTTGTTTAGCATTCCCAAACAGAAATGCATAACAGGGTCCAGAGAAGAAACAGCACATCACACCTCTCTGTGCCCTTGCCATCCTTAGGACAGAAGCCATTTATCAGGCTTACTTCAGTAAAGCCAAAAGCAAAGCATGTGATTTGGGAAGAAATCTTCTGCCAGGAACAGAAGAATCCTCTTATCTTCAAAAGCCCTGAATTGAGCAACATTGTGAATCATGTTTAAACCAGTTTTTAACCACAACAGGATGTGACTTCTTGAGATTTTGTAGCTTTTGCATCTGAGGCAGATGTGACAGTGTTCAAGAAAACCAGTTCACATAATGGCAAATTTCATCAGGATCCACGAGGAGCAGATGGGATGTCTGCTGAGTGCCAAAGTAACTTGGGGCTGTTGATCAGTAGGGATGCCCACAGCAATCATCACACAAGAAACAGCAACAAGCAGACAAGGCTCAGAAGCAGCGCTTCAGAGAACTTGCTGCAAAGGCAGCTGTCTTAAATGTTAAGTCTTAAATGTTAACAAAATGTAGTCCTCAAAGGAATTGTTAAGGTCATTTCAACCATGTAATACTGTCTGCATTTTTAACTTTAAAATAGATTGTTAAATATTCAAGAGAGGTCTTTGAAAATCCATCTCCCAGTAATACCAACAGTTAATCCTAAAGACACTGGGAGTTATGCAGTATGCTGCTTTAGTTGCTGTCTTGCAACCTATGTAAACCTTCTCAAAAACAAATTTTCAGCAGTTACTAGAGTAGAAACACAGTAATTTATAAGTGCAGAGCACATGCCTTCTCCAAATTTAGGGATCACAAAAAGCAGGTGCAGTAGGATCATTGAGGGATTCCTCAAGGCTCCCTGTGCAGTCCTGGACCTCCAGAGTTGACTCATCCCATTTTATCTCAAAAATAGGACTGTCAGGATGAGAGGATTCAGCCTCGAAAGACTGCACTGTTTCCACTCTCCATGGAGGGAATATAACACAGCTCAGAATAGATACTGGGGTTTAAGAGAGCCAAATTCCCATACAATACATCCCACCGCTGGTAGGATGTGTTGTGTACCCCAGAAAGGGCAAAGATTTTTCATCTTGATTTGGCCAGTCCAGATCCATGGCCCATACATGGAACAAAACTGACTTAGCTTTGAAAAGACAGGCAATCAAGTGCACTGGGTCAGAAGGCACCTTCAAAGGCCTTGTAGTCCAACCCCTCCTGCAGTAAGCAAGGACATCCCCAGATAGATCAGATTGCTCAGAGCCCCAGCAAGCCTGACCTTGAATGTTTCCACCACCTTCTTCGGCAACTTATTCTAGTGTTCCACCAACCTTACAGTAAAGAATTTCTTCCTAATGTCCAATCTAAATCTACACCCTCTAGTTTAAAACCAGCACTTCTCATCCTAGTGCTACAGGTCCTTTTGAGCAGCCCCTCCCCAGCTCTCTCATGGGCCCCTTTCAGATACTGGAAGGCTGCTTATAGGGTCTTCCCAGAGCTTTCTCTTCTCCAGGGTGAACAACCCCAAATAAAACATGTAGTGGTTTGGGTGTTCCCCACCCCTCCACATTTTGGAAATCACCCAGACTAGACTCAGACAGCATTGGAAATTTGAATGAAGCTTATATTTACAGCTAGCACAATATACAAGCAGATAGTTACAGTACATACAGTTATATACAGAAATACACAAGGTAAAAAGGTAATACAGAAACACAACTCCCCTCCCAGAAACCTGAGTCCCCAGGAGGGGCTCCCAACCACCCTTCCACCTTCTCCCACCCCTCTACATTACCCCAGACGTTGCCTTGTGCCCCAAGGAAGAATGGAGGGTCGGCCAGGGTGGGTAGGAAGCAGGTGGATTAATCAGAGAGACGGAGGGTGAGGTTGGAGAGAAATGCAGCTCAGAGCTCAGGCAAAGAGTGACTCCCTTGTCTGTGTTTGCATTCTTGCTCTTATACCTCTCAGCAAGCCTATGAGTGAAGTAAACATCACCCTTGTTTCTCTTTCACAGCCTGTAATCTAGTTCTTCTAACCAAAGCATTCTAGCTAGCTTCAAACTAGCAAAATTGTCTTCTTAGGAGAGGTGTTCCAGCCATGTCATCATCTTTGTGATCCTCCTCTGGACTTTCTTCATCAGCTCCATGTCCTCTGTGTGTTGAGGGCCCCAGAGCTACAGAGCTCCAGGTGAAGTTTCACCAGAATTTAGTAGAGTAGCAGAGTTACCTCTCAAGCTGCTGGCCACAATTCTTTTGACCATGAAATGCTTTGCAGAAGTCCAGATAGATGATATCCTGTGGTCTTCCCTTGTCCACTCATATTGCCACTGCATTGTAGAAAGTTGCTATATTAGTCAGGCGGGACCTGCCTGACACCTTAGTAAAGTCACGGTGGCTGTCATGAATCAACTCTGTCTTCCATGTGCCTTGTAGGAACTTCTAGGAGGACCTGTTCCATGCTCTTCTCAGACACAGGGGTGAGGCTCAGAGGTTAGTAGTTCCCAGGGTCCTCTTTTTCACATCTCTTAAAAATGGCTGTAATGTGTCACTTCCTCCAGTCACCAGTGACTTCACTCGTGGAGAGTGGCCTGGTAACTACACCACCCAATTCTTCAGGACTCAGGGATGCATCTCATCAGGTCCCAAAGACTGGCTCAGGTTCCCCGGGTGGTCGTGATCTTTTTCTCCACTTACACCAGATGGGACTTATCCACGTAGTCCCTGACTTGTGCTCCTTCAGCTTGGGAGGTGTGAGGAGAGAGGTTGTCAGTGAAGACTAAGGCAAAAATGACCCTCAGCCTTCTCCTTGTCTGTTGTTACTAGCTCACCATTCTTGCTCATTGTGAGGTTCATTTTCTCTAACTTCCATTTTCTGGTTGTCATACCTGCAGAAGCACTTCTTTTTTTTCACATCCTGAGCAAAGTTCAGCTCCAGCTGCAGCTTGGCCTTCCTGACCTCATCTTTATACAACTAGGCAGCATGACTGCCCTCCATTTACCTGTCCCTGTTTGAATTGCCTATGCAGTTTCTTCTTACCTTTAGCTTGACCATGCTGGTCTCTTCCCTTCCTTGCTTGATTTCTCACACCTGGGGATTGAGAGCTCTTGTGCTTCATCGAAAATGTCCATAAAAACCTGCCAGATCTGTTCTGCTCTCTTATCCCTGAAGATCATTTCCAGTGGGATCCTGCTAACTAATTTTTGAAAAGCTTGACGTTAGCTTTGCTCAAATTCAGGATCCTTGTCTGACTTGTGAACTCCACCAGTATGTGTCTGCTGCACCCCAGAATGCCTCCAGTCTTGATATCTCTGATGAGTTTCCCTGCGAGGGTGACCATCTGATCCAATATTGCATCCCATTGGTTAGGGCTGTCTATTCCCTGTCTTAAAAAGGGATCATTCATGCACTCCAGGAATGCATCACTCCTGCATTGCCTACAGCTTGCTGTGCTGCTCCAGAAGATGCTGAGGTGAATGAAACCTCCCAGCAGTTCAAGCCCAGAGAGTTGCGATGAATGGTGCCACATCCAGTTGGCAGCTGTCACTAGTGGTGTCCCCCAAGGATCAGTGCTGGGCCCAGCCCTGTTCAACATCTTTATTGATG
>WAAF01015977.1:0-14572 GCA_013400475.1 Tricholaema leucomelas
GCGCGGGGCCATGTGTGCGTGGGGCCATGTGCGTGGCACATCCGCGCCTGCAGCCTGCCGCAGAGTAGGGCGAAGCTGGGAAGCAGGGAGCCGCCTGGCTCCGAGTTCTTTACCCTCTCTGCCTCCTCCACACGCACGACCTACGTTCCAAATTTCGGAGCTGTGGGGAAGGTCCCCAGAGAAGCATTTCCTGGCAGCCCTCGGCCCATCCAAATCCCCCTTCCAGCCATTCGAATAAGGCGGTCCCAGCGCCGGCCCCGCTGCCAGCGTTCCTCCTGCAGGGGGGATGGGGGGGGGGGGGGGAGGCCCGNTGAGGCCAGCAGGGGAAGGGGACTTCGGGGAGGGCTTGGGGGGGTTGTTTTTAATCAGATAAATGATTCCTGGGAAAGCAGCCACTTCTCTCCATTCAGCTTCTGCTCTGTGGGGAATCCATCTAATGCCCTCGCTCCGAGTGTGAGGCAGGACCAGCGAGATGCTGCAGCAGACCAGGGAGGAAGGCAAAAGCTGGGATGGAGCGCAGGGAACGAACAGACAAGGGGAGGAAGGTGCTATGCAGGAGCCGAAGAGAGATGAACGAACCTCTTCAGACGAGGGAGGAGAAAACTGAGGGTTTTTTTGGGGGGGGCTCGTTTCTCTGCTGGCAATTTGGAGCTGGCCCAAGCGTGCGCGGCGTGGGCTGGGTGCGGGTGGGAACGGCTCGGAGCTGCGGGGCTGACGTAAGGAGCTGCTCACCTGCAGGGAGGTGGCTGAACTCCAGGCAGGTCCGGAGCTGCATGGGATGCAGGCTGCTGTCAGGCACCGCCTGCGCCTGCAAAACCAGCTCGGCGATTGCCCAGCGGCTGCCGGCAGAGCTTGGAATGTGCCAAGCTCACCTCAGCCTTGTGGCTGTGCCCGGCTGAGAGGGCTGGGAAGGCAGGCAGCTCCCAGCACGCTGGCTCGCAGGCATGCTCGCAGGGAGCTTGCTTTGCTGTCTGGCCGTACCTCCTCTTCCTTCCGTGCTGCTCCAACACCTAAGGCTCCGACCGAGGCAAAGGTCCCTTGTGCCCAGGCGCTGAGTGTCCACGCTGCAGCTCCAAGAGCTCCTGCAGCCAGAGGCAGGGAGTGGAAGCAGGTGCACAGAGGAGGGAAATGATCTCCCCAGGCCTGCCCAGTGAATGAGTGTCCAAACCAAAACCAGAGCTCAGGGCCCCAGACCAGGCCACAGCACTCACTTCCCTTCCCTCTGCTCGCACCAGTTTCATCCATGGGCTTCTTCCTCTAGTGCTGCTCAGCAACTGTAAATGCACCAAGAGGCTGTAAAGAATTCCAAGATGGGGGGTGAAGAATCATGGAATGGTTTGGGTTGGAAGGCACCTTAAAGATCAGCCAGTTCCAAGCCCCCTGCCATAGGCAGAGAATCAGAGAATCAGAGAATCACAGAAGCATAGAATCAGGCAGGGTTGGAAGGGAGCACAAGGATCAGGCAGTGCCAACCCCCCTGCCATGCCCAGGGACACCCTACCCTAGAGCAGAGACGCCTCCCACTAGCCCAGGTTGCTCAAGGCCTCATCCAACCTGTCCTTGGACATCTTCAGGGAGGCTGTGGATCACAGAATCACTGAATGTCATGTCCCTGGGCAACCTGTGCCAGTCTCTCCCCACCCTCACTGCCAAGAATTTCTTCCTCCACTCCACTCTCAGTCTCCCCTCTCCCAGCTCAAAGCCATTGTCCCTCATCCCAGCACTCCAAGCCCTTGTCAATGGTCCCTCCTCAGCTCTCCTGGAGCCCCTTTAGGTACTGGAAGACAGCTCTAAGGTCTCCCTGGAGCCTTCTCCAGGCTGAAGAGCCCCAGCTCTCCCAGCCTGTCCCCATAGGGGAGGGTTTCCAGCTCTCTGAGCATCTTCATGAGTAATGACACCTGAGTGTGTGTCACAGCAGACTTTCCTGGCCTTTTCCTTTCCTTTGTAAACAAGAATGCACAGTTCATAGTGAGGGAGCTGGCAGTAAGCTCAGGAGGCAATGAGACCTCCAAGGGCCATCTCTCAGGTGCTGGGAGTGACTACATAACAAATAATGCTGGAAAGTCACAGAACAACAGAACCAGTCAGGGTGGGAAGGGAGCACAAGGATCAGGCAGTGCCAACCCCCCTGCCATGCCCAGGGACACCCTACCCTAGAGCAGCCTGACCACAGCCTCAGCCAGCCTGGCCTCAAACACCTCCAGCCATGGGGCCTCAACCCCCTTCCTGGGCAACCCATTCCAGCCTCTCATCACTCTCCTGCTCAACAACTTCCTCCTCACCTCCAGCCTCACTCTCCCCACCTCCACCTTTGCTCCATTCCCCCCAGGCCTGACACTCCCTCACAGCCTCAAAAGTCCCTCCCCAGCCTTTTTGTAGCCCCCTTCAGATCCTGGAAGGCCACAAGAAGGTCACCTGGGAGCCTCCTCTGCTCCAGCCTGCACAGCCCCAACTCTTTCAGTCTGTGCTCACAGCAGAGCTGCTGCAGCCCTCTCAGCATCCTCCTGGCCCTGCTCTGGACACTCTCCAGCATCTCCACAGCCCTCTTGTCCCAGGGGCTCCAGCACTGGATGCAGGACTCCAGGTGGGGTCTCAGCAGAGCACAGCAGAGGAGGAGAATCCCCTCCCTGGCCCTGCTGGCCACACTTCTGCTGCTGCAGCCCAGGATCTGTATCTGAAGTTCTCCCTCCTGTTCCTGTGCACCTCCTCTGCTCCAGCTGGCACCCACTGCCCCTTGTGCTATCCTTGGCCACCCCTGAGCAGAACCTGGCTGCATCCTGCCCACACTGCCCTGCACATGCTTAGCACAGCACTGAGGGCAGTCCTCAGGCTCACAGGGGGTTAGGAGTTGGAAGGGACCCAAAGAGATCATCCAGTCCAGCACTCCTGCCAGAGCAGGACCACACAATCCAGCTCAGGTCACAGAGGAACATATCCAGACAGGGCTGAAAGTCTCCATAGAAGGTGACTTAGCAGAAAGCAAAGGGGAACAAGTGGGAGAGTAACTCTGCTCTGGAAAGCTGGAAGAAGAAGAAAGCAGAACAGGTAGGTAAGGCCCAAAGCAGTGCCAAGTGTACAGGTGCCCTGGGGAGGGCTCCCCTCTGACAGCACCACTGCTGCTGAGCCTCCATGCACAGCCTCACAGAATGGGCTGGGTTGGAAGGGACCTCAAAGATCATCCAGTTCTAAGCTCCTGCCATGAACCTCCCACCAGCCCAGCTTGCTGAAGGCCTCATCCAACCTGGCCTTCAACACCTCCTGGGCAGCCTGTGCCAGTGTCTCTCCAGCCTCCCTGCAAAGAATTTCTTCCTCATCTCCACTCTCGGTCTCCTCTCTTCCAGCTCAAAGCCTCTGTCCCTCGTCTCCTGTCACTAGAAGCCCTCTCCAGCTCTCCTGTAGTCTCCTTCAGACACTGCAAGGCTGCTCTAAGGTCTCCCTGGAGCCTTCTCTTCACCAGGCTGACAGAGGGGAGCTTCTCCAGCCTTCTGGACCCTCTCCAGCAGCTCCAGGTCATTCTTGTGCTGGGGACCCCAGAACTGGCGGCAGTGCTGCAGGTGGGGTCTCGAGCAGAGCAGAGGGACAGAATCCCTTTCCTCCTGCTGCTGGTCACACTGCTGTGCAGTCCAAGCATTCTGGGCCCCAAAGAAACAACAGAGCTCCTTTTCCTGCAGAGCTCATTTCCACCTGCCACAGCAGTCCCTCCCCAGTGCCCCCAGACTTGCTGTCCCTAAGCTGTGTGACTGTGTCACTGCTGATACCGCAGCTGCCTCTCCCAGGCAAAATGAATGCTTAAAGCAACACTGATCTAAACACATAATTAAGCCTCCCTCCAGCCCACCTACCTTTTCAGACTTCAATTAACCTCTGAGGTTATTACTTGTTGAGCTGCAGCTCTCCCTGGGAATGCCAGAGCTGCTTGTGCCAGGATGAAGCCAGCCCATTTGCTCTGCAAGCGGCAGGTTAAAGGGATCAACTCCACCTGCAGTGCTTCCAGTGGTCCTTGGCTACCTGAGACATCAGCTTGGTGGCATCTTCCTCCTTTCCTAGAGATGGGGAAACTAATCTCTTCCTCCTCATGATTTGTTCTTCTGGGTTCCCCAGCTATATGAAAGCATTGCCCACCCTCAGAGGCTTCAGCCAGGACTCTCTGTTGCTTTCTGCACTTAGTTGTCCCCAACTGTCTTTGGGGGAATCTGCTTCAGACTCTAACAATTCTACTTCCAGGCTCAGAGACTCAATAAGCTCTCCCCTTCCAACCCCCAAGGAAAAGAGAGACTCCTCAACCCCAAACCAAGCACAAACCTCTCTAAACTCTCAGCCTGGAGCCAACTTTTGCAGGTCTCTTTTCTCAGTGACCTGCAGCAGTCTCCCTGTCCAAGGCGAGAAAACACACAGCATGAATCAGGAGCACAGGAGCAAGCTGGAGGGGCTGCCCTTCCCCAGCAGCCAGGGATTAAATCCCTGTTTCAAGCCTCTCCAACCTTTCTGGAGGCTCACCAGGCTGTGGGAGGTTTGTGCTGCTCCATTCTTCCACGCTGGTGATCGTCTTTCATTTCTTGCACACCTGATACCATGTGGTTTCCAGAACTCTCTCTGGGCTCAGTCAGCTCTGGAAGTGAGCCTCCTTATTCTGCTCTTTCCTTCCCCCTGCTTTGCTGCATTCATTTCCTGGCTCTAAAGCTAAGCAAACCAAATCCCCCTGGGTTCACTGTTAAGCAAAGGGCAGCTAAAAACAGCAGGAAAAAGGGTCCTGCCCAAGCATGAAAGAGAAGTAAGGAGGGGAAAGACCTCCACTCTGACCACTGCCTGCTTTATAGAATCACAGAATCACAGAATCATAGAATCAGGCAGGATGGAAGAGAGCTCCAAGCTCAGCCAGCCCAACCTAGCACCCAGCCCTGCCCAATCATAGAACCAAGCAGGATGGAAGAGAGCTCCAAGCTCAGCCAGCCCAACCTAGCACCCAGCCCTGGCCAATCAACCAGACCATAGAATCATAGACTCAAGCAGGTTGGGAGAGAGCTCCAAGTTCATCCAGCCCAACCTAGCACCCAGCCCTGCCCAACCAACCAGACCATGGCACTAAGTGCCCCAGCCAGGCTTGGCTTCAACACCTCCAGCCACGGCCACTCCACCACCTCCCTGGGCAGCCCATTCCAATGCCAATCACTCTCTCTGCCAGGAACTTCCTCCTCACATCCAGCCCAGACCTGCCCTGCCACAGCTTCAGGCTGTGTCCCCTTCTTCTGCTGCTGGCTGCCTGGCAGCAGAGCCCAACTCCAGCTGGCTACAGCCTCCCTTTAGGTCGTTGTTTCCTTCACTCCTGGGCTCTGCTATGCAGAGGGTGAGGAGAGGAGAAGAAAACACAGGAGTTACACAGGCAGGGGTCTGGGTCCCTTCAGGAAACAGCTCAGGTGCTGCTCCTCGGGGGCAGTTAGATGCGCTCAGAGGTTTGTCAGCACTGGGTCTAAAGGCCCTGAGAGGTTATGTCAGCACTGAGCTTTCCTTCCCCTTGCCCTTGTGGCTCTCTGCTTGCCTCAGCTGCAGGAGCAGAGGCAGCAGGGCAGCCAGGGGAGCTGCTCAGGCTCCACACACGAGGCTGACGCCTCCTGGCTTTCTTCACCATCACCCTGCTAATGGAACATGTGCAGCCAGGAGTGGATTCCCCAGAAGCTGAAGTACCCAAGCTGGGTTGTTAGGGAATTAGATCCTGCAGGTCATCTTCCCCCACTCTGCCCTTCCCTGCAGCATTCCTGCTCACTTCCATGTCCTGCACTGCTTGGCTGGGCACAGGGCAGCACAGACTGGGCTGCAGCATCAGTCAAGGAAGAACTTCTTGACTGGAAGGGTCCCAGAGCCCTGGCACAGGCTGCCCAGAGAGGTTGTGGAGTCTCCTCCTCTGGACACCTTCCAGCCGTGTCTGGATGTGTTCATGGCTTGGACAGATTCACTCCGTGATGGGTCAGGAACTGGCTGGAGGGCAGGGCCCTGAGAGTGGTGGTGAATGGTGCCACATGCATCTGGCAGCTGGCACCAGTGGTGTGCCCCAGGGATCAGTGCTGGGCACAGTCATGTTCAACATCTTTACTGATGATCTGGAGCAGGGGATTGAGTCCAGCAGCAGTGAGTTTGCAGATGACACCAAGCTAGGAGCAGCTGTGGAGCTGGTGGAGGGTAGAAGAGCCCTGCAGAGGGACCTGGCCAGGCTGGATGGGTGGGCAGAGGACAATGGGGTGAGATTGAACAAGGCCAAGGGCAGGGTTCTGCACTTTGGCCACAACAACCCCAAGCAGCACTACAGGCTGGGGCCAGAGTGGCTGAGAGCAGGCAGGCAGAGAGGGAGCTGGGGGTGGTGGGAGAGAGGAGCTGAAGAGGAGGCAGCAGTGCCCAGGTGGGCAGCAGAGCCAATGGCATCCTGGGCTGGCTCAGGAGCAGTGTGGGCAGCAGGACAAGGGAGGTTCTTCTGCCCCTGTGCTCAGCACTGCTCAGGCCACCCCTGGAGTGCTGTGTCCAGTTCTGGGCTCCTCCATTGCAGAGAGATGTTGAGGTGCTGGAAGGTGTTGAGAGAAGGGCAGCAAGGCTGGGGAGGGGCCTGGAGCACAGCCCTGTGAGGAGAGGCTGAGGGAGCTGGGGGTGTGCAGCCTGCAGCAGAGGAGGCTCAGGGCAGAGCTCATTGCTGTCTGCAGCTCCCTGCAGGGAGGCTGTAGCCAGCTGGGGTTGGGCTCTGCTGCCAGGCAGCCAGCGACAGAAGAAGGGGACACAGCCTCAAGCTGTGCCAGGGCAGGTCTAGGCTGGATGTGAGGAGGAAGTTGTTGGCAGAGAGAGTGATTGGCATTGGAATGGGCTGCCCAGGGAGGTGGTGGAGTGGCCCTGGCTGGAGGTGTTGAAGCCAAGCCTGGCTGGGGCACTTAGTGCCATGGTCTGGTTGGTTGGGCAGGGCTGGGTGCTAGGTTGGGCTGGCTGAGCTTGGAGCTCTCTTCCAGCCTGACTGATTCTATTCTATTCTGTGTGACCTGTGCTGGATTCTCTGCTCCTGCTCTGGCAGGGAGGTCAGACTCAATGATCTGTGGAGGTCCCTTCCAGCCCCTAACATGCTGTGAGACTCTGATCCTGCTTTGTTGTGCTTGGCCAGCTGGCTGCTGAGATGTCTTCCACCAGTGGGGACTCTACTTGGGGTTGCTCTTTCCTCCATAGCTGTACAGCCTGGGGTACCCTGTGGGAATGCTGGCATCAGTGAAGTGACTCAGGACTCTGAAGTTGTAATTGGAGGGGAGGGGAGAATGACAGAAGGCCAGCAGGACACAGCTTTAGAAACCAAGTGGAAAATGCAGTGCAGAAGGGCTGCTGCAGACCTGGTTTTCATCACCTACACATTCCCTGACAGTGGAAAATGTACACACACTCCCCTTTCCCCCATCCCCTCCAGTCTGCCACAGGTTCAGGCAGGAACAGCTTCAGCTGCCAAGAGCTGACAATCTGAGGGCATCACAGAATCCTAGAGTTGTTTGTCTTGGAAATGCCCTCCAAGACCACCCAGTCCAACCACCAACCCAACCCCATCATGGCCCCAAGTGCCATGGCCACCCTGAACACCTCCAGGCAGGGGGACTCCTCCCTGGGCAGCCTCTGCCAATCCCTGAATGCTCTTGTAGCAAACCAATTTTTCCTCATCTCCAACCTTAACCCTCTCCTGGCACAATTTCAGGCCAGTTTTTCTCTTTCTATCACCTGAGACTAGGCAGAAAAGCCCAACCCCACCTCTACCCTACACCACATCCAAATGACAATTAAATAGATCCAGGGCTGGTGATTCCTTCTCCTTCTATCACCTGAGACTAGAGAGAAAAGCCCAACCCCACCTTGCTGCCACCTCCTTTCAGGGAGCTGTAGAGAGCAATGAGGTCCCCCCTCAGCCTCTCCTATTCTTTCAGCCCAGAATCACAGAACCACTCAGACTGAAGAAGCCTTTCAGCATCACCAAGGCCAACCCAGACCCCTGCTCTACAAGGCTCACTCTAAACCATAACCCCAAGCACCACATCCAAATGACAATCAAACAGATCCAGGGCTGCTGACTCCTTCTCCTTCTATCATCTGAGACTAGACAGAAAAGCCCAACCCCACCTCGCTGCCACCTCCTTTCAGGGAGCTGTAGAGAGCAATGAGGTCCCCCCTCAGCCTCTCCTGGAATCAGCCCAGACTCACAGAACCACTCAGACTGAAGAAGCCTTTCAGCATCACCAAGGCAAACTTAGACCCCTGCTCTACAAGGCTCACTCCAAACCATAGCCTCAAGCACCACATCCAAACGACAAACAGACCCAGGGCTGCTGACTCCTTCTCCTATCACCTGAGACTAGACAGAAAAGCACAACCCCACCTTGCTGCCACCTCCTTTCAGGGAGCTGTAGAGAGCAATGAGGTCCCCCCTCAGCCTCTCCTGGAATCAGCCCAGACTCACAGAACCACAGAATCACAGAACCACTCAGACTGAAGCCTTTCAGCATCACCAAGGCCAACCCAGACCCCTGCTCTACAAGGCTCACCCTAAACCATAGCCCCAAGCACCACATCCAAACCACAGCTAAAGACATGCAGGGCTGGTGACTCCACCACCTCCCTGGGCAGCAATGAGAGCTGCTCAGTGTTTTCTAACCATCCTCTCCTCTCCACTCCACAAGGACCTGTCTGGGGGAGGCTCATCTCTGCTCTTTCCAAGCCCATCTGCCTCTCTTACTTTTCTTCACCTGAAGGTAGAAGGCTCTGCTCAGGATACTGCTCGTGGTCGCGCTGGGAACCGCAGAGAGCAACAGAAGGCTTTTGGGTCCTAAGCTTGCAGCACAATGAGAGGAACACAAATCTGTTATCATCTAAACAGCCCTAAAAAGAATGTGGTTTGTTTGGGGTTTGGGTTTCTCTTCTCTCTTTAGACAGAACAAGATGAAAGAGGAAATTCCCAAAAGCCAAGGGTGGTTTCAGCAGCACAATCATTCCAAAGAGTTTTCCCCATCTTTTATCGTCAGAATTGGAACATTCAGAAGCAGAAAGGGAAAAGCACAAAAGCTCCAACCACTGCCTCCCCGAAATGACACCAGGCCCTCTGCTCTCTGCATCTGAAAGTCTTTCCAGGTAGAGCTACAAGACTCTACTTTGCCCAGGCCTGCGTTGCTGCTGGTTTAGTCCAGAGCTCTCCACGTAGCTTAACTCCAGGCCACATGTTTCTAGGAGCAAGGGAATCAGAAACAGATTGGGAATGTCTGTCTGCCCCTAAGGCCTTGGCTGAGGTGCTCTCAGCACCAGACCTGCTGTTGTTCTTACACAGCCTGCAAGCAGGCACCTGAGAGGGTTCTCCAGAGTCTCATAGAATCCTAGAATCAGGCAGGTTGGAAGAGAGCTCCAAGCTCAGCCAGCCCAACCTAGCACCCAGCCCTGCCCAACCAACCAGACCATGGCACTAAGTGCCCCAGCCAGGCTTGGCTTCAACACCTCCAGCCACGGCCACTCCACCACCTCCCTGGGCAGCCCATTCCAATGCCAATCACTCTCTCTGCCAGGAGCTTCCTCCTCACATCCAGCCCAGACCTGCCCTGCCACAGCTTCAGGCTGTGTCCCCTTCTTCTGCTGCTGGCTGCCTGGCAGCAGAGCCCAACCCCAGCTGGCTACAGCCTCCCTGCAGGGAGCTGCAGACAGCAATGAGCTCTGCCCTGAGCCTCCTCTGCTGCAGGCTGCACACCCCCAGCTCCCTCAGCCTCTCCTCACAGGGCTGTGCTCCAGGCCCCTCCCCAGCCTTGCTGCCCTTCTCTCAACACCTTCCAGCACCTCAACATCTCTCTGCAATGGAGGAGCCCACAACTGGACACAGCACTCCAGGGCTGGCCTGAGCAGTGCTGAGCACAGGGGCAGAAGAACCTCCCTTGTCCTGCTGCCCACACTGCTCCTGAGCCAGCCCAGGATGCCATTGGCTCTGCTGCCCACCTGGGCACTGCTGCCTCCTCTTCAGCTCCTCTCTCCCACCACCCCCAGCTCCCTCTCTGCCTGCCTGCTCTCAGCCATTCTGCCCCCAGCCTGTAGTGCTGCTTGGGGTTGTTGTGGCCAAAGTGCAGAACCCTGCACTTGGCCTGGTTCAATCTCATCCCCTTGGCCTCTGCTGGATGTGGCACCATTCACCACCACTCTCTGGGCCCTGCCCTCCAGCCAGTTCTTGACCCAGCACAGAGTGACTTTGTCCACTCCAGGAGCTGCCAGATGTGCCAGGAGCTTGTTGTGGCAGACAGTGTCAAAGGCTTTGCTGCAGTCCAGGCAGACTCCATCCACAGCCTGCCCCACACTCACCAGGCAGGAACCTGATCATAAAAGGAGATCAGTTAAAACTACAGCACAGAGGATCTGTCTCAGCATGAGGAAGAACTTCACTGGAAGGGTCCCAGAGCCTGGCACAGGCTGCTCAGAGAGGTTGTAGAGTCTCCTTCTCTGGAGCCTTTCCAGCCCTGTCTGGATGTGTTCCTGTGTGCCCTGAGCTGGATTGTGTGGTCCTGCTCTGGCAGGGGGGTTGGACTCCTGACCTGTGGAGGTCCCTTCCAAGCCCTCACATCCTGTGAGCCTGCAGGAGCAGCAGTAGCCTTTGGCATGGTCTCAGCACTGTGCCACGGGGATCAGGAGGATCAGCCTGCCCCCACGGGCACCTGCCATGCCCTGCAGCCACTGCAAGGTCAGACCTGGAGTGTGGACAAAGACTGGGAAGGAGAAGCAAGTAGTGGAAGGTGGAGAGGAGGAATCACCTTGGGGAGGAACAGGTTCCTTCTAACTGTCCCTCTGTGCCAGGGGCTCACAGTTTGTCTCCTGCACCAGCTCATGGCTGGTGGTTTGCCCAGTTTAGAGAGGAACACCAAGTCCCAGCTGGCAGCTTCCTGGCCCTGCCCTCCCAGCTCAGCACAGCTTGCACAGAGCACAGCCCAGGACTTGTGGCTATGGAGAACGGAGGCTGCAAGCTCCTGGGAAGGGAGGACCTTGCCAAGGCAGCCACTCTGCTCAGCCCTGCAACCTGTGGAGAGCACTTCCTTGCCTCTGAACGCCAGCATCCCCACCCTGAAAGATGTGTGGGCTTGGGGTGCTTCTTTCTGAGGACTTTACAGTGACTGAAGCCCTCAGAGTGAGATCTGAAGACCTCAGAGCTGCTCAAAGGTACGAAATCAAATGCTGCTTTAGCTTCCCATAGCTTACACCCAACGTGTTCCCAAACTCCTGCAGAGCTCAGCTCTTTGTTGGGCACTAAAGAAAACTGCTTGATTTACAAAGAGACTCACACTGGTGCCAGCAAGGGGCTCACAGAATAGTCAGGGCTGGAGGGCACCTCAAGGATCAGCCAGTTCCACCACCCCCCCTGCTGTGGGCAGGGACACTTCACACTCCATCAGGTCACTCAGAGCCAATCCAGCCTGGCTTAAAGACCTCCAGGGATGGAGCCTCCACCACCTCCCTGGGCAACCTCTGCCAGTCTCTCCTCACCCTCATGCTGAAGAACTTCTTCCTAACATCCAGTCTGAATCTACCCACTTCTAGTTTTGCTTCACCCCCCCCACTCCTATCATTACTGGACGCCCTAAACAGTCCCTCCCCTGCTTTCCTGTAGCCCCCTTCAGGTACTGGGAGGCCACCATAAGGCTGGGATGTTCTGCAAGTGTAAAGTGGGTGAGGAGAGACAAGCTAAAACCAGACTCTGCTGAAGTTCTCCTCTCCTTCAGGCCCAAGGAATGAACACCCTGGGGAGAAGGGCTTGAGAGTGCTGGGTGATGAGAAGCTCAACAAGATCCAGCAGCGTGCACTTGCAGCCCAGAAGCCAACCAAAGTGCTGGGCTGCATCCACAGCAGTGTGGGCAGCAGGTCAAGGGAGGAGATTCTGCCCCTCTGCAGTGCTCTGCTGAAACCCCACCCATGGGGTGCTGTGTCCAGCTCTGGAGCCCCTGACAAGAGGACATCAAACTATTACAGTGGGCCCAGAGGATGATCTGAGGGCTCCTCTCCCATGAAGACAGGCTGAGAGAGATGGGGCTGTTCAGCCTGGAGAAGAGAAGGCTCCAGGGAGACCTCAGAGCAGCCTCCCAGTATTTGAAGAGCACTACAGGAGAGCTGGGAAGGGATTTGACATTGGAATGGGCTGCCCAGGGAGGTGGTGGAGTGGCCGTGGCTGGAGGTGTTGAAGCCAAGCCTGGCTGGGGCACTTAGTGCCATGGTCTGGTTGGTTGGGCAGGGCTGGGTGCTAGGTTGGGCTGGCTGAGCTTGGAGCTCTCTTCCAACCTGCCTGATTCTATGATTGGGCAGGGCTGGGTGCTAGGTTGGGCTGGCTGAGCTTGGAGTTCTCTTCCAGCCTGGCTGAGTCTATGATTCTATGACCTTTTACAATGACATTAGGAAGAAATTGTTCCCTGCCAGGGTGGAGAGGCACTGGAACAGGTTGCCCAGAGAAGCTGTGGAGGCTCCAACCCTGGAAGTGTTCAAAGCCAGGCTGGATGAGGCCTTGAACAGCTTGGCCTGGTGGAAAGTGTCTCTGCCCAGGGCAGGGGGGTTGGAACTGGGAGACCTACCCCAAAGTGCTCTCTGGCTCTGAGATTCTCTGGCTCTGCTTTTTGGTGCTGCCCAGGGCTGGGGGGTTTGAACTGGGAGACCTACCCCAAAGTGCTCTCTGGCTCTGTTTTTCAGTGCTGCCCAGGGCAAGGGGATTGGAACTGGGAGACCTACCCCAAAGTGCTCTCTGGCTCTGTGATTCTCTGGCTCTGCTTTTTGGTGCTGCCCAGGGCTGGGGGCGTTTGAACTGGGGGACCTACCCCAAAGTGCTCTCTGGCTCTGTGATTCTCTGGCTCTGCTTTTCGGTGCAGAAAGCCCAAAGCCCGTAGCCGTGCTGCAGGCTCCCTCTCCAGCACACATGCTCTTCATTACTGCTAACCCAGCGGCAGAAACCGCCCAAGAGCAAAACCTCGGAGAGCTTTTAAGCGCGCAGCTATTTGCTCATCGAGCTGCGATGCGGGGAGGGAGCCAACCCCCACCGATCTCCTCCAAACTACGCCAAGTCGGAGCTGGTCGCTCTGCGAGGGCGCGCAGGGAGGCGTTGCAAGAGGGGAGTGGAAGGGAAGGAAAACAGTCCGCTGCCTCTTCCCCCACCCCGCGAAAAGAAAGCAGCCTTTCACTGCTGGGGCCGCGCACAGCAGCCTCTCCTGCCTGCCTGCCCTGGGCTCCGGCTCACATTGTTCCCTTTCCTGCAAATTGTTTCCACATTCTGTATAAATAAGCTCGGTGCCAGCGCGGGGGAGGGGGCGAGCGCAGGGGCGCAGGGGGAGATCGGATGGCTTTGTGCCCTGGGGCACGGAGAAGGTGCTGGAAGGTGCCGGGCAGCGCTCGGGCAGGCGCAGCGGAGAGCTGCCGTCGAGCTCGCCCTCAGACCTGGAGGCAGAAGAGTAAAGAAGGGGGGGGAGATGATCTGTGATTAGAGACAGTCGAGCTGCCGGGGACAAACAGGAACCCAGAGCGGGGAGGCAGCGGAGCCTGGCACCAGCCCAAGCAGGGAGCGGGAGCCAGCCAGAGGCGCAGCGGCTGGGCAGTGCCTCCCCGCGGCGCTGCTGGGGGGCACCTGGGGGGTTCTCCGCCGTCGCGTTCCGGCTCCAGGCGCTCACCCCCATAAAGGGAGAAGCCGAACTGGAGTCAGCAGAATCCTGCTCCGCGACATTAATGGATGGCTCCGGCGGGAGCGTGTGGGAAGGACGCAGCCTGCCTAAGGCAGCCAAAGCCCCTCCGGCAGGGCGGACCGGGCCCGGCCGGCAGCGCAGCGCTGCCAGAGCTGTGCCCGCACGGCCCGCGGCAAGGCCCTCCTCGGCAGGGCACCGAGAGCCAGCGGAGCTAGGAACGGACCATGGGCTGTGCCCACAGCTCCTCCTGCCCTAGGGCAAGGCGTTGGCACTGGATGTGGGCCCTTCCCACCCTGACTGATTCTATCAGTTGGGGCTGTGCAGGCTGGAGCAGAGGAGGCTCCCAGGTGACCTTCTTGTGGCCTTGCAGGGTCTGAAGGGGGCTACAAAAAAGCTGGGGAGGGACTTTTGAGGCTGTGAGGGAGTGTCAGGCCTGGGGGGAATGGAGCAAAGGTGGAGGTGTGGAGAGTGAGGCTGGAGGTGAGGAGGAAGTTGTTGAGCAGGAGAGTGGTGAGAGGCTGGAATGGGTTGCCCAGGGAGGTGGTTGAGGCCCCATGGCTGGAGGTGTTTCAGGCCAGGCTGGCTGAGGCTGTGGTCAGGCTGCTCTAGGGTAGGGTGTCCCTGGGCATGGCAGGGGGGTTGGCACTGCCTGATCCTTGTGCTCCCTTCCAACCTGACTGATTCTGTGATGTGTCAATGTGGGGGCCAGCACAGCTGCCCTGCCTGGGGCAGCCATCCATTGGGTGTAGGTCAGATGCACACTGAGATGGGTCAAGAACTGGCTGGGGGGCAAGGCCCAGAGAGTGGTGGTGAATGGTGCCACATCCAGCTGGCAGCTGGCACCAGTGGTGTGCCCCAGGGATCAGTGCTGGGCACAGTCCTGTTCAACATCTTTA
>WAAF01015978.1:1713-24208 GCA_013400475.1 Tricholaema leucomelas
CCTGCTCTAGTGGGAGGTGTCCCTGCCTATGGCAGGGGGTTGGAGCTGGATGATCCTTGAGGTCCCTTCCAACCTAAACCATTCTATGATTCTATGTATAACAGATCACACATCCCCATGGTTTCTCTGATAGGCAGAGGACACTCACTAAAACAAATAGCAGTTTAAAGAGTCAAATCACTGTGCTACAAATTACACAGCAAACTGCCCTTACTACATCATGTGCAACTTTTCTCTTTTCATCCGATCAATTATCTGGCTTAGAGATAATTATTAGTAGTAGAATATCTTCTGTCTCTCATAGACAGAATGACATGTTTTTACACCGTCAGAAACCTGTGTGGTGGATGATGCCCAGGAATGCTGTGAAGCTTTAGATGCCTGCATACTTACCTGTCTGTTTCCAGGCTTTTTAATCCAAGCACAAAGGCTGCAGCCATTTTCTTCTCAAACAGCACTGCAGCTTGTCGGGCAGATGATATGTCTCTCACAGGGGAGGGGAGAGGGCAGGCTTCAGCTTTCATTAATATAAACCAAAAGCCAGTTTAAGATCAAAAATACATTTTTTTTATCCTTTCTATTCACAAAACACAACTGTTCAGACAGAAAGTGATCGTGTTAATAAATAACTTCTGGCACATCTAATGTCATGGTGATAAAGTTGTTATTCCAAGGAAAGGCTCACAAGGCTTGACAGCTCAACAAATGGCCTCCTCATGCAAACCTGTAGCTAACATCTGCTCCTAGGACAGGTCCAATAGATATACATAGGAAAAATCAGTGCCGACTTTCTGTTTGCATCTGCTTATGTCCCACTGTACTGTTTCAACCTTAGAAGTATCATTACCTGCATTTAATTCCAAGATCAGCATCTGCTTATGTCCCACTGTACTGTTTCAACCTTAGAAGTATCATTACCTGCATTTAATTCCAAGATCAGTGTCTGCTTATGTCCCACTGTACTGTTTCAACCTTAGAAGAATCATTACCTGCATTTAATTCCAAGATCACTCTGTGAAATAAAATCTCTGAAGAACAACACAAGAAGGCAGCTAAAATCCAAGCAAATCCATGTGGAGAGGACATCGGTAGCAAGACAGTAGAAAAGACAACATAAAGCTGATCAAAAAGAGATTTGTACATGAGTAATGTGAGAAAATTCTTGCTTCTGATTACATATACGAAATACTGAGGATTTTATCAGGTTTGCCTTGATTTCTTCTCAGAAAATCAGTCATCAAAAAATCAGTTTTCTTACGCATTAACCGCCCTACTTCTCTGGGCACAGCAAAGCCCAAGCATCATTTGGGTCTCATTGTTGCTCAGACAAGGACAACATATCCTCTCCTTACTCAAATTCTCTAAGGAAAAAGAATCTTCTCTTTACCCCAGAAGTGATCAGTTTTGAGACAGTTTTCGTCAGGTGGTTACACAGCCTGGAGGTGCCCCCTACAGTCCGTGCCAAGTGAGATCTGCCCAGCCCTGATGCACTGCTATGCACACAGCAAAAAATGCACACACATTCCAGGAAAGAGAGAAGACTGAATCAAGTGACAGGGATGTAGAAGGAGATGCATTAATCATCAGCCTAGAGAGATACACAGAACACTGTTCCCAGAAATGGAA
Organism: Tricholaema leucomelas; assembly: GCA_013400475.1. Taxonomy (NCBI): domain Eukaryota; kingdom Metazoa; phylum Chordata; class Aves; order Piciformes; family Lybiidae; genus Tricholaema lacrymosa; species Tricholaema leucomelas. The sequence continues at coordinate 3,340 of WAAF01015978.1, forward strand.
AAGCTTTTAGAAGCTTTTCTGTACTGCAGGCAACAGTCATTACCATCCTACCTCCAGCACAGTTTGGAAAGGGACTGATTCTCCACTCAAGTGCCTCGGGGTAATACAACAAAAGCAAATAGACTTGACGAATACTGGCTTCCTTTTCAGCATGCACTGCACACACTGGCTGCTCAGGACTCGGCACGAATCCCTTCAAAAACAGTGGAAGGTCTGCTGATTGACTTGGGAAGGACAAGGATTGGTGTTTTGAGGCCACAAAACATCCCTAGCAGGTAAACATCACTGTCCATGCTCATCTGAATGGGAGAGAATTAAGGTGAAGGCTGGCATAGTCCTGCTGCAGTCAGCGACACTAGAGAAGGAAAGGAAAAGCTTCTGAAATCTGGCCAAGCCAGGGACTAGTGCCTGGTGCTGGCAACCAGCACTCTCTCTTGCTACAATCAGGCTGTCTCTAGCACTTTCACTTTCCTGACCACCATCACTGGGTTTCTGTGCTTGCTGCTTGTCTCCGACACTGGTAGAGGCTTGCTTGATTTGGATGAGCAGGTCGCCACGGCTCACTGGCAGGAGCTGGACCTCTGTTTCTGCAGCGTGCACAGCAAATTCTTGAAAGCGAAACTGAACCACTGCTTTGCAATGTAACTTTTTCAGGCCACGGCAGCTACATTTCCTTTCATTCTCAGCACATTTCACTTCTCTAACTCTCACAACACCTTTTATTTTTGTTAAGTGTTTATGCAGTTTCGCAGCGCACACTGACTCTTACCTTGTCCCCCCAAATGCACAGATTCATGATGAAGCACAGCTGCTGCTAAAATGTCATGCACCATTAACAATACTGGAAGCTTGGTTACTATCATCTTTCAAATCAGCTGAGATACAGGACAGGAGAGATTCCCAGGTTGTTAATAGCCTGCCTGCAACACCAGAAGAAGAATAAAAGATTTTATGATTACCTTAGGCAGACCTTTTTAGTTTGGTTTGGCAGCTCTGCCCAAGAGTGGAAATAATGCGGATGCTCTGCGGCCCCCATGACCTAATGCCATTAAATAAACCAACAGAGCATCTTTTCAGTATATACTACTTTCAACTCTGGGCAGTTCTAGCTCAAAAATCACAAAGTGAATGGAATGACAGAAAGACAACAAAAGGATTAGAGATGAGGAAAGGCTTTAGGACTTCTACATTTCTCTTGAGGGGACATTAATAGTATCAAGATGTTTTGGGGAGTCTTTCTGCTACAGGCAGCATATGGAAAGAGACCCTGCTGGAAGGCAACCCCCAGGCCATTTAGGTATAGCACAGGTCAGACCAAACACTGTAAACACCATGAAACTAATAGTTAGCATAGGTCCATGTAGCACTGATGTCTTGATTTTGCTTTGATTAATTCCTTAGTAGGTGGGCTGATCTGAATCCAGCTTTTCCTTCATGTGGAAACCTGAAGAAAAAGGTTTGGGCACGGGGAAGAGGCACATGTCCCAAAGGAAAAAACCGTGGTCACAGGGTGTTAGCAGAGCACAGATACAGAGGCTGTAGTTTCCCAGGGTGCTCCTTCTGTGTGAACAGGAAATGACCACGTCATGACCCAGAGCCAGAGCCCTGCTGATAGTCACTGGGATCCTGCTTCCCACCGCAAAGCCAAGTGGAGATCCCCATAGTATCTCTCAGCAGATGCTGAAAGCTAAGCCACAGCCTGGGCTGCAGAGGTCTAGGGTGCACTTTTTGATAGAAGGAAAAACCAGTTTAAATCAACAAACATCTGAGGGTGCTTCGCCATGTATGCTCAGACCACTAGCAGAGGTTTTTGGGGCCCAAGGGCACGCCGGTCAGCCAAAATTACTTCTGTAGTTGCTCTGAAGTTCATTCCCAGCATTTGCAGCTGTTTGTGGCAGTTGTTTGCTGCTGGCTTCACAGATTTCTCTTTTTTTTAATTATTTTTTTATCCTGTTCATTTTTTAAAACCAGTTCCACTTTGCAGTCACCATCTAATGGCAGGATTTGTCTTCTCTGGGTTCTGTCTTCACTCCCAGTTTGTTTGTTCTTGTTTCACACCATCACAAATCCTGCTTTTCTATTTTGCAGGCAATGAGATTGTTATGAGTAACCAGCTTCTCTGCTTTGCAGACAGAACTTCATTTCACTGCTCTTTTCTCTTTCTGTTTTGCCATGTGGGTGATGCATCTTTTAAGCTTCTCTCCCTAGTCTTCATGACTGTGAATAAGAAAACTCTTGTTTGAGCATAGAATTACCATGGTGTCAAATCTCTTATCTACCCATTTGGATGCAGGTTATCCTTCAGGCAATTTATGGCATGTGTTAGTCATTCTGTGCTGATGTTAATTGCTGTTTTGTTGGGATACATTTGAAAGCACAGAATCCATGGGGGAAATAATGTCATGTAGTAGCAACAACAACAAAAAAAAAAAGCAGACTGGAATCCAGCTTTTAAAAAACTGGACTACAAGGTGGTCAAATCTGAGTTGAGTTGCTGGCTGTGACACAAATTGTACAGACAAGATCGTTCTCTGTCTAAACCTTAAATATTCCGTATCAAATAGACCTGCTGCTGGCAGGATTGTGATCCATGTTGTTATTGCTATCATGCAGAAAACACCAGCATTATCACACTTCATGTCAACTGATATTTTCTTTACTGGGTCTCCTTTATAGTCCAACAGCAACAGACCAAAAGCTTTTAACACCCTCCTATTCAGTTAGTTGGGTTCATATAGAATCATAGAATCATAGAATGGTTTAGGTTGGAAGGGACCTCAAGGATCATCCAGCTCCAACCCCCTGCCATAGGCAGGGACACCTCCCACTAGAGCAGGCTGCTCAAGGCCTCATCCAGCCTGGCCTTAAACACCTCCAGGGAGGAAGCATCCACAACCTCCCTGGGCAACCTGTGCCAGTGTCTTACCACCCTCACTGGAAAGAACTTCCTCCTAACATCCAGTCTAAATCTCCCCTCTGCCAGCTTAAACCCATTCCCCCTCGTCCTGACATTACCAGACCTTGTCAATAGTCCCTCCCCAGCCTTCCTGTAGGCTCCCTTCAGATACTGCAAAGCCACTCTAAGGTCTCCTCGAAGCCTTCTCTTCTCCAGGCTGCAGAGCCCCAACTCTCTCAGCCTGTCCTCATAGCAGAGCTGCTGCAGCCCTCTGAGCATCTTCGTGGCTCTCCTCTGGACCCGCTCCAGCAGTTCCATGTCCTTCTTGTGTTGGGGGCTCCAGAACTGCACACAGTACTCCAGGTGGGGTCTGAGGAGAGCAGAGTAAAGGGGGAGAATCCCCTCCCTTGCCCTGCTGCCCACACTGCTCTTGATGCAGCCCAGCACAGGGTTGCTGTCTGGGCTGCATGTGCACACTGCAGGCTCATGTAGAGTTTTTCTTCGACCCAGACCCCCAGGTCCTTCTCCTCAGGGCTGCTCTCAGCCATTCACCACCCAGCCTGTATCTGTGCCTGGGATTGCACCGACCCAGGTGCAGGACCTTACACTTGGCCTTGTTAAATGTCATGAGGTTGTCCTGGGCCCACCTCTCCAGCCTGTCCAGGTCCCTCTGGATGGCATCCTTGCCCTCCGGCAAGTCAACTGTGCCACACAGCTTGGTTCATATTCATATATTCACAGGAGGTTCACATTCTGAGATACTAAAATCCATATTACAAGAGGATTTACATATGAATTGTAAATTGGGCTCAAGTTAGAAGAAGAGCCCATTACAAGAGACTGGGCTGATACGCTATGACTTATCCAAACCCAGCTTCACACCGGAGATATGCAGAAGCTCTGAGCCACATGATGACAAGCATGAGGCTGAAGATTAGTTTTCAGCTCTTCTTTGCAGCACTCCTGCTGTCTTACCCTTTGTCACATGTTCCATACTACTCCTGTTCCCTGGCAGGTCTTACCCCACCCTGGGAAGTTTCTGGGATGACATGACTACCTAAGAACTTACACTGTCACATGGCAAATCTCGATCACGACACAAATATGAAGAACGCTGAATCTCTGGTCCAAGACCCTCTGTCATGCACATGAGGTGTCAGCTGGTTGAGATGTTACTGCATCAAGCAAAATTCTGAGCACTACCTCTCAGATTTTTATTGTCAGTGCTTGTCTTGGTCAGGCCATTGAAGCCAGAAGTGTGTGCTCAAATATCTGGACAAGAGAATTGCATTGCACTCATACCACACCATTGGGCATGCCACATGATCCAATAGATTTTATGTCCCCATGGAGATGACTTATGTTTGCAAGTCCTCAGTGTCTGAAACTGATCTCAGACATTTCCTTGTGGCTTGTGCACCTCCTCCTCTATCCACTGCTGATAAAGTCAGCAAGCTGTTCCTCCTTATGACATGCCAGCTGCAGTAACGGTCTGCAAGTCTGCACTTACTCCAGAACAAAAAGACATCAGGGAATGTTTTGAACCAGACAAAAATATGCCTTTGTCTGAATGTTATGAATCATCCTGAAGATATTTATCTTTGCCTGTTGCCTTTGTGCATTTTGACCTTTGTCTTAGAATGCCGGAAAGCAAAAATCCTCTGGGGTGAAATGAAAATAGATTGAAATAATATAGAGGTTTGTTTTTTTTAAACAGTATCTTAACAAGATCTTGCTTTTGAAATTTTCTAAGTAGTCTTTCCATTACTTGATAATTGTAATTAGAGTAAGGGATTTGATTAGTTGTAAAAAAATAATTATACACCCAATTAAACCAAATCGAAACAGACTTGAAATACTGGCACCCATTCCTCCTGTCCCACATAGAAAGGATTAATTTGACCAGAAAGGTTATATAGGCAAAGTGTTTGACCTCAGATAAAGAGCTATAATTAATTTTTTGGCATTGCAATGATGAATTTTAACAAAAGACTTGGTTGTGGGGCTGAGCTGACTGGAAAAAAGGCAACGTGGAATTCAGTTGGAAAAATCAGTGGCTAACTATCAAATAGGAATTAATAACTGATGGGAAATATTATTTGACCCTGACTTCGTTTGCATAGCTCAAACAGGCTTTACTGTTACTCAAATGTAGCAGGTAAAGCTGGACCTCAGGACGAGGCAGACCTCTCTTCAGATCTCCTGAAGAGGAAAACTTCTATTAAAGGTGTTGGCCCCTTCCCACCGAAGTGGTTTTACTCAGTGTGGCTCAGGGCTGGCACAGGAGATACTCAATGCATTATGATTTGAACAGGGAAAGGGGACTATCATGAAAGTAAAGTGCACAGGAATTAAATACAAGGAGACCAATGAAATGTCAGTCAGACCACACACTAGCCAACTGCAGATGTAAATGTGTTCAGACTCAAGGAGTCTAGTGTCTTAGAAGTAGCCCCTCTGACCTTGTGAAGCATCTACTGTCAGTTATGTGCCAGATCAAAGACACAAAAAGCACAAAGCAGAAATCCTTGTCTTCCTTCTGATACTTGCCTTCAACTGTTTTAACATGTGATTCAATCTCATCAATACTCCTTATTACAGAACATGCTAGTTCTGGGGGGCAGAGCATCCTGCAGATAGCATACCCCACCTGTTGACACACACCAGCAATGCAGCAATGAGAGTTTTCATAACTACATGAGTTAAGTGATCAATACCCAATTTAGAGCTGGTATCTTTCAAAAGAAATCATCATAGGCTCCATACTGCCATGCAATCCACCTTCCACACTCATGAAAGCAACCTGCAATCTGACTGATAGCTAGAAACCACTTAAAAGAAAGCAGTGAAGTAATATCCAGTGCCTGCCTGATGCAGCCACCAGCAGTGGGGCTCACACGAAGAATCTAAACAGCAGAGGCAGCAGCAGCATTTTCTCCTTCCAGTTTGCAGCCTGGCACACAAAAGGTAGGTGATAGCAAACACCACTGTTTGCACATGATTTTGTCTGAAAAAAAGCAGTAAATAAGAAGGTCCCTGCTGCAGTTTTCCTTTCACAGCTTCAACCCTCCTCCCAAATAAATACATAAAATTTTGCGCCAAGCCCTCTCTCTGTTAGGCACCTTGGCAGATCCCTGTCTTACATTATTCTCCTTCCATTATCAGCTACAGAATCACATGACAGTTCTGTACCCCTCAGACTGCTTCAGTCTATTAAATTTTAAACGACTGGGTGAGTTGGTCCCAGCAAATTAGCTAAGCTACAGATGTGTAAAGAACAACAGCGACTGCTTCTCAAAGCACCGCCAAAACAGTTCTGCAACCACTGCTCTCTGCACTAAAACCAAATGTTGCTTCAGCTGTGGTTTATCATCCATTAAAGTAAGTGATTACAGAAATAAAAGAAGTATTCAAATCTCCAACGTGTTTGGGACCTTTGATCAGTAAATGTTATCAGTCCATCACAAACACAACAGATAACAACTGCAAATTGCAGCTACTTTGGATTGCTAGACACCGGGACAAAAAATCTGCACAGGTACATTAACCTATTAAAGTATGCTATTAAATGTCAAGCAGGGTAACATGAAAAGCTTTAACTCATTGAATAGCTGTATTTGCTGCAGGGTATCAATGTGTTAACATTTGGGGTTTATATAAAATTCATCCTGCAGTACAGTAGCTTTACCTCTAAAGCCTATTATAACTCTATCCCCTCAGGCAGAGGCTGGAGAACTGCCATTTAATTGTCAGTACTATAAGTTAAAGGAGTGCTTAAATCAGATGTCATCCAGAGCTTATAGACCCAGCACAGCAGCTAGGAAATGCTGACCAGAAGTATCAGATTGGTGAGAACCTTACCAGTGGCTCTCTCAGAACTCCAAACCTAATTAATTCCACTGATCTTTTCTTTGCATCTGCATTCACCTTGCGTTTAAATTAAACACAGGTATGTGCACAGAGCTTGGCAAAGCTTGGATAGATAGGAAACAAGAAGCATGAAGGAAAAACAGTGATTCTGTTTTCTTGCCCGTTGTTTAGTAGAGGGGGAGATGTAAGACTAATAGTTTATGGAGTGTTACAATTCCCCCAGGTGCTAAGAATTATGTTACAACTGAAAGCAGAGAATCATTTCCAGGAAACACATGACGACACGATTGCCCAGTACATGAAAGTTAGAGTCCTAATTGGCAGAAGAAGTAAAATAAGCCAAATCTACCAACAGTAGAAACCATTCTGGACTGCCAGCACTGTGCTTCCTGTCTGTAAAGCACAGGTAATAGTGTCAAGCTAAAGGTGTTGAGTAGAGGCCATCAATTCACCCACAGAAACCAGTACATTTATCTTCAGATGGCTGCTCCTATGATTTGAGCTGTTTTCTTGGCATTTTCAGCCACATCCTCTATCAAAATGTGGGAGAGGGGGGAAGCAAAAAAAAAAAAGAAGTCTAATCACTACAGCCCAAATCCTGTACTGACAGATTACAGAGTGGCAGAACGAATAAATACAGCATTCGCTCTGCAGATGCCATCTCACCCTTGCCTTGTCATACCATCAACAACTTCCTCTCTATTTCCTTAAAGAAAAAGTTGTGGGTTCAATCTGAGAGGGTACTCAAACTGCAAGCCTACGGATGGAAATCAAGGTTTGTTAATGGTAAGTGTTGATCCTCGATTCAGACATCTGAGTTCAAGGCCATTTATTTCATGCCTGACACTTGATGTGACAACTGAGTGTGCAATTGTGATCATCTAACAGTTACATTGCTTTGTTAGTTATATATTTCTGGTGCTGATGGCCCAGTTCACCAGGGAAGCTGTGCTCCAGCAAGGCTGAAGGTTCTTCCAGAGAGGGTTATTTTATGAGGAGAGTATGTCATCAGTGCAAGCAATTTAAGCAATTTGCTGTTTCTTTCCCAATTTTATGATTACAATTTCCTAGAGTCAAGGTTTAAGAGCTTCCCTTCCATTCAAGTTCACCCAGGCCACTTGCAGAAAACAGCCATCAATCAATATTTTCAAAATTCATAATTGTTCTGATGAACAGAGTTAAATTACATGAAAACAAGTTAAATTCAATGTGGCAGAGAGAAATCTGCCTACACATCCTGTCGGGTCTGTAGGAGCGGATGCAAAAGAGAAGCTGAATATGTACAGATTAACATGGACACAGCAATAAAAGCTACAACACATTTAAATTAAGGTGCATTAAAAAAAAAATAAAAATAAGGAAAAATAAACTAATTAACTAAGCTGACACAAGTGCTAAGGGATACTTTGGCACTGGACTTTGGACACATTCATCTTTGCCGCAACTAAATACAGTGTGCATGCAGTCAGGGGCAGCAAACACACCCCTAAGCTTCCAAGCATAGAGGCAGGAGGTAAAGGAGACTCCAAGAGACTCTCATGAGCCACCACCTAACACGAAAGGTGACTAAATATACCAAAAAGGAATATTGCAGAGGACCAAGTCTGATATTTCTCTTCTCTCCAGAGACGAGACTCCATTCTTGCAACCTGACTTAGGTATGTATAGGAGATGAGATATCATAACCAACAGCCCCTAACTAGATCAAGGGAATCATGGCATTCCCTATAGGAAAACAGCTCAGCAATTAGGGTGATGGAGACCAGAGATCATGTCTTTTTGTCTGAGAGATCCAAACTCTCAGTTATTTTCCCGGCGCCAGTTGTGATAGCCCAGATGGAGCACAATGACATAGAAGTTACTCAGAGTGCCTGAGAGCTGTTGTTCCATGCCTGTCACATCTCTGGTTGCTCTGGGGAACATGCAGGTTTGCAAAAATAAAAATCAAGGATTTTTTACTCACCCAAGATTAAATATTAGAATAGAATAGAATAGAATAGAATAGAATCAATCAGGTTGGAAGAGACCTCCAAGATCATCCAGTCCAACCTAGCACCCAGCCCTATCCAGTCAACTAGACCATGGCACTAAGTGCCTCATCCAGTCTTTTCCTGAACACCCCCAGGGACGGTGACTCCACCACCTCCCTGGGCAGCCCATTCCAATGCCAATCACTCTCTCTGTGAAGAACTTCCTCCTAACATCCAGCCTATACTTCCCTCGGCACAACTTGAGGCTGTGTCCCCTTGTCCTGTTGCTGGTTGCCTGGGAGAAGAGACCAACCCCCACCTGGCTACAACCTCCCTTCAGGTAGTTGTAGACAGCAATGAGGTCTGCCCTCAGCCTCCTCTTCTCCAGGCTAAACACCCCCAGCTCCCTCAGCCTCTCCTCATAGGGTTTGTGTTCCAGGCCCCTCCCCAGCTTTGTTGCCCTTCTCTGGACATGTTCCAGCACCTCAACAACTCTCTTGAGTTGAGGAGCCCAGAACTGGACACAGTACTCAAGGTGTGGCCTGACCAGTGTTGAGTACAGGGGAAGAAGAACCTCCCTCCTCCTACTGGCCACACTGTTCCTGATACAGGCCAGGATGCCATTGGCCCTCCTGGCCACCTGGGCACACTGGTGGCTCATCCTCAGCCTACTATCCACCAGTACCCCCAGGTCCCTTTCCTCCTGGCTGCTCTCCAGCCACTCTGTCCCCAGCCTGTAGCGTTGCTTGGGGCTGTTGTGGCCAAAGTGCAGAACCCAGCACTTGGCTTTGTTAAATTTCATCCCATTAGGGCTAGCCTTGTTGATGCTTGCACATTTTGATGGACAAGGTAGGCTAGCACATGGAAAATTCTTCATTTCATCAGTCCTAGGATAAAAAAGACTAAAATATCTCCCAGGATTCTCATAATTTTGTAAAGTTTGCCAAAGGAAAATTTGATTTTCTGTGGCAGAACATCTTAAGTGACCTTCACTTCACTGTCAGCAGGGTATGCTTTGCTCTGATTGCCTGTTCAAAGACTGCAATACTGGTATAACCAGTTACTGAGAAATGTGGGCTCTTCCCAAATGTAGACAGCTAAGTAACTCAATAATTAAAAATAAGATGTAAAGAAATTGGGAAACAGACAAAAGGTAAAGGCTGTGGTTCAGTTCAGTGATTCAGAATGTGCTAGTTTGAGCCTAGCTGGGATGTTTTGGTGAGAAGAACTAGATGATAGGCTGTAAAATGAAAACAATGGTGAGGTCTACTTCCCTCACAGTCTTGCTGGGATATGTAAAGAAGAAAGGCAAAACAAAGATTAGGTCACTTGCTTCTTCTCTTCGCTGGGGAGCTTCTGCCTGCTGGGGAGCTCATGGCTGCTGGCTGGACTNAAACAGAAATTCTTTTTCTTTCTGCAAGGAGGTCGACCCAGAGAAGTTTGGAGAATATGAGGAAATCTTGTCCTCCTTCATGAATGTCTGGGGAAACTTGCAATATCTCCAAATATGCAAAGGTGCTGAAAGCTTCCTTTTTTTTTTTCCCCAGTAAAAACTAGAGGATATAAATCCTTGGAAATCAATGGTGCAGACAGTAAGAAAATTGAAGGGTTTGCACTGTGGCAAAGACAAAGATTCCTACGTCTCCTACACAGAAAGGATGATGATTGCTTGCAATAGAAATATTATTAATAATATTAATAGTAGAGTGGAAACGAAAGCACTGTTAAAAATCGGTGTAAAAGAATGCATGCCTTTTGGGTTTATCAATCAAGGGCAAAGCCTAAGCACTAGAAAACTAGAGGATGCTGAGAAAGGAGAAGTGCCAAAAGGGTGTAATAGATGCTGAATTGATCAGCATCCAGTATTCAGAGTTAGCAATGGGACAAGGGATTTTTAAAAGTTCACCTGAGATGCCACTGGTGCTCAGTTGTCGGCAAATGGATTTTGATCAGTAAGTGCTAATCTGAATCTTGCTGGCTGCTTTCTTGCAGGAGCTAGCAAGGACTACCCAAGCAAGTGCTGAGCTTGTGCATTGCAAGACACAGTGTAGGATTCACAGTATCACAGTATCACCAAGGTTGGAAGAAACCCTTTACCACAGAGCTCATCCCTTACAGTTCCCCAGCCATCAAAAGCAAGCTTGAGCAGCCAAGTCACCAGCATTTCCTATCACTGTAGGCACCACAGGGTGTCCCAGTGATGATCACTCCCTGCTGCTGAAGGCTGTGGCCCTGCCCTAGTCCTCATATTATATCTGTTGAGTCCATGTAGAAGTTTTGATCTCACTGGAGAAGATTATTCTAAATGTCTGGGAGTTACTCCTTAAATGAACACGAACACTTTTAGCAGGCTTTGAAGTAGCTTTGGTACTGCATTTGCCTGTGGTAGGAGAGGCACTAAAATGCAGACAAGCTTGCTGTCTGCATCTTAGCTTCGTCGACCCCCAGGACCCAAGAGGGAGTAGGGGGAAATCTGAAGAGAGGAGATGAGTCCGACTCCACTGTTACTGTCTCAAAACTAAAGGTATGAGTAATAGAATCACAGCATCAGTCAGGGTTGGAAGGGACCACAGGGATCATCTAGTTCCAACCCCCCTGCCATGGGCAGGGACATGTCACACTAGATCGGGCTGTCTAGAGCCTCATCCAGCCTGGCCTTAAACACCTCCAGGGATGAGGCTTCCAATGTATACATCTGTCTGCAAATATAAATACAAATTTGGCTTTGCTTATAGGATAAAAGCTGTTTCATTTCCCTTCATGAAGAAGTGTTCTCCGGCCCACAAGACTATAAATCTTCATTTGTTATTCACCATTTACTTGTTTAAAAACTTTCAATTCTCTAGACAGGCAACAGAAACACTGCAGCTTAACAGCTCAGCTACCACATCTGAATAATGAATTGCTCAGGTTTACCAGCCATCAGCACGTTCCTCCAAACTATCTAGCAACCACTTATAAACACCAGCCACGTTTGCAGCAATCCCAGCTGATTCAAAAACTATTTTCAAGTAGAAGCTGGCACAGTCGTCAGATTATGTATTCCCAGTAAGGAATTTAGTCAGCTCCAGCACCTGGCAAACAACAGGAGATAGTACTAGAGAATAGAATAGAATAGAATAGAATAGAATAGAATAGAATAGAATAGAATNAGGCTGCACACCCCCAGCTCCCTCAGCCTCTCCTCATAGGGTTTGTGTTCCAGGCCCCTCACCAGCTTTGTTGCCCTTCTCTGGACACGTTCCAGCACCTTCTGATGACTATGGAGTCATCAGAAAGAAAAAAACTGTAAAACCCTCAAATTTTGGAAAAATTGCTGGAAGTAATGTGAAGCAATGAAAGATACATTGGATAGCCAAAAGACATTGTTACTGGTTGAAAGGTATTTCATTAGCCGGCAACAATGATTTGCAATTCCATAGCACTGCTTGCAAAATAACTACCCTGAAGAATTTCAATGAGCTGCTTCTCTCAGGGCTGACCAGCAAATAGAAATGATAAACAGCTCCATGCTATTGTATCAATCAAAAATGGAGGGACCCAGCTGGCAGAAGCAAATTCAATTTCTGATTGAGAGAAATGACAGAACTGTACTGACAGTTTTACTGTGTTTAGCTGGACAGGATAACTTCCAGACTACACAAATGAATAAACTGTAGCCCATCCTCTACCTTTTCTCCATTTCTTCCTACTCCATAAAAGTACAAAAGTACAAACATGAAAGAGCAAGTAAAAGTTATTAGCTACTGCAGTAAAAGCATCCCAGATGGATCACCACCAAGGAATGGATTTTAACTGCTGTTCTCATCAGACAGCAGTGAAATTTGCAAAGAAAATAAGGCTGGAAGAGGTTTGGAGGTCATCTAGCTCATCAGAATGCACAAGGCAGGGGCAGCTCTAGCCTTGCCAGCCTGGTATATGCTTGTCTGCTCTCCAAGGTCTTCAGTGATGAAGATAGCCCAGGCTACCCAGCAACCTACTCCAGAGCTCAGCTAGCCACACTTGTAGCAAATGTGGCCTAATCTGTAAGCTAAATTTCCCTGTTGGAATTTGAGCCAATTATTTCATCTTTGTAATGGAAATAAAGAACATTTGTCAAATGTTCCATGCAGTTCTGGTGTGCATATTTGAAGATGATTTTGTCTCACTTCAGCCACTTCTCTAATTCCTTCTGTCCAGTGTTCTTCTTTCAGCCTCCCATCTCAGTTCATGGCCTTAGGTTTCAGGCATTTTCGTGCTTCTCCCTTGACTTTTTTCCCAGCTGATGTGCTAGTTTGAAGCTAGCTAGCATGTTTTGGTGAGCGGGACTAGCTCATAGGCTGTGAAATGAAAACAATGGTGAGGTCTACTTCCCTCATGGTCTCGCTGAGATGTATTAGAATAAAAAGCAAAACATAGATAAGGTCACTTCACTCTCAACTTTGCTCTCGGCACTTTGCCTGCTGGGGAGCTCTGGGCTGCTGGCTGAACTGCATCTCTCTCTCTAACCTCACCCTCCATTTGCTTTGGCTGATCCACCTTGATTCTTAATCCCCCTGGCCGAGCTTCCATTTCTTCCTTGGGACTGGGGTAAGGTTGAGAGGGGTAGGGGGAAGGTGAGGTGGAGGTTGAGAGCCCCTCCTGGGGACTCAGGTTTCTGGGAGGGGAGTTGTGTCTGTATTACCTTTTTACCTTGTATATCTCTGTCTATAACAGTATATACTGTAAATATCTGCTTGTAAATTGTGCCAGCTGTAAATATAAGCTTCATTCAAATTTCCAGAGACGTCTGAGTCTAGTCTGGGTGATTTCTAAAGTGGGGGGGGAGCAGGGAACACCCAAACCACCACAGCTGGCCTGCTTCGAACTTGTAGAATGGTACTTGAAAGAGGACAGAGTGCTGAAACACACATCTCAAAGAAGCAGCTTTGCTTCATATGCTCTATGGCATTCTGTCCATGTCATTATTTGGCTACTTTGTCATCATGGGCTACTTTGCTGTATTTTCAAGGACACAATATTTTTTTACTAATTTAAATTAAGATGCAGTTAGGGCAGATGTATTTATTTATTTATTTATGCATTTGCTTTTGGGGGGAATGTAGCTTATCCACTATTTTTACAGCTTGCTTTACACATCTGATCATTCTTACATGCTTGTGGTCAGCAATCCATATATCTACTTATACACCTAGGAATAAAAATCCTTGTCTTCATCTCTCAATGTATACAGGTGACAGGATGTCATCCAGACAGACCTGAGCAAGCTAGAGAGGTGGGCCCAGGTGAACCTCATGAGGTTCAACAAGAGCAAATGAGGGATTCTGCACCTGGGACAGAACAATCCTCGCTATCAATACAGGATGGAGCATGAGGTGATAGAAAGCAGCCCTGAAGAAAAGGGCTTGGGGGTGCTGATGGACAAGAAGCTGGACATGAGCAGACATGAGCATGACAGTGTGAGCCTGAAGCCCAGAAAGCAAATCACATCCTGGGCTGCATCAAAAGAAGCACTGCCAGCAGATCCAGAGAGGGGATTCTGCCACTTACACTCTAGTAAAAGCTCACCTGGTGTATTGCATCCAGCTCTGGAGCCCTCAAAACAGAAAGGTCATGGATCTGATAGAGTGGGTGCAGATGAGGGCCATGAAAATGATCAGGGAGCTGGAGCACCTCTGCTACAATGACAGGCTGAGGGAGCTGGGGTTGTTCAGCCTGGAGAAGGGAAGGCCCCTAATTGTGGCCTTTCGGTACCTGAAAGGAGTCTACAAGAAGGATGGAGAGAGACTGCTTACAAGGGCCTGCAGTGATAGGTTGAGGAGTAATGGTTCCAAACTACAAAAGAGGAGATTTAGATTGGATGTTAGGAACAATTTCTTTACCACAAGAGTGGTGGATCACTGTAACAGGTTGCCCAGGGAGGTGGATGGGGCCCCATCCCTGGAGATATTCTGGGTGAAGCTTGACAGGGCTCTGAGCAACCTGATCTAGTTGAGGGTGCCCCTGTTTACTGCAGAGTGAGTTGGACTAGAATCATAGAATCATGGAATGGTTTAGGTTGGAAGGGACCTCGAGGATCATCCAGCTCCAACCCCCTGCCACAGGCAGGGACCCCTCCCACTAGAGCAGGCTGCTCAAGGCCTCATCCAGCCTGGCCTTAAACACCTCCAGGGAGGAAGCATCCACAACCTCCCTGGGCAACCTGTGCCAGTGTCTTACCACCCTCACTGGAAAGAACTTCCTCCTAACATCCAGTCAGAATCTCCCCTCTTCCAGCTTAAACCCTACCTTTAGAAGTCCATTTCAGTTCAAGCTGTTCTATGATGCTATGGTGCTATGACGTAGCATTCTTTCCAGATAAATCTTAACAGATTTCTTTAGAGGAACTCTTAAAGTGCAGGCAATTGGAAGAACAGAAACATTCAAGTTATCGAGTTTGTCTGCATGCAGAAATCTTGCACTCGAGAATCATAGAATCAACCAGGTTGGAAGAGACCTCCAAGATCATCCAGTCCAACCTAGCACCCAGCCCTATCCAGTCAACCAGACCATGGCACTAAGTGCCTCATCCAGGCTTTTCTTGAACACCCCCAGGGATGGTGACTCCACCACCTCCCTGGGCAGCCCATTCCAATGCCAATCACTCTCTCTGTCAAGAACTTCCTCCTAACATCCAGCCTATACTTCCCCCGGCACAACTTGAGGCTGTGTCCCCTTGTCCTGTTGCTGGTTGCCTGGCAGAAGAGACCAACCCCCACCTGGCCACAACCTCCCAACAAGCTTTTCACTAAAAAAAAAAAAAAAAAGGATTGAAAGTCTGCTTAAATAATGGAAGGGTTTAGGCTGGAATGTGACACCACAATGCATTAGTGAGTAAATAATGGAAAGAAAATATAATGAAAAATGATGGTGCAATCATGTAACTAGTGGAATAGCAGCAACAATTGATTTATTGCAATTCAGCTCAGAAATAGCAGAGACTGGAGGGCTCATTAGAACTATTTGAAAATGACCAATATTTATTTAAAGTTAAAAAGGATGCATATTCACTTCCTGTGATTGAAGCTAGCTAGAATGTTTTGGTGAGAAGAACTAGATCATAGGCTGTGAAATGAAAACAATGGTGAGGTCTACCTTTTTTTATAAAGGATGTGATGGTTTGGGTGTCCCCCGCTCCCCCACACTTTAGAAATCACACAGACTAGACTCAGCCGGCTCTGGAAATGTGAATGAAGCTTATATTTACAGCTGGCACAATGTACAAGCAGATATTTACAGTATAGACAGATATAGACAGAAATAGACAAGGTAAAAAGGTAATACAGAAACACCACTCCCCTCCCAGAAACCTGAGTCCCCAGGAGGGGCTCTCAACCACCCCCTCACCTTCCCCCTACCCCTCTCAACCTTACCCCAGTCCCAAGGAAGAATGGAGGTTCAGCCAGGAGGATTAAGAAGCAAAGGTGAAATCAGCCAAAGCAAATGGAGGGTGAGGTTAGAAAGCAAGATGGAGTTCAGCCAGCAGCCTCAGCTCCCCAGCAGGCAAAGCTGCGAGCAAAGAGAGCAAGCAAGTGACCTGATCTTTGTGTTGCCTTTCTTCTTTACACATCTCAGCAAGACTGTGAGCGAAGTAGACCTCACCATTGTTTTCATTTCACAGCCTATGATCTAGTTCTCACCAAAACATTCTAGCTAGCTTCAAACTAGCACACTTCCAAAACTGTTGATTTTCAGACAACGTAAAACACAAAGGGACTCCACAGAGTATTTTCCAGGGTAGTAAAGTCTGAGCTCAGTAAGTTGGTTATAAAGAAGAATGCGTTTAACAATGCTCTCACACTTCCAGTTCTGTCCTGGAGTAAATGCCTTCCTAGAGAAGTGTGTTAGCAAATTTTCTCACGTAGTCCCAGCAAACAACTCTGATCTGACTCTTTTTTTTTTTGCAGAGGTGCCATTACAGTCCTGGAAGTGAGCTGCTGATGCCCTCCAGTGCTGTTTGCTGTGGTAGTGCCAGGGCACTGCAGGAACGATTTGCGTCTCATTGTTCAGAGAGTAGTGAGTGATGCAGAGTAATGAGACATGACACTGAATAAATTGATGGAATGAGATACAACAGAAAACATGGGACTGAGTCCTGCAAAGGAGACCTTTGTGTTGGTTAATCTGATCCTTTAATTTAATTAGATTTACATGCAATGACAGCAGGGCATGAAGACACAAGGGCTCTGAGCTACTTTCTGGGAGACACATTTCTCCCAAGATGAAATAAAATACTGTGAAAAAGTCTTTTATGTAGGGCATGCTGCAACTTCTCAGGCTAGGTTCTTATTACCCTTATATATGCTGTTCCTAATGAGTACAGGGCCTCACTTTGGGAAGCAGCAAAGCACAATCCTCAGCCTAGGGAAAAGCAAGAATATTGCCTTGATTTGTCAGAGGCACAGAAACACAGGGTTGCGTTTGATCCAACCATTAGGGAACCTAAGAGAGACATAAGCATCTGGGTTCAAAAGAGTGACAAGCAACTGCACTTGTGCATCAGCCAGCATGGCCAGGCCATGGCTCTGCCTTGAGACAAGGACATTCACTATTCATGTTTGAATCACTGGCTGGCAGCACCTACCAAAGGCAGCTCTGCCTATGACTCAGGATGAAGCATTTGTCTGGTTTTGAACTTCAATCCTGTAGCAGACACCAAAATGGCTCACAAAGTGTCTGCCATACCTAGATAAAGGAACTAAAAATACAACACTTACACCTCCTCTCCCCTCCTTTT
This sequence comes from Tricholaema leucomelas, assembly GCA_013400475.1. Classification (NCBI taxonomy): domain Eukaryota; kingdom Metazoa; phylum Chordata; class Aves; order Piciformes; family Lybiidae; genus Tricholaema lacrymosa; species Tricholaema leucomelas. The sequence goes on from WAAF01015978.1 coordinate 20,831, forward strand.
TTTCTCCATGACTAGCCAAAGATGTGCTGGATAGCCACTGCTTGTGAATAATGTTGTGATTAACTTTTTACGCTATTTAAAGACAGATTAATGTGAATCCAATTATGTTACATTTTTGTGCACAGCAGACAACCCCACTTAATTGGTGGGAACTTGGAGCACCTCTGATGTTGTCCCTACCTGCAGTAGCCTGGTGCCTTCTAGAGCTGAACTGCAGCATCTGGAGACGAGGCAGATGTGGTACCAAGTCTGCAGAGTGAAGGGTGAAATGAGATGCAGGCTAACAATAGCAGTTTAACACTATAACTTGATTGCAGCAGTGACAAAAATATTCTACTTCATTGACTTTGAAACCAGTCAAAAAACATGCAATGCAGATACAGAGTAGAAAAAGAGCTTGCTTCTGGTATTCTCCCCTGATAGTCCTCATTTGCGGTCCATGTCATGCCCAAACCTAATATGGTATAGTTCCACATCAGCAGTGAGTCCAACCAAATTCTCTGAAGAGCAGGTTTGTCTTGCTGAACTGATTTTGATTGACAGGATTGCTGGAAGACAACTGTGCTTGTGAAGACAGTGCAGAAAGAACATAATAAACCCCAAGACTATTCAGCTAGAAAGACCCTGGGACTACAAGGCACCAAGAAAAATCAAGAAGAGACCTTCACCATCACTTGGGAGGTGTTCACAGTCAGTGTGTAGTTTCTTTCTTTGCAATGAAAATGGGCACAAAGTCTATACATGAATCCAAATGTTGTGGAGCATTTGGATCTGGGATTTTAGTTTAGATCTCTTCTTAATTTGCTTCTGAGCTAATTCTGGCAGGCTGGGATGTGGTCTTGCTCCTATTGCATCTCATGCTTTTCAAACCTTCAGAGACTAATGCCAGCAATTCCTATCAAGACACCTTGTATGCAAGGTATGTACCAAAGTGCAATTCCTCTGGAGCATTTGACCAGAGCCAGTTTGCAGAAAGGTGTCAGCAGATGAGATGCACAGATCTCACATTATCCTGGTAAAGCTCCTTTCTGAACTCTGACACAGATTTCACATGATCCAACACAAAAGAATAGAACAGCCTCGACCCCAGCTCTTCCCATCACAAGGCAGGGCAGATGAATCACCCTTTTAACCTTTCCTTGGCACCCATCTCTACGGTGAGCAAGCAATTTTTCACCTTTTCTGAATTCTTTTCAGTTTATAGAGTTTCTGTCCTTGCAGCTTCCTGGTCTTTGTACCTCTTGAGCTTTATTTTGTTTTATTTTATAGAATCATAGAATCATAGAATGGTTTAGGTTGGAAGGGACCTCAAGGATCATCCAGCTCCAACCCCCTGCCAGAGGCAGGGACACCTCCCACTAGAGCAGGCTGCTCAAGGCCTCATCCAGCCTGGCCTTAAACGCCTCCAGGGAGGAAGCATCCACAACCTCCCTGGGCAACCTGTGCCAGTGTCTTACCACCCTCACTGGAAAGAACTTCCTCCTAATATCCAGTCTAAATCTCCCCTCTGCCAGTTTAAACCCATTCCCCCTCATCCTGTCATTACCAGACCTTGTCAATAGTCCCTCCCCAGCTTTCCTGTAGGCTCCCTTCAAATACTGGAAAGCCACTCTAAGGTCTCCTCGAAGCCTTCTCTTCTCCAGGCTGCAGAGCCCCAACTCTGTCACCCTGTCCTCACAGCAGAGCTGCTGCAGCCCTCTGATCATCTTCGTGGCTCTCCTCTGGACCCGCTCCAGCAGTTCCATGTCCTTCCTGTGTTGGGGGCTCCAGAACTGCACACAGTACAAATTTTCCCCAATCTAAATCCCTTTGTAGCATCTCTTACCTGCATTTTTTTCTCTTGTCTCAGTAACGTTGATACCTTCATCATCATGCAGCTTCCTGCCTCTTCAAGATCATTAAGAAATGTATTTGATGAAATTGGATCAAATAAAATCCTTTACAAGCTTCTCAATGGCTTAATCCATTTTGATTCTCTAGGCCAAACGTTTTTATATTCATATTATGTCATAATCCTCATAATACACATAACTGCTTTTTAACTGCAAAAAAAAAAAAAAAAATCCAGAAAATTACTTCATTAAATTATTTAAATCCAAATATATTTCATTCACTGCTCCTTTAGGCACTGATTTTATAACTGCTTAAAAACAAGCAAGTTTGTAAACTCGTGCATTGTAAATCCAGGTCACTGGTTGTTTAGAGGTCTATTATTGTCTAAATGTTTCATGAAAGTTAATTAAGTTCCCTTTTCCTGCCAGGTCTGGTTTTATCACCAGACAGAGAGCTCTAGTTAGCATAGAGTAAGATGGATTCAATAACTTAGGAAGAATGTCATAAAAAATCCAGATCATCCAGGCTGCTACAGCACACTCCTCACTACTGTCTCTGGGTCCATCAGTAAAAGTTTCAATCAAGAAATGCAAATCTGTCAGGGTACTCCTTGATACTAATGTGAGCTTGCAGCTCTGTAAAGAAGAACCACAGAATAAGCAATTGCAGAAAGAGTAGCTGCACTAGCAGAAGACTCCAGCACATGTGCAGTAGGGTCATAAAAACCCCAAGTACGTGCTGTAAGCAAAAAACCAAAGAGGTGGAAAACACCCAATTGGAAATCTAATGACATGCAGACTTAATCAAGAGCCAGTGTAGCATTATGGGACATATGGTAGAATGCTTTGGCTTCAGGCAAACTGGAAGCATTCAGGCACCTTCACGCATTCTCTAAGTGTTCATCACTTGGAGCTGTTCTCTATTGCACTTCAGCAGGGTCAGCTAAAGATCTCAGTCCAACTCATTTCAGCACCAAAGGCATTTCCTTAGCTGTATGTGGCACTTCTCAGCTGCCCCACCAAGACAGCAGGTTAATTACACTTTTTGGCAGCATCTCCTCAGCCCTGATAGGTCAGAAGAAATGGAGGTGACAACGGGGGGCAGCTCACTCTCAGGGACTAAAATTCTGGCCAGGGATAAAGAGAGGGAGTGCACTGAGTTTGGAGAGGGATCAAATCCTGTAGCCCTGCTCTTTAATAACACAGAAGCAACGTTTTGTTTTGTAATTAAGATATTCTGTTAGCATATGAATGTATTCTGTTAGTCTACGATATAAATATAGCTCAATGTCTTTGCTTTAAAATAGAATAGCTACTTGGAATGGCCAATGGATAGGCCAGGCTTTTCTATCCTTCCTCATGGGTTCATTCAGGCCTAGACAGAGGTTCATAAGCTAGCAGTTGTCTTGGGGAGTCAGGCAGACAGCTAGAAGTGAGCAAAACAGATTTTCCACTGTGTAAGGAACAGGAAGCATCAGGGAGGTATTAGATATGCATTTCACAGTCTCACAGTCTCACAGTATCACCAAGGTTGGAAGAGACCTCA
>WAAF01015978.1:24284-44081 GCA_013400475.1 Tricholaema leucomelas
CCTAACATCCAGCCTATACTTCCCCTGGCACAGCTTGAGGCTGTGTCCTCTTGTTCTGGTGCTGGCTTCCTGAGAGAAGACAGCAACCTCCTCCTGGCCACAACCACCCCTCAGGTACATTTAAAGCACATTTGATGTGCTTTAGTGTCCTGAAGAAACTCTTCTGGTCTTAAAAAACTAATTGAGGCTTTAAGGATGTTATTTGGTCACATTACCACTGTTGTTGCCCTTGATGGAAAACAGTTGCACATTTGAACATAAGTTTGACCTCCTGAGGTAATCACAGCTCGATATACACGAGACTGCAGCTCTGGGCTGAGATGAGGGAGAACTGCCAGCACTAAAGCAGAGAGCTGGAATAGGTGTGTCATGCAGTGATGAGCACATGTGGTATGATGTTGTGTATCTGTCTCTTGCTAGACACATAGTACCAGTGCAGGCCAGAGGTTCACTCAGCTTTCCAATAACTTAAATCAAAGGGACGTTGTGACGGCCTAAAGCATGTGCAGTTACTTACCTTAGCATCGACTTTGGTAGCCCAGATGTAGAGAAAAGACAGAGATGCTTCCATATCAGTAGAAGCTCTGATATAGCATTTTCACTACTGCCTGCACTGTTCAGAGACCAAGACATTGTAAAGCACCACAACCCAGAAAAGAATCCATGGGCTGTCTATAAATCACCCTCTGCATCACTGCAATTATAGGGTTCAATATGGCAGAGAACAAATCTAGCTAAACATTATCATCAGTAAATAAACAGTGAAAATACCAGTGCAAGAGTTTCAGCTCACTACACCTATAAATTGCTGCTCCAGAGAAATATCACAGAGTAAGCATAAAAATAACTGAGTACTGTTCTGCTGAGCTCATTCACTCATACTGCCCCAGCACAGCAAAAAAGAAAAGAAACAATCTGTTTGCAAATTCTCCAACACACTGCACAGAAGCACGTTTACAGTAAATGACTTGCTTATAACTAGACCTTAGTAGAGAACTTCCAGCTTCCTACCTGAGTTTCAATAGGAAATAGAAGCGTGACAAGTGTATAGTGCAGCAGCAGGAAAAACGTAAACCTTTGTTATTCTTATGTAGAGAAATGACCAGGTGCTAGTTTCTGCACTGTCTCAGCAGGGATACAAGGTTTGCCATCAAGCATCACCTGGGATTGTTTAGCCTGGAGAAGAGGAGGCTCAGGGCAGACCTTATTGCTGTCTACAACTACCTGAGGGGTGGTTGTAGCCAGGAGGAGGTTGCTCTCTTCTCTCAGGTGGCCAGCGCCAGAACGAGAGGACACAGCCTCAGGCTGCGCCGGGGGAAGTTTAGACTCGAGGTGAGGAGAAAGTTCTTCACTGAGAGAGTCATTGGACACTGGAATGGGCTGCCCAGGGAGGTGGTGGAGTCGCCGTCCCTGGAGCTGTTCAAGGCAAGGTTGGACGTGGCACTTGGTGCCATGGTCTAGCCTTGAGCTCTGTGGTAAAGGGTTGGACTTGATGATCTGTGAGGTCTCTTCCAACCTTGGTGATACTGTGAGACTGTGATACTGTGTGAGTCCAGCTCAGACAGCAATGACAGAGTGTTAGGGGCTAGAAGGAACCTTGAAAGATCATCTAATCCATCTGGTACCAGGGCAGGATCACCTATACCAGATCACACTGGGATGCATCCAGGTGAGTTTGAATGTCTCCAGAGCAGGAGACTCTATAATCCCTCTGGGTAACCTGTTCCAGTGTTCTGTCACCCTCACAGGGAAAAAAATCTTCCTCATGTTTCCATGGAACATCCTACACCTCACTTCCACCCATCACTCCTTGTCCTGTCTTTGGGCATCTCCAAGAAGAGGCTGGATCCATCCTCCCGGCACTCTCCCTTTACATATTTATCAATGTTAATGAGGTCACCTCTTACTCTCCTCCAAGCTAAAGAGCCCCAGCTCCCTCAGTCACGCCTCATAAGAGAGATGTTCCACTCCCTTAATCATCTGTCCTCCTCAACATAGCTTGAGGTGGTGGAGTCACTGTCCCTGGAGGTGTTCAAGCAAAGCCTGGATGAGGCACTTGGTGCCATGGTCTGGTTGACTGGCTAGGGCTGGGTGCTAGGTTGGACTGGAGGTCTCTTCCAACCTGGTTGATTCTATGATTCTATGATCTTTGTGGCTCTATGCTGGACTCTATCAAGCAGTTCTATGTCCTTCTTGAACTGAGGGGCCCAGAACTGGACACAGTACTCCAGATGTGGCCTCACCGGGACTGAGTAGAGGAGGAGGAGAATAATAAATAACCTGACTGTGTGTTCTTCCTCTCTGTTTTAGCACACCAAATTCTGTTTATGCCTAGATGCAAACACAAAAGCCACTGAGGAAGATACATATCTATGGTTTTTTTTTCCTCATCTGTTCCTAGGCCCAGCCTAATTTCAGAATTGTGTTTAAAGCTATCTGAATCTCCATAACATCTCAAGATAATTTTGCAGTGAGATTCAGAGATCTATTGCTACTTTCTTACATGAAAACAAGAGATTTCTTAATGATAATATGGTGCCCTTTCAGATCTGATGTAATCAAGACACCTCTCTTTCAGGAAAGGAGACACTTTTCCCTTTTCTCTTACTAATTGGCTTCTCACAACATCCATCTCTGTTGCATACTAGGTGATCACAACTGACTCTGTTCTCACTTCTCTCTCCAAATGCTGGGCAGGTGTGCTCCCTATAGCCCAGTATGCATGTTATGTCAATACAGTGATATTTGCAGCATGCCCCTGATTTACTGAACAATTTGATACCAGCTGCACAAGTTAGGCCTCTGTGCCTTATGAACTCTTTATTCTCTTGTCTCCCACCAAGTGACATAACCTTTGGATTACAGAATGAACACACACAGTGATATTTTTGTTGTACATTTTGCATTTTGTTTCTAGTTGAATGGAGAGAGTTGGTGCACTGATAAAAGCGTTAAGAAAAGTGACCTTTTGGAGAAGCGAGGTCTACTCTTGGCTCTGCCAAACCATTCTGTGCCTTTATCTGGCCTGTCCAACAGCATGCACTGCCAAGGCACTTGATTTACTGATTCTGATCAAGCTAAATCCTGAAGCAAACCTTCAGGGCTGGCCGGAACAGTGATGATGCTCTACTTGCAGCCCATTGTTTTTGCATTGTGCTGTGCTGAGCAGCTGTAAATTCCAGCTGAAGCATCCTGTGTGACCTGTCACACTTTCTGTGATTCAGTCCCAGATTCACACAGGTCATAGAATGGTTTGGGTCGGAAGAGATCTTAAACATCATCTAGTTCCAATCCCCCTGCCATGGGCAGAGACACCTCACACTAAATCAGGTTGCTCAAGACCCCATCCAATCTCACTTCGAACACTTCCAGAACTGGAACCTCCATAATTTTTGCCTGAGCAACCTGTTTCAGTGCTTCATTACCCTCCTAGTAAAGAATTCCTTTTTGATATGTAATCTAAAACTTGCTTCTTCCAGTTTGAAGCCATTATCCATCATCCTATCACTACATGGCTCTATATAAAGTCCTTCTCCAGCTATCCAACAGGCCCCCTTCAAATCTGGGAAGGCTGCTATAAGGTCTCCCTTCAGCCTTTTCTTCTCCAGGCTGAACTCTCCCAGGCAGTGATGCTACAGATCATCTTCTGTCTTGCCTTTGGACCCTCTCCGGCAGTTGCATCTCCTTCCTGTGGTGGAGACTAGAGAGCCCAACACAGTACTCCAGGAGGGTCTCCTGAGAGCAGAGTGGGGGCAACCACCTTGCTTGACCTGCTGGCTACATTTTTAGTCCAGTCCAACACATAGTTGGCTTTCTGGGCCACAGGTGAACATTGAGGGCTGAGTTTCCATTAAGCATCATCAACCAACACTTCCAAGTCCTTCTTTTCAGGACTGCTCTCTATCCATTCCTTGCCCAGCCTGTATTTGTGCTTGAGATCACCCCAACTGAGGCACAGGAATTTGCATTTGGCTTTGCTGAACTTCATGAAGTTCCACTGGCAAACCTCTCAAGCCTGTCAAAGTGCCTTTGCATGGCATCCCTTCCACAAAAAACTCCAGTGCACCACACAGCTTGGTATCACCAGCAGACTTGCTGATGGTGCACTCCATGCCACTGCCCATGTCACTGATAAAGACTCTGAACAGCACCAGACCCAGTAGCAGTCTGTGAGAAACACCACTGAGCACTTGTCTCCACTTAGATGTCAAGCTATGTTGAGGAGGACAGTTTCAACCACTTTAAACAAGTCCAGGCAGACATCAGTTACTCTTGTTTGTCATCAACTCTGTTATCTCATCAAAGAAGACTACCAAATTAATTGTCAGGGACGATTTCCCCTTGGTGAAGCCATGTTAGCTGCCACCAATCATCTCCTCATTTTTCACATACCTGAGCAGAGTTTCCAAGGAGAATCTGCTCCATGATCTTGCTGTGCACAGTGAGGAAGGCAATTCCTATAAACTGTGAAGAAACACATTTTGACTATGAGGGTGATCAAGCAGAAACACAGGCTGCCAGGGAGTTTGTGGAGTCTCCATCCCTGAAGACATTCAAAAGCCATTTGACATTGTACTAGGCACCTCTCTTGAAGTGGCCCTGAGAAGTAGGGGGCTTGGACAAGATGACTTTTAAAGGTCACTTCAACCTCAAACACTACGTACTTCAGTAAGGAGACACTGGGTACATACTTTAGAGTGAAGATAACCCCTCTTCAGCCTCTATGACCTCCATCACATCCAGGTGTGCAGGATCTTGGCCTGCATCAGGAATGGTGTGGCCAGCAGGAGCAGGGAGGTCATTCTGCCCCTGTACTCTGCACTGCTTAGGCCACACCTTGAGTACTGTGTCCAGTTCTGGGCCCCCCAGTTAAGAGGAACATTGAAATCCTTGAGCGTGTCCAGAGAAGGGCGACGAGGCTGGTGAGAGGCCTCGAGCACAGCCCTACGAGGAGAGGCTGAGGGAGCTGGGATTGCTTAGCCTGGAGAAGAGGAGGCTCAGGGGAGACCTTATTGCTGTCTACAACTACCTGAGGGGTGGTTGTAGCCAGGGAGAGGTTGCTCTCTTCTCTCAGGTGGCCAGCGCCAGAACGAGAGGACACAGCCTCAGGCTGCGCCAGGGGAAGTTTAGGCTTGAGGTGAGGAGAAAGTTCTTCACTGAGAGAGTCATTGGACACTGGAATGGGCTGCCCAGGGAGGTGGTGGAGTCGCCGTCCCTGGAGCTGTTCAAGGCAGGATTGGACGTGGCACTTGGTGCCATGGTCTAGCCTTGAGCTCTGTGGTAACGGCTTGGACTTGATGATCTATGAGGTCTCTTCCAACCTTGGTAACACTGTGAGACTGTGATCTTAGATATCCTGCACACATGCCAACACATGAATATATGTGTTTAAATCTAGAGATGAAACCCACCTCATGTATCTCACTCAGTTCCATGTCAGTAAGACAGTGATAATACCTCTCTGACACAAGTGTGGCTAGAGAAAAATGTTTAGTATTGAAAGAGTTGTTTAGATACTACTGCTAGAGGAGTTTATGACATTTACCTTACAATGGCTAATCCCTGCTGCAGCCCCACCATTTCTAATTAATTCTAAACTATTTGGGAGGACAACTTGTCAAACATGCACATGGAAAGCCAATATATACAGGTATGTGATGTGCAATCCTACCTCCACAAACTCGTGTAGGAGTGTGGTGGTTTGGGTGTCCCCCGTCCCCACACACTTTAGAAATCACCCAGACTAGACTCAGTCAGCTCTGGAAATATGAATGAAGCTTATATTTACAGCTGGCACAATTTACAAGCAGATAGTTACAGTATATACAGTTATAGACAGAAATACACAAGGTAAAAGGTAATACAGACACAACTCCCCTCCCAGAAACCTGAGTCCCCAGGAGGGGCTCACAACCACCCCCTCACCTTCCCCCTACCCCTCTCAACCTTACCCCAGTCCCAAGGAAGAACGGAGGTTCAACCTGGGGGATTAAGAAGCAAAGGTGAAATCAGCCAAAGCAAATGGAGGGTGAGGTTAGAAAGCAAGATGGAGTTCAGCCAGCAGCCTCAGCTCCCCAGCAGGCAAAGAGCTGAGAGCACAGCCCCGAGCGAAGTGCCCAAGCGAAGTGACTTTATCTAATGTTTTGCTTTTCCTTTCTACACATCTCAGCAAGACTGTGAGCGAAGTAGACATCACCACTGTTTTCATCTCTCAGCTTATTATCTAGCCCTTCTCACCAAAACATTCTAGCTAGGCTCAAACTAGCACAAGGAGGGGTCAAGATCAACTGAATCTTTATGTAAAACCAGACAGGCTGTGACTAATGTGGACAAGTCACACCTGGTCCCTTAGCCAACACAGAGTGAAGTTAATGAGAGGCTTCAAAATGCAGCTCCTTCCTTCTGGACTAATTCTTAATTATATGATAAGATCAGTGAGCAACCTGGGCAATCCTTGTGTCAGCAGTTTCATCTCCTTTTGTTTTTCACATTTGACAAAAGATAATGCTTCTGCAAAGTTTAATATTCTGTTAATTAACTAACATACCAGCAGATGTTAACTGCTTCAGAAGTGCCAAACATTTCAGTTATTATTCACTGCAGTTAGATGTTTCTAGGGGATTTTTTTCAGAGCAACAAGCAAAGTTTGAAAGCTTAGGGGCACAATTGTTGTTGACTTGAACTGCAGCTGTGTGGTTAAATCTCCATACCAAGCTTCAGAAACTGCCCTTAAGACAGGACTGTGTTCTGCTGCTCTGTGTCTGAGGAAAGGCAGAATTCACAGAGTGCTGCAGAGTATGGACCGTAGCTAATCAGCTCTGCCTCATCTGGGTGAGAACAGGGACTGGTTCCTGTCAAATGTTCAAGAATTTCATAGAATGATATAACTGCTTAGCTTGGGGAAGATCATTAAGATCAACTATTAACCTAGCACTGCCAAGTCCATCGCTAAACTGTGTCCCTAAACGTCACAGCCACACTTCTGTATACATTTTAAATACCTTCGGTTATGGTGACTCAACTACTTTCCTGGGGGAGCCTATTTCAGTGCTTCATTAACCTCTTGGTGAAGAAATTTTCCCTAATGTCCAACCTAATCCTTCCTTGGCACAACTTGAGTCTGTTTCCTCTTGTTTTATCACTTATTATTTGCAAGAAGACACGGACCCGTTCCTTACTGCAACCTCCTTTCAGGTAGATGTAGAGACTGAAAAGGGACTCCTTCAGTCCCCTCTTCTCCAGACTGAACAACCCCAGTTCACTCAGCCCCTCCTCATAAGATTTGTTCTCCAGACCCTTCACCAGCTTCGCTGCCCTTCTCTGGACATGCTGCAGCACTTCAGTCTCCTTTTCCACACAACACTGGGTGGAGTGGCTGACACATTGGAAAGTTGTATTGCTATTTAGTGATACTAAGGCTGGAGAGTTGGGCAGGGAGAAACTTAATGAAGTTCAACAAAGGCAAGTGTAGAGCCTTGCACCTGGGAAAGAACAACCCCAGGAATTGAAATAGGCTGAGGCCTGACCTATTGGAGAGCAGTGAAAGGGAAAAGGACCTGGGAGTCCTAGTGGATAGAAGGATGACCATGAGCCAGCAACATGCTCATGTGGCTAAGGGCTGTGGTTAGTAGGTTGAGAGAGGTTCTCCTCCTCCTCTACTCTGCCCAGATGAGGCCACATCTGGAGTACTGTGTCCAGTTCTGGGCCCCTCAGTTCAAGAAGAACATAGAACTGCTTGAGAGAGTCCAGCATAGAGCCACAAAGATGATTGAGTGGAACATCTCTCTTATGAGGAGAGACTGAGGGAGCTGGGGCTCTTTAGCTTGGAGGAGACTGAGAGGTGACCTCATTAACATTGATAAATATGTAAAAGCAGAGTGCCAAGAGGATGGATCCAGGCCCTTCTCGGAGATGCCCAAAGACAGGACAAGGGGCTATGGTGGAAGCTGAGACATAGGATGTTCCATGGAAACAGGAGGAAGACTTTTTCCCTGTGAGGGTGACAGAACACTGGAATAGGTTGCCCAGGGGGATTGTGGAGTCTCCTACTCTGGAGACATTCAAAATGCACCTGGATGCATCCCTGTGTGATCTGGTATAGGTGATCTTTCCCTGGTACTAGATGGACTAGATGATCTTTCAAGGTCACTTCCAGCCCCTAACATTCTGTGGGTCTGTGATTCTTGTAAGAAAGGCTCCAAAACTGAACACGTTATGCAAGGTGCTGCTTCACCAGTGCTGAGTACAGGCGCAGGATCAATTCCCCAGTCCTGCTGGTCACACTGTTCCTGATACACGCCATGATGTCATTGGCCTTTGATACAAGTCATCAATAGAGAACTTAAGATACAGTGTTTGAAAGGCTGTGTCCAATGCAAGCTGAAGCTCCAGAACCAGTTACAGAAAAATAGAAATCTGATGTTTGCTGAACGGATGAAAGGGAGAAAACTTTGCAAGCATAGCACTAACAATGCTGCATTTTGTAAACTGCTGTCAGTTTGGTCTGAAAGGATTAGTGCTGAGTCTTCACTTCAAGGGATGACAGCACCACAGAGCTCCATTTTGTTGATCTCTCAAAAAAGCTCTTTCTCTCTAATCACACAGTCCTGTAAACAGCAGTCCCTGACCTACTGCTTCTGCAGTTTGAATACAAATCTCCACATGCAGATCTGAGGTGCCATGTGACACTTACCTAATTTCTCATTCCTTTATAAAATCTTCTGCACCTAAAATGCATGTAAAGGACCAAACAGGCAAGAAGCTAGCACAAAGTGATCTATTACAAACCCCTCATCCCTTGACTTCTATTTGCCATGCTGAGAGAAGAAAGCTTAAACATGAATTTTGATAGACAACAGCCTGAAGTGTCTTAGAAGGTTTTAAGTGTAGTGTAGAGAAGGTCTGAAATCAGTGGCAGCCCTGCTGCTCTACTCCTACAGGATGTATTCTTGCTACATGGGATAAGCCAAGTAGCACTGTGTGTATTCAGCTTGAGACCTGTAATTAAAACCCAGTCTCTTTCAGAAGTACAGCAGCACCTGCGGAGGTGGGATTTGGGAAAGTCAAGAGATGACTCAATATGGGTTAGCTGCAAGACAATCCAAGGTTCATTACGAGCATCAGGCTTCCATACTCAGAGCATGAGCGAACATGTTAGTGCAAACGCAGCACGCTGTTTAGTACTGCTGTTTAGCGATTGGCGCATCTAAAGATTAGGATTTGCACGGTCCTCCTACTCGCAGTTTCCTGCTGAAGCTAGTTTCTCCTATCTGGACACAGTCCCACAGAAGCTGTTTATCAGCAGGCTCAAGGACAAATGCCTTTGAGCTTCAGCACATACACCACTGCAGCTTACTGCACTCAGACCTCACGTCGAGGACTGGATTGTACAAAGCTTCCAGGGATCCATGTCCCCTATCCCTTAACCATTTCTCAACAAGTACTCACTATAAGATGAGCTGTGTCTGCTTCCAAAAAGAGAGATAGAGCTGATGCTTTAACAAAAGTCCTCATTAAAGATGCAACTCTGTGGTAGTTGCAGTGCTCAGAGTCCAAAGGGAATATGTGAACTCTGCCTAATAAACTTTTCCCTTTGGAGTTTCATAAACTGTGCTCTGTGGTTTTAGAATCATAGAACCATAGAATGGTTCAGGTTGGAAGGGACCTCAAGGATCATCCAGCTCCAACGCCCTGCCACAGGCAGGGACACCTCCCACTAGAGCAGGCTGCTCAAGGCCTCATCCAGCCTGGCTTTAAACATCTCCAGGGAGGAAGTATCCACAACCTCCCTGGGCAACCTGTTCCAGTGTCTTACCACCCTCACTGTAAAGAACTTCCTCCTAACATCCAGTCTAAATCTCCCCTCTGCCAGCTTAAACCCATTCCCCCTCATCCTAACATTACCAGACCTTGTCAATAGTCCCTCCCCAGCCTTCCTGTAGGCTCCCTTCAGATACTGGAAAGCCACTATAAGGTCTCCTGGAAGCCTTCTCTTCTCCAGGCTCCAGTTCCTAACTTAAGAACTGGTTATGTGTCACTGCTGTCTCTGTGTCTTTGAAAAAAAATTGGGCATCTCCTGGAAAAGAAAATATTAAATGTTACAAGCATACACTTAACACATGATTTGTAAATCTGTAATATCAAGCAGTACAAGATCCATACAGCCTATGATAGACAGATAGATGTATGAATGAAGAACATTGTGGCCCTAATAACATACTTCAACACACCAGAATATAGGATATTTTTATTTACTTAGTCCTTGGATGGTCTTCCCTTGAATTTCTTTCTAAATCAGCAAAGACTCTCTGACCAAAGAGGTGAAAAAGAAATAATTTCCCAAACGTTTTCAGAGTACTGTGATCAATAAGTATATAATCTCTACTACCAAACAAATAAAATAAAATCGGATCACACTCAAACAGATGTCACTTCCATAAAGTTAAAAGTCTAAGGCTGCATCTCACTCTCCTGGCTCACAAATCAGCTGCCAAATCAAACCCCAGAGGCTGGCACACATAGAACACAACAAAGAACAGAAAGTGATAGAGGTTCCACAATTCTCATTCGAGATTTTCCCTAATCTGCCATCAGTCACAGAATATCATTGTTATTATCTCAAGTGCCAAAATGCTGTGGAACTCAAAGATTTGTCCAGAGATTTTTCAAGTGTTTTTTATGCTGTTACAACATTAAACTGCTGCAATACACAGATGATGAATGACCCTTTTTAGCTCCTCCTAATAATAGAATAGAATAGAATCAATCAGGTTGGAAGAGACCTCCAAGATCATCCAGGCCAACCTAGCACTCAGCCCTATCCACTCAACTAGACCACGGCACTAAGTGCCTCATCCAGGCTTTTCCTGAACACCCCCAGGGACGGTGACTCCACCACCTCCCTGGGCAGCCCATTCCAATGCCAATCACTCTCTCTGGCAACAACTTCCTCCTAACATCCAGCCTATACTTCCCTCGGCACAACTTGAGGCTGTGTCCCCTTGTCCTGTTGCTGGTTGCCTGGGAGAAGAGACCAACCCCCACCTGGCTACAACCTCCCTTCAGGTAGTTGTAGACAGCAATGAGGTCTGCCCTGAGCCTCCTCTTCTCCAGGCTGCACACCCCCAGCTCCCTCAGCCTCTCCTCATAGGGTTTGTGTTCCAGGCCCCTCTGGCTTTGTTGCCCTTCTCTGGACACCTTCCAGCACCTCAACATCTCTCTTGAATTGAGGAGCCCAGAACTGGACACAGTAGGATCCCATAACTGGACACAGTAAGGAGCCCAGAACTGGACACAGTTTTTCTTGCAGCCAATAGCCAGAAAAAGTAAGGCCATACTCGGCAGAATTTCATTTTTCCCAATTTATGAATCTATAATGGTTTTTAGACTTGCAGCCCAAGCGTGTGTTTGAAATGCATGGTGCAGCAGTGTTCAGGAATGCTCAGTATAATAGCATTCAGGATCCCAACTGTCTAAGTTGGGAAATTTGTATGTGAGTCTCTGGGAACGTTAAACTTAGCTAAGCTTAAAGTTCCCAGAGACTCAAATATAGTTAATAGAACCAATAACAATTTATAGGATGCCTTTCCCTCTCCCCCCCCTTTTTTCAAAGAAAGGGAATTAGATATAGAGAGGAAAAGGTAAAACACAGCCAAATAAATAGTCTCACTTTGGTTTGGAAGTTAAAAGAGAACACTTTAACAATAAAAAAAAAGCTATTTGAGGTAGGGGAGTAACAAAGAGGTATAGAGCAGGCAAAAGAAGATACAAAATATATATATACAACCAGACTGATGGCAATGGTTTTTTTGTCCACCTTGTGCACTGATGGCCACGTGGTAAAACCAAGAGCAGAAGGAACAGGAGGGTGGTGCTGTCAAACAGGGTGGCAGGGCAAGAGAGAGCGAAACAAAGTTCCTCTGTTTTTACAGGGGGCTAGACAGCAAGTGGGAGTGGGCTAACCATCACACCTGGAGTAAGGATGGGACCCACTCCCAGGGAGGAGTCAGGAGGATCGGGGGTCAGGGTCAAGACCACTCCCCCAGGAGGGTTAACTCTTTACACCTAGACAGATTCAGAATTTTTTAGGATTCAAGCCTCAAACTAATGAAATTTTGATAGACATCCTTTCCTAAAACATAGAATATACCCCAGTTTGCCACACGATGAGGCAAGAGAAAGACCTTTGGTAATCATCTAGATTAATAAAAATCAGGCTTTAATCTGCATTTCTGGAATCTATGTTATAGTAGAACCAAAATGTATTACCTACTTACAAAGTCAAGATGAGTCACTTCTTGCCCTTAAACCATTAGCAAAACTTCCTTTCTAAAAGAAACTTTGGAATTATTACCATACAACAACTTGCTGCATATGAAGCTACTGGGAATCTGTTGCTGGAGGCAGAGATCGTTGCCAGGAGCACGAGGCATTGAATTGTGTTGGCTGCTTATTTATTTCCAAGTAGGATTTAATCTTTCAGTCTCTCTTTTGCTAAACACCTGCACATCCAAACAACTGCTTTTCTATCATCTTCTCCCATTCTCTTATCAGCCTGAGCTCCTCAGCCTTGGCCTTCTAAATCTGAATGGAGCTGAAAATATTCCCTGAGCGGAACAGAAAATCCCAGGTAAACTTTAGCGAAGAATAACAACATCAACAACAAAAATTCCTGATGGATGCTTGAAATAAACTGAAACATCTGTCTTGACTTCTGATTTATTAAGTGTCATGTTGTTCCTGAACTTTCAATCCTAGAGAGTTAAATCCAGTCCTGCTCAGACAGCCTATGTATTACATTAATTGACTTAAGCTCTCAGAAACAGTGATGGCCAGATGTCACAGGGACACAATCTGGTTCCACATCACTGAATTTTCAGATGTAGTTCCTCCTGATCATCTGGACTGTGCTTCACAGAGCTGCTTCCTTCTTGCTTCAGGGCCATTGATCAACGGTGCTCCATCTTTCTTCATCATACCCCACACAGCACAACCAGTGGACTATCACAGGCATATCAGCATTCTGAACTAACCTTCTTCTACTTCTTTTTCTACATCATTCAGAGGAAATGCCCACTGTTCTTGTTTTGGGGAATGACACTGCTCTTACTCAAAGACATCTATTTATGCAAAAGATCTCCCTAAACGGCTCCAGCTGAGTAATTAGGAATACCAGCGTTTTCTTGCAACCTCCAACAAGACCTGACCAAGGACTGGCCATTGTTATGTAAAACTCTGAGATGGGGCACTGCCGTGTTAAAATCTGGGACGCTGTATATTCACTGAAAGCAGCTTGAACAAAGAGGAACTGAGATAACCCACAGGGAGCACTAAGCCTAGCTGAGGTCATCCAAACGTTATTGCACAAGCTGTTCCAGAAAGAGAGCAACCCGTTCTCTCCTTGACCATTTGAGAGGCATCCAAGTCCTTTGCTAAGCAATACCAAAACCAGTTAATAGGTGCAGCCAAGAAGCAATTTAGATATGGTCATCCTTTTATTTGATCTGCTTGAAAGTTCCCACTCACAACATGAAATCTGATCCGTGTTGAGAGACAACACACTGCTATCACTACTACAAACTCAATCCACTTTCTCGTTCCAAAGAGTAACTAAATAGGGCTGTGGAAGGTACACAACTTGATTTTGCTCAGTGAGATCAGAGATCTAGAAGGTGCTTCACAAATTAAATGCCCTTTGATTCCACTCTGCTGACTTTTAATCCTCTACAACACAGTTTGGTCAACAGCCTACTCTGTGGACTTGCTTGTGTTCATGCCAGAGGACATTCCAGACTCCAGAAACCTTGTGTGCATGAGAGGGACCTTCTGCACTCAGCTTATGTCAGCAATTACAGTATCACAGTCTCACAGTATCACCAAGGTTGGAAGAGACCTCACAGATCATCAAGTCCAACCCTTTACCACAGAGCTCAAGGCTAGACCATGGCACCAAGTGCCACGTCCAATCCTGCCTTGAACAGCTCCAGGGATGGCGACTCCACCACCTCCCTGGGCAGCCCATTCCAGTGGCCAATGACTCTCTCAGTGAAGAACTTTCTCCTCACCTCGAGCCTAAACTTCCCCTGGCGCAGCCTGAGGCTGTGTCCTCTCGTTCTGGCGCTGGCCACCTGAGAGAAGAGAGCAACCTCCCCCTGGCCACAACCACCCCTCAGGTAGTTGTAGACAGCAATAAGGTCTCCCCTGAGCCTCCTCTTCTCCAGGCTAAACAATCCCAGCTCCCTCAGCCTCTCCTCGTAGGGCTGTGCTCGAGGCCTCTCACCAGCCTCGTTGCCCTTCTCTGGACACGCTCAAGCATCTCAATGTCCCTTCTAAACTGGGGGGCCCAGAACTGAACACAGTACTCAAGGTGTGGTCTAACCAGTGCAGAGTACAGGGGCAGAATGACCTCCCTGCTCCTGCTGGCCACACCATTCCTGATGCAGGCCAGGATGCCACTGGCTCTCTTGGCCACCTGGGCACACTGCTGGCTCATGTTCAGGCAGGTATCAATCAGCACCCCCAGATCCCTCTCTGTCTGGCTGCTTTCCAGCCACTCCGACCCCAGCCTGTATCTCTGCATGGGGTTGTTGTGGCCAAAGTGCAGCCCCTGGCACTTGGAGCTATTGAACACCATCCCCTTGGACTCTGCCCATATGTCCAGGAGGTCAAGGTCCCGCTGCAGAGCCCTTCTGCCCTCCAACCCAGCCACATCAGCCCCCAGCTTGGTGTCATCTGCAAACGTGATGATGACTGACTCAATGCCCTCACTGCATTAGAGTAGAGGTAAGTGGACACTGTGGCTGCCAGAGAACACAGAGGTCTCACTCTTGTGTCAGAAGATACCATTCACATAGTTGACTATGATGGGACACAAATTTAAGAAATGAAGTATGCCATGTCACAGAAATAAGCTTGATACAGACCAGTGTCTACTAAAAATTTAATGACTACCTGTCTAATTATAGAACACCACAATTTATTACACCTAATTTAGCCAATCACAGCAGGGTAATTAAAGAAAAAGACTGAAAGAAGAGATCAGGAATATCACAGCTACTATGAGATTTTTATTTTTTTTATGGAATGGATCCAGTTCTTGCCCATTGAACACTTCAGGCCCTGGTTTGGTTTGCTGGGATTACATGCACTTAATCTCCTGTGATGCACAAGCTATTTCATTGACTTCTCACCAACAAATTAATTTTGGTAGAGATATTAAAAGAGGACAGACCACATCTACATTGTACCTGGACAATCACCTCCATCCACCTAATCTCCTACTTCTAAACCATTTTCTAGTGCCCTTTTAGCCCAAAAATAGAATAAAATGCATTACTGAGAAAAATAATTTCTAGTTAACTAAGCCTTCTTAACCTGTCTGAAAAGTGTGGGAGTCACCTAAATCCAGTACTCAGTGCAGTCAGTTTACAACCTTTCATTGACTGCAGTCAGGCCTCAGGCATAAGATAATGTTCTTGCCTTGCTCGAAAAAATATGGATTCACTGGGGAGAAGAAGTGCCACAGAAAAAGCCTTGAAAAGAGACCTGAAATCGGACTGTGCAGGGCTCTATGAGCTTTGAGTTTTGGAGTGTATTCTCTTACAATAAATATATTTTCAAGTGAATGTATCAGAATGAAAAAGCAGACTATCTGAAGATTTTTGACACCTGCAAGTCCAAGCTGGTCCCAAAGAAAACAAAACAAAAACAGAAAGAAAAATAAAAAGGGGGGGGGGGGGGGGGGGGGCGGGGGAAGAGGAAAATAGACAATATGAACATTTTTAATTGCTCCAACTTTCCCCTGTCAAGAGGAGAATGTTCCTTTTCACCCAATGCCGGGGTTTGAGCAGAACTGAAGTGAAAAGAGCAGGCAGGGCAATGTTAAGTCATTGTGATAAGGAGGCACAGCTGCAGAAAAGCAGCCTTGGGGAGGCTAGCAGAGCTAGCTGAGAAAGTAGATGCTATCTGTAGCTGAGCTTTGCGAGGGAGCCTTGAAGTGGGGCAGGCTGGTCAGCCCTGGGAGCAGCTGTGAATGGAGCCTATCAAAAGTATCACAGTATCACCAAGGTTGGAAGAGACCTCACAGGTCATCAAGTCCAACCTGTTACCACAGAGCTCAAGGCTAGACCATGGCACCAAGTGCCACGTCCAACCTTGCCTTGAACAGCCCCAGGGATGGCGACTCCACCACCTCCCTGGGCAGCCCATTCCAGTGTCCAATGACTCTCTCAGTGAAGAACTTTCTCCTCACCTCAAGCCTAAATTTCCCCTGGCACAGCTTGAGGCTGTGTCCTCTTGTTCTGGTGCTGGCCACCTGAGAGAAGAGAGCAACCTCCTCCTGGCCACAACCACCCCTCAGGTAGTTGTAGACAGCAATAAGGTCTGCCCTGAGCCTCCTCTTCTCCAGGCTAAACAATCCCAGCTCCCTCAGCCTCTCCTCGTAGGGCTTGTGCTTGAGGCCTCTCCCCAGCCTCGTCGCCCTTCTCTGGACACGCTCAAGCATCTCGATGTCCCTTCTAAACTGGGGGGCCCAGAACTGAACACAGTACTCAAGGTGTGGCCTAACCAGTGCAGAGTACAGGGGCAGAATGACCTCCCTGCTCCTGCTGGCCACACCATTCCTGATGCAGGCCAGGATGCCACTGGCTCTCTTGGCCACCTGGGCACACTGCTGGCTCATGCCCAAATCCACGATATAAGCATCACTCCTAGCTTGAATAAACAGATTGACCTTCCATGTATCATATTGGTATAAGCTCATGTCTTTCCCACTCCCGCACAGCCTTTGAGCAACCCAGCAATCCATGATCCCATCAGCATAAAGTACTGCACTTAAAACAACACTGAGAACGCCTTGCGAGCCAGAAGACACAATTTTGCATCACCACCCCCACCTGCATGTTGAGAAGGATTTTGCCTGGTGCTATCTTTGAAACTGCTGGAGCTGGAAGAAACAGACAGAGTGGCTGCCTCTGCTGTGCCCCCCCACTTCAGCACTGCATAAGCCATGGACATTTAGGAGGTGGGGGACCCATATCAGCTTCCTCGTTCACCTTAAACCATGTAAACTGCTGCCTGCCGCTACGCGCTGCAGCCATCTTTAACCAATTCTGTATTTCTCCAGTTCAGAATTATTTCAAATTCTCCATTTTCTGTCATAGCTTCTTGGCCAAGAGTGTGTATTGTAATGGAGGGATAATTTATTGATTGCAAGATGATATTTTTCAAAATTAATATTGTTTATTAATGTTGGTATTTAGAACTCTCACCAGCCAGACCATTATTTTTTTATAATAATTGGCTCTTCACGTGGTCATGGAAACATTATACAGATAATAACATAGGCTCTAGAACGTTTGAGAAACAACTAGCAATAATATATCATCAATTGATCTCAACTGAACTAGAAGAGAAGGTTCCTGCGGTCAACACACCGCTTGCAGTTAATTGTACAGCTTGTCCACTAGATGGACTCATGGAGCTCCTTTATGCTTATGGCAGAGGGCAGCTGGTGAATTAAGAGAGGCTTTAAGTATTTACTCACAAAATTATCTCCCGTCTCACAGGGATAGCTACAGCTTCAGACAGTACCCAAAATGCTTTCAAGGAGCTCTGTTGATGCCTTGTCAGATGCTGAGGCTTCCGATTCTTCCCAGGGTGACAGGGAAAAGAGGCAGACTATCTCTGACCTGGTCCTAATTTCTCTGGACAATCTGTGTGTCCTTTCTAGGGCTACTTGTCTTGGCAGGTGTAGGCAGGATGTCTTGCAATGTGCATTCTTAGCATGGTGTCATGCTGGCTGTGCAGGCCAATCACATGGAGACATTTAGAGCCTGTTCCTGGTAAACTTGAGGCAGACAGTTTCCAGGCAGTTTAGGATGCAATAAAACAGTGAGGCAGAACACTGCCAGAAGCATAGAGCAATGGCAGCAGGCAGCAGCAGGCAAGCGAGCAAGCATTAATACAACAGCAGAGCACGTCATGTTACCTGCTTATCTCTTTTTATCATTACAGTCCAAGACAATTGGACCTTTGGACAAAGAATAGCCAATCAGAATGGCAGTTATCCAAGCTCAACCTTATTAGATGAAACCATAGGCCTTGCATGAGGCAGGCACAAGTCAAATGTATGTACCTTGTTTACCATAGGATGTGAACAGGAGCAAAAGAAGTCTAGGCAAGCCAGAGTCCTTAGACTCAGTGGTTCCAGGTTCTTTGCCCTATTTCTCATGGTTGCTTCTCTCCAAAACAGAAAGAAGGAGAGCAGAAAAACATGTCTGGGCAAGCTAGGACACATATAAGCCTATTTTGGCCTATTCAGGCCTACCATGACAGAGCAACAGACTGAGATTATTCATACCTTTTTTAAGGAAAGAGGGCAGTAAAATAATAATGCTCTTGCTGAATTGGAGAGGAATACAGAAAAAGCTGTATTGTAAAATGTGCAGGAAAAGATATGGCATATATGAATCCTTAACACCTAATATAGATACAGGATACATAAGAATTCCCCCAAAACCTTCCCCACCAACCGAGCTCAATCCCCAAAACCCCGGTGCTCATTTTATCCCCACCCCCATTGTCTCCCATTTTAGGTCCCAAGCAAGCCAGATTCACTACAGCAGTGGCCTTGAAGGCTGCTTACCACAGGGTACTCCTACATAGTTACCTAGATAAGAATCCCTCTGTAGAGCTGGAAAGGAGTCAGAAAAGAGAGCAAATCGACCTTGCTGCTTACTTTAAAAGTGTTTTCAGGATTATGGGATTGAATCACAAAATTACAATATCTGGGGGCAACTAGTTCGTCCCCTGGGACTGATCTTGGTCTCTGTAGTTGGCTCAGGGAACCTGGAATAACCTGGCACCCCTCAAAGCATCAGATTAGCTTAACAACCAGATCAGGAATTCTGAAAATAGTCTGGAAAAGAGGCTAAATGTGGCAGAAAGGCCTCCTCTATGGTATGAGAAAATAAGAGATAATAGGAGATGGAAGTCATGGAAACAGGAAAGGTCACCTTCATTAAAATTGGCTATAATCCACAGTCCAGGCAAATTCACTCTGTGGAGAATCCATGAGTTCTTTTTGGAAAACACAACTAAGATGTGAAAGAAAATTATCTTTATTTAGGTGACTGGATCCTCAGTCGAAGGGAAACAGGGACAGCAGGAGAGTGAGAGTAATAGTAACCCTCTAAAAGGCAAGAGATAAGGAACATCTGCTAGCAAGGACCTGAGTGAAAAAAAGACCTGTCTGTGATTGGACATAAAATACTAATATTCCCATATCTAAGTTTTCTGGACAATGGAAGAGACAAAGAGCACACCTTGAGCAAACAATACTTTTGCAGCAAATCTCTATTCTCTGAAATCTAAAGCCATAGTCGACAGCATGACACTCGTTTCACAGGATGCCACTTCGCTATTGCATTTCCCAAGAGGATTCACGACACATAACGCTGGAGATTGCGGCAGCCCCAGTCCCTGAGCACAACTTCCTAAGTTTTAATGCACCTGTTTTCTGTTAGTTGTGTGCTAATTTGTTTTTGTGTCCCTCTATAATTTTAGTTTTTTCTTGCAATATGTTTACCTACTAGAGTTAAGCGGCCAGCTCAGCAGAGACCTCAGTGAGCCAGGAAACATGACCACAGAAAGGCTAATGGACCCCTTGCCGCTTTGTTGGCACAGGCTTGATGTGCATACCATGCTTTCTTATGGTGCTGTCTCGGTTCTAATTTCAATTTCCAGAGACTCAGATAAATTTGATATAGCAAATAACAATTTGTAGAGTGCCCTTCCCTC
>WAAF01015979.1:0-18306 GCA_013400475.1 Tricholaema leucomelas
CTTCTGAAGGAGTTTGCTGTGAAGGAAGTGGGTGATTTCTAAGGTATGGGGAGGCGGGTAACACTCAAACTATCACACTAGTGCACACCAGCCAGACACTTGTCCTGACAGCACAAACCAGCTGAGATAAACAAGAAAAAAAAAAATAAGGCTGCCAAATGCACACAAATGTATTTAGGTGTTACGATGTTATTAGATCTCAGAACAGAGACTCAGAGATACGAAGTTTAGTCCACCAGCTAATAGTTAATAACATTAAACCTTCTCCTATTATGCTCTCTCCAGTTGCTGGGAAACTGCAGATGATGCAGATAATGTCCTCTCTTGTGTCAGCAAGGAAAAAACATGTTTGCTACAGTTTTGCCACTTATAAATGTCTGTGCACTTTAGTCTATTTCTAATATACACTTACTCATTGATTTGGCACAGCTATATTTGATGGACATAATCACTAGGTTCCCAACATGTTCTTAAGTGAGACATTAAATGCCCAAATTCTCTTTGTTTTCTGTCTTCCAGCCATGATTTGTTAGATTTGTAAAAGAGACTGTCTCCAAAGTCTGCCTTGAGAGTTTGCCGGGGGGGCACCCTGGAAAATTTTGAACGGCAAATGTCTTCTGGAATTACATCACTCTTTTGGCACAGAAAAAGCGGGCATCAATTACTGATACAAACAGGAACTTTAAGGGATTTAAAGAACTCCTAAAAGATAGCTATAGCACACAAATTTTACAGGATCACAGGATATTAGGGGTTGGAAGGGACCACAAGGATCATCTAGTTCCAACACCCCTGCCATGGCCAGGGACACCCTACCCGAGAGCAGGCTGCCCACAGCCTCATCCAGCCTGGCCTTAAACATCTCCAGGCATAGGGCCTCAAACACCTCCCTGGGCAACCCATTCCAGGCTCTCACCACTCTCATGATGAACAACTTCCTCCTCACCTCCAGTCTGAATCTCCCCACCTCCAGCTTTGCTCCATTCCTCCTAGTCCTGTCACTCCCTGAGAGCCTAAAAGGTCCCTCCCCAGCTTTTTTGTAGGCTCCCTTCCAATACTGGAAGGCCCCAAGAAGGTCACCTGGGAGCCTCCTCTTCTCCAGACTGAACAGCCCCAACTCTTTCAGTCTGTCCTCATAGCAGAGCTGCTCCAGCCCTCTGATCATCCTCATGGCCCTTCTCTGGACATGCTCCAGCATCTCCACGTCCCTCTTGTAATAGGGGCTCCAGAACTGGATGCAGTACTCCAGATGAGATCTCAGCAGAGTGGACTAGAGGGGGAGAATCACCTCCCTCGACCTGTGCCCCAATTCGTAGTAAACTTTGTGATACCCCAGAGAGAGATATACCACTGGAATCTTGCAGAGTGCAAAACCCTTGTACTTGTAGATTACAAGAATATCTGTATTTTGAGCAGTGACTATGACTGACTTGTACCTACCACCTAATTCCTGAAGCTTGGGTAAAGAATAATTTCCTCTGCTGCTCACCATGAAGTGATGCATGTAGTCTGCTTCCTTCCACCACATCTAGGTGGTTTTTGGTTAAGTTGAGCTAAGCAGAGTATGTAAACCTATCTTGAGGCAGTTCTATTACCTAAGAATAACTGAAAAATTGAACAAAAGGTCTGCATATCATAGTGTCTTATACTTAAACGGTCAAGAGTAAAAAACAGAGAACAATATGGAAGGAGGACAAGTACTTATCATATTCTCACATAGTCTCTCAGCCTAAGTAGTTTTATCATTGAAAGACAGCCAACTCCTCAGCTCCGTCTGAATTTGCTTAACCTCACCTTTAGTAACTTTTTAAGGAAATTAAGCAAACTTATTTAGTAACCCTCAAGTCAATTTCTCATGTGCTAACATTTCTCCCTTGTGACCAATATACAATTGCAGTACCCACAGCACCATTCAGAAAAAAAAAATACAGCTTCTACTCATTGCACAACTGAACAATAATTTAACTAGCTTGTTTGGAATGTGACTTCAGTCAGCTTCCTTTGATATTCTTTTGTATTGAAAGAGACAATGAACTGTTTCTACCCTCTTTATCACAAGTTCTAAATGTCTGTTACTATTGATATTATTTCTGTATGAGAAGATACTTAGTATCTCAGGAAAAATTACTATAATGCCTTCATAACAGCATAGAGTCATAGAATCATAGAATCAACCAAGTTGGAAGAGACCTCCAGGATCATCCAGTCCAACCTAGCACCCAACGCTGTCCAATCAACTAGACCATGGCACTAAGTGCCTCAGCCAGGCTTTTCTTCAACACCTCCAGGGATGGCAATTCCACCACCTCCCTGGGCAGCCCATTCCAATGTCAATCACTCTCTCTGCCAAGAACTTCCTCCTAACATGCAGCCTAGACCACCCCTAGCACAACTTGAGACTGTGTCCCCTTCTTCTGTTGCTGGTTGCCTGGCAGAAGAGACCAACCCTCAGCTGGCTACAGCCTCCCTTCAGGTAGTTGTAGACAGCAATGAGGTTACCCCTGAGCCTTCTCTTCTCCAGGCTAAACAACCCGAGCTCCCTCAGCCTTTCCTCACAGGGCTATGCTCCAGGCCTCTCACCAGTTTAGTTGCCCTTCTCTGGATGCATTCCAGTATCTCAACATCTCTCTTGAATTGAGGAGCCCAGAACTGGACACAGCACTCAAAGTGTGGCCTGACCAGTGTTGAGTACAGGGGCAGAACAACCTCTCTTGTTCTGCTGGCCATACCGTACCTGATCCAGGCCAGGTTGCCATTGGCTGTCTTGGTCACCTGGGCATGTTAATCCAAGCACTGAAATGATGCTAGAGTTTTCAGTCAATTCTTCAATAAGCAAAGTGAAGTTTATTTAATCAGTAACTATTATAATTTTTTATAGGCTTCACAGTACACTATGCTGTCTGCATTTTTTCCTCATTATAATTAAACAAAGATTATTTTTTCTTTAAAATCATAAAATAGTAGAAGTGACCTTGCAGATATAGAAAGAAAGCAGATGTTAGCGTTAGTGAGCAAGTAATAAAAAGAGCTATATAAGCAAACAAAGGCTATGAACCGCTGCAATGTTTTACACTGTTAGTGTGCTAGTTTGAGCCTAGCTAGAATGTTTTGGTGAGAAGAACGAGATTACAGGCTGTGAAAGGAAAACAATGGTGATGTCTACTTTGCTCACAGGCTTGCTGAGATGTATAAAAATGAAGAGCAAAACATAGATAATCACTTCACTCAGGAGTCTCGCTTGGGCTGCTGCTGGGGAACTGGCTGGGCTGCATCTTACTCTCTAACCTTACCCTCCATTTTGGACTAATCCACTTTGCTTCCTAACCCCCCATGGCTGAACCTCCATTCTTCCTTGGGACTGGGGTAAGGTTGAGAGGGGTAGGGGGAAGGTGAGGGGGTGGTTGGGAGCCCCTCCTGGGGACTCAGGTTTCTGGAAGGGGAGTTGTGTTTCTGTATTACCTTTTACATTCATATTTCCTGAGCTGGCTGAGTCTAGTCTGGGTGATTTCTAAAGTGGAGGGGGTGGGGCAGGTAACACCCAAACCACCACAGTTAGTTATACTCACTTTTCCTTCATCTCTTGGGCTGTCACTTAAATGCACAACTGGCCCCGGGTGAGTCTTTGTGGATCTGCAAGATAAAAACAGATGCAAATCTGTGAGTATTTTCTATATGAAGAAAGAGATGCTTACCTTAATTTCTAGGTGTGTTCATGAATACTTCCAGCAGCCTCAAAGTCATTCTAAAAGGCCTCATGGAGGAAGAAAGCTATCTGAAAGTTATTAATTTCTTTTTACATTCATCTCTCTTTCCTTTTTGTTATTATAGGCAAAATCTCTCTTTTGCTGATGAATCCTTTCTTCCATTTAATTAACAATCTCCCTGTTCATCCTATTACAGTCATATCCTCCATTTTTTTTGCCTTTTTCATTCTCCACTGTGGTGGAAAGTTCACATTATGCCTAGAATACATATCCATCACATGCCCTAAACACCTGCCCGAATACTCACCTTGGCTTCCCCTTCCTGCTTCTCTTTCCTGAGTGGAAGAAGCAAGCAGACAAAAGCTTTGGCACCTCTCAGTCTGTTACAGACACCATATTTGGCCTTGTTTTGCTGCTTGCTTGCTTTGTGGTAAACACAGATCACGATCCTAGGCCTGTGCATCCTCCTTTCTTGGAGAAACAACTCAAGATTGGTCAAAATGCTTAAACCTCCAGCAAACTTATTTGTTTGCTGCCACTGCTTTTGTTTTGTTCGCTGTTTGCCTTGCATGCCTCTGTGTGCCACCACACTTTGCATTGTGCCTAAGTGGGGACTTGCCTACGACAGGCAGCCCTGACCCTGCCTAATCGAGCCTAGGGACTGAAACTGGCTTGCCCCTAGGCCGGGATACAGCTACCCGCTTGAGCTCAACCGAGCCCGAATATAGGTAACGACCTAGCAACTGCCTAGCAATGAGTTGCTGACCCCGGGACCTGTCGTCCCACCGTTCTGTCGCACCACGCCAGCCCGAGGGCAGATTTTCAGCACTAACAACTCCATTTACATGCTCTGTGCCACAGGGTTACCACTATTCATAGACTTTTCCTCCATATCTAATTTGTTTCTATTCAACAGGTATTTCTTTAATCAGCAAAACATGAAGTGCAGGGTCCTGCTTCTGGGTCAGGGCAATCCCAAGCACAAATATAGGCTGGGCATTGACTGGATGGAGAGCAGCCCTGAGGAGACGGACTTGGGGGTGCTGGTGGATGAGAAGCTCAACATAAGCCAGCAGTGTGCACTTGCAGCCCAGAGGGCCAACCAGAGCCTGGGCTGCATCAGAAGTGTGGCCAGCAGGGCGAGGAAGGTGATTCTCCCCCTCTGCTCCACTCTGCTGAGACCCCACCTGGAGTACTGGATCCAGTTCTGGAGCCCCTGTTACAAGAAGGATGTGGAGATGCTGGAGCATGTCCAGAGAAGGGCCACGAGGATGATCAGAGGGCTGGAGCAGCTCTGCTATGAGGACAGACTGAAAGAGTTGGGGCTGTTCAGGCTGCAGAATAGGAGGCTGGAGGCTCCAAGGTGACCTTCTTGTGGCCTTCCAGTATTGGAAGGGAGCCTACAAAAAAGCTGTGGAGGGACTTTTCAGGATGTCAGGGAGTGACAGGACTAGGGGGAAAGGAGCAAAGCTGGAGACGGGTAGGTTCAGGCTGGATGTGAGGAGGAAGTTGTTCATTATGAGAGTGGTGAGAGGCTGGAATGAGTTGTCCAGGGAGATGGTTGAGACCCCATGTCTGGAGGTGTTTAAGGCCAGGCTGGATGAGGCTGTGAGCAGCCTGCTCTAGGGTAGGGTGTCCCTGCCCATGACAGGTGAGTTGGAACTAGATGATCCTTATGGTGTCTTCCAACTCTGACTGATTCTATGATTCTACGAAAAATCCATAACGTGACAGAAGAAGCATGGTAGAAGAACTAGAAGAATACAAGGACCAGGTAGTGATCAGGCCTGGTATCTACAACTCAAGTTGCTGGATTAATACATCAAAACTGTATTCACATGCTGAAATGGAGCCATTCACAGCACTGTTACAAGAAATAATTAGCAAATTGTGCTTTACCACAGAGAAACCACTTGCTACTTTTCTCCTACTCCTGTTTACCTCAAATCCCAGAGCAGGGCTGCTACAGGCTCAGCAAGGCTCTGGGCAGCCTGATCTAGTAGCTGAGGATGTCCCTGCTGACTGAAGAAGGGGTTGGATTAGATGACCTTTGGAGGTCCTTCCAACTCAGATCATCCTATGATTCTATGGCTCCTTGCTATACACAGCACTCAATTGGACTGTTCCAGCCCACAAACCTGAATCCTGCTTTGCCCAAGTGGCTGACCACCTCATGAATTCCTGAGTGCCACAGAAGACTTGTCTCATGTCCGTGGGCTTTCTCAGACAAGGTGCTCAATGTGGACTAAACAAGCAGCAAAGCCCATCATTACCACGTGAAGTCCACCACATGGCTGCAACTATGTATTTTCCTGTTTATGCTTTTGGAGCACAAATATTGAGACTCTTAATCAGTGAGTAACCTTACTCTCTTTACTCAAGTTTGTGAAAGTTTATGCTTAACCTTTCAGTGGCAGTTTGTGCTGCAAGACTCTCTAGTTAAAAACATTTTCTAAAAACTTCTAAATCATTTGACTGTATAGATACAGCTGGATGAACATGAGCCATCAGTGTGCCCAGGTGGCCAAGAAGGTCAACAGCATACTGGATCAGAAATGGTGTGACCAGCAGGAGTAGGGAGGGGATCATGCCCCTGTACTCAGCACTCATGAGACCACACCTTGAGTACTGTGTCCAGTTTTGGTCACCACAGTATAGGAGGGACATTGAGGCGCTGGAGAAGGTGCAGAGAAGGGCAACGAGGTTGGGGAAAGGTCTGGAAAACATCACCTATGAGGAGTGGTTGAGGGAGCTGGGGTTGTTTAGTCTGGAGAAGAGGAGGCTTGAGAGGGGACCTGATTGCCCTCTACAACTACCTAAAAGGAGGCTGGAGCTGGTCTCTTATCCCAAATTATTAATGACAGGACAAGAGGAAATGGCGTCAAGTTGTGTTAGGAGAGGTTTAGGTTGGATGTTGGGAAGAAGTTCTTTACCTGAGCAGGTGGTCAGGCACTGGAACAGGCTGCTCAGGGAGGTAGTGGAGTTGCCATCCCTGGAGGTGTTTAAAGAGAGAGTGGCTGTGGCACTTGAGGCTATGGTCTAGTGATGAAGGATGCTGGGATGAAGGTTGGACTGGATGATCCTGGTGGTCCTTTCCAACCATAGCAATTCATAGTAATTAGATGTTGTGCTGAGGGATTTGGTTTAGTCAAGGACTTGTCGGTGTGAAACTAATGATTGGACTCCATGATCTTGAAGGGCTTTTCCAATTTAAGAAATTCTGTGATTCTGGGATTCTGCAAAAATAGTTTTACCAACCACATAACAGAATCTGTCTGTGTGAATTGTAAATAAGTTTGGTGACATTTTCTTTATATAATTAATAGACTATTTAATATTTTTTACATCAGCCTCATTACAATTCACTCCTAACCCAGATTCAAACCCCTCCTTAACATCCACTCCTTCACTTTCTACCTACCAATTTTTAAGGTTAAGAACAACTCAGATAAACCTGTGAATCCACTGTTTTCCTTTGAAGATGTATATGTCATTATCAATCAACAAACATATCCATCTGTCTTTGGGAAGGAACAAACTCTTACACGAGCTGTAGTCACCCCATGTTACATCTAACTTGAGACTAATTATATTTCCATTGTTACACGAACTAGTTGTTCCTCTGTAAATATTATAAATAAGAACTGTTTAAGACTGTTATTGAGGTTGCATTGGAATGGGCTGCCCAGGGAGGTGATGAAGCCACCGTCCCCGGAGGTGTTCAAGAAAAGCCTGGCTGAGGCACTCAGTGGCAAGGTCTAGTTGATTGGACAGGGCTGGGCGATAGGTTGTACTGGATGATCTTGGAGGTCTCTTCCAACCCCTTTGATTCTATGATTCCATGGTTATAAAACATACTATGAGTCTTATTTATATTTTGTATTCAGACTTTTGTACTCAGACTTCCATGCTAAGACCTCAGCTATAAGGAGTAACCTTCACTAACAAATTTTCCTACCTCCTCCATTCTTCTCTCTCAAATATATTGTAAATGATAGTTGGAGGATCCTGGGACTTATGATACAATAGTACAATTCCTTTTTGCTTTTCAAGATGTTAATGTTTTGCTGATTTTAGGAGTATGATTTTTTATTATTATTACATTCCTAGCTACTTCTTTAGTTTTGTGGAATAAGGGCTTCACATATATTGTCAATAAAGTTGATGTCAAACATAGCAATCTCTGCACTAAATTGATGAGATTTTACTTCTCCTCATTCTTTTTCCTCTATATTTGCTACATGCATTCTCTTAATATTTCTATTATCTTACTCCTCGGTATTTTAATAGATTGATTGTTACATAGTACAGAATTAGAGCATTTTCAGGGTTGGAAGGGACAGCAGGGATCATCTAGTTCCAACCCTGCAGCCATGGGCAAGGACACTTTCCACTAGATCAAGTTGCCCAGAGCCACATGCAGCTTAGTCTTAAAAATATTCAGGGATGGGGCTTCCACCACCTCCCTGGGCAACCTGTTCCACTGTCTCATCATCCTCACGGTGAAGAACTTCTTCCTGATATCTAATCTAAATCTACTCTTCTCTAGCTTGGATCCATTCCTCCTAGTTCTATCATTACCTGACATCCTAAAAAGTCCCTCACCAGCTTTCCTGTAGCCCTTCTTCAGATACTGGAAGGCCACAATAAGGTCTCCTCAAAGCCTTCTCTTCCAAACTGAACAGCCCCAACAGTTGTCACTGTCTCCATAGGAGAGGTGAACCAGCCCTCTCATCATCCTCATGGCCCTTGTCTGGACATGCTTCAACACCTCTATGTCTTTCTTTTAATAGGGATTCCGGAACTGGACACAGTACTTCAGGTGGGATCTCATGAGAGTGGTGTAGAGGGGGAGAATCTTGACCATCTGGCCACACTTCTCTTATTGCAACCCAGGATATGATTGGCTTTCTGGGCTGCAAGTGTACCCTGGCTTCTCATCTGCCAACACCCCCAAGTCCTTTTCTTCAGGGATGTTCTTAAGCCATTATTGCTGATTTGGTCAGGCTACTTCTGTTTTCTTCCAATTTTACTGTTTTAGTCTGTCTTTAGGTTGGAGTGGGTGATCTTGGAGGTCTCTTCCAACCTGGTTGATACCATGATTCTATGAAATGGAGCAGCGAAGATAACTGCATGAAAGGGTTGTCACTTTCTCCATGCTACACACTCTTTCCCTTGTATTCGTTGCCTTATGGCTACGTATAGGAGAGATGTGATAAATCTTCTCTGGCAATGCATCTTGCTTTCTTCTCCTAAAGTGATCACCTCTTTCCTACCCCAGGACAATAGCTAGGAACCCAAAGCTAGTCCTTTGCAGCACATTAAGATCAGGAACAGTCTGCCAAAGACAGGTCAGTGACTTAAAAAAGTTGGGGAGGGACTTTTTAGACTATCAGGTAGTGACAGTACTAGGGGGAATGGAGCAAAGCTGGAGGTGGGGAGGAAGTTGTTCAGCATGAGAGTAGTGAGATCCTGGAATGGGGTGCACAGAGAGGTGCCTGGAGGTGTTTAAGGCCAGGCTGGATGAGGCTGTGGGCAGCCTGCTCTAGGGTAGGGTGTCCCTGGCCATGGCAGGGGTGTTGGAACTAGATGATCCTTGTGGTTGCTTCCAACTCTGACTGATTCTGTGATTCTATGATCTTCTTGTCTTCTCAAGGAAACAATGCATAAATATAAAGAATAGCAAGGGTCTTTTAAACCCTAGAGAATTGATGCTTGTCAAAGGTGTGCCAGGCATTACGCTTTACAGCACATTTCTCCTAAGGGTAGACGTTGTGACTTCACTACAAGTAGGATTAAATAAAGCAATTATTCAGTTAACTGTATTATATCAATGGTTGCTAGGTCAATTGTTGCAGTCTTAGAGGTCTTTTGCAATCAAATCAATTAAATGATTCGATTATTTTACAGAACTCTGAACAGTATCAGAGATACAGATACAATAATTACTACTTTTGTACATTAAATTGTACCATATGTGGAAATGTCTACAGACAAAAGTATTTTGCCTCATAGCTTTCATATATATATTGCTATTACGGTAGAGTTGTACTATCAAGGACATTGGAAAGTTGTACACTGTTACTGCGGAGCAGCACACAAAGAAAGAAAAACTCTGTTTACATTAAAACTCTGTTTACAGAAAAACTCTGTTTACATTAAAAGCAAAAGCAGAGATCCAACAGCTCCTGGAAAGGATGTAGACGTGCTGGGAAACCAACCACATTTAAAGCTCTTGTGATAAAACACAACTACTGTTGATGCCAAATACTTGTTTAGAGGCATCCCCGCAAGTTGGCTTTAGGAGACTATAAAAACTACATCCTATTTTTTGAGAAAGAGGAAAATAAGGAAGAATCTGTAGTCAAGAATAAGACATAAATTGAAATAGTTGAGCAGAAGAGACTTCATCCCCAAATACTAGCTGGGATACAGCTGAGAACAACTGAGAAAATAAAGCTCTGCAAATACATGAAAAGGATAAAACACAAAGTCTATGAACAGCAGGGGGAAAAAAAAGGTATCAGCAATGACTTGCAGCAAAAAAATTGAGGCAAAACTTACCTTCAACTGAGCAAGAAGGAGCAAGAAGTGTGAACTGATGATACAAAAGATTACAACATTTCATAGCCTTCATTGACCTTTAAGTCCAGAAAAATGTACCACAGAACTCAAAAACAGAACAAAAGGTTCCCAGGACAGCTGCACAGAACTAGAAGTTTGTTAGGAGAGTAGTGATACTTTGAGCTGGCTTGCACTTCATCAGAAGTTATTCCTGACAGCAGTAGGTATCCATTTAGTATCACAGAATCATAGAATCAGTCAGGGTTGGAAGGGACCACAAGGATCATCAAGTTCCAACACCCCTGCCTTGGGCAGAACACCCTACCCTAGAGCAGGCTGGCCACAGCCTCATCCAGCTTGGCCTTAAACACCTCCAGGGATGGGGCCTCAACCACTCCCTGGGGAATCCATTCCAGGCTCTCACCACTCTCATGCTGAACAACTTCCTCCTCATGTCCAGTGTGAACTTACCCACCTCCATCTCCATTTATTTGGAGTGTGCTCATTTTGGGAGATGAGACAGCTGAAATGTCATAAGAAAACTTTTGTTCAGCTGAACTGGGCTGAAATGAAGAAGTCATTCACTGCAAAACAAGAGTCTTAAAAAAAAAAAAGACTTGTGTGATTGGAAGCTTTTAATTATTTTGATTCTAAAATAGAAAGCTCTAAAAGAAGTCTTCTGCAATGTTATGATTTGGACGCAAGAATTACAGAATCACAGAATTGGAAAAGACCTTCAAGATCATTGAGTCAAATCATTAGTTTCACACTGACAAGTCCTTGACCTTGGAGCTGACTGAATGTGTCAGTGCTGAGAAAAGCACGTGCATAAGCAGATAATTCTGTACTACCAGGAGTCAGATATCTTATATGGTTCTGCCTTCCACACAGGTGTAGTGCACCAGGGATCTTAAGACTTTCTTTTCATTGGTAGAGATAAAGAGCAATTAAAAAGAATGAGTTCTTTCAATGAACTCATTTACTCATCTTTACAATGAGTAAGTTGTTCACATACTGTGCATCATAGCTGGGAACTGGTGTAAGTAAGAATCAGTTCAATCTCAAGATGCAACTCTGAACCTTGGATACAAATTCTAGAATGTCTCAGAGAAAGATGCCTTGCAAGCTGCACTTTCTTCATACTAGGAACTATTTCCATTTGGGTATGCACAGAGAGGAGGTAGTAGCCGTGACTAGGCTCTTACTGTGCTGCTTCCCTTCAGTACTATGGAACACAAGCCCTATGCCTGGAACATAAACCCTATGAGGAGAGCTGAGGTTTAGCCTGGAGAAAAGGAGGCTCCGGGCAGACTTCACTGCTGTCTGCAACTACCTGAAGGGAGGCTGTAGCCAGGCAGGGTTGGTCTCTTCTGCCAGGCAACCAGCAACAGAATGAGGGGACACAGTCTCAAGTTGTGCCAGGGGAGATCTAGGCTGGATGTTAGGAGGAAGTTCTTGGCAGAGAGAGTGATTGGCATTGAATGGGCTGCTCAGGGGGTGGCGGAGTCGCCATCTCTGGAAGTGTTCAAGAAAAGCCTGGATGGGGGTCTAGTTGATTGGCCAGGGCTGGGTGATAGGTTGGACTGGATGATCTTGGAGGTCTCTTCCAACCTGGTTGATTTTATAATTCTATGAACTGTTGACTCTCAGGCACATATTGAAAATGAGGATGGATGAGGAAAGGGCTAAGAATGATCAAGTTATGGCTCATAACCAAGTTCCAATTTGCTCAATTCTGTCATATTGCAAATCTCATAAATTTTGACAAGGTTCTATTATTAATTCACTAGCTAGTGGGTGTTCAAACACCAGACCCTGTATGCTTGGGAAGGGGGCTTACAATGCATATTTTTTATTTTTGGATTTTTGTTCTGAAATTGAGCCTTAAAGCAGCTATGAAAATAGTCACAGATGCAAATGCAAAGAAGACTGCACTTACAGTTCTATTGCCTTGTTCCACATGATAACATATCCAGAAAGAATGAAGGACTCAATATTTACAATATGTGTGTTTCCTCGCTCTGTTCCGACGTAAAGCCATTTACTCTGGAAGGGCAGGTGGCAGTAAGTAATCCTGGAAAGGAGAAATGAAAGAAGTGACTAAATACTGTGTCTATAATATTTTTTAACAGTTTTTCCACAAGAAATTTACAGGCATTTCATGTATTCTCTGTAACCACAGAACTGTAACGGTTGGAAAAGCCCTTTAAGATCATTGAGTCCAGCCATGAACTAATTCTAACAAAGCTGGTGCTAAACCTCAGCACATCTTTGCCTCTTTGAAAGGCCTCCAGGGATGAAGATTCATTCCTCTCTGGGAAGTGTGTTTCAGTCTTTGAGAACCCTTTCAGTCAAGAAGTTTCTTTTACTAACCAATCTAAACCTCCCTTGGTGCAACTGAAGCACATTTTCTCTTGTCTTATCACTTGTTACTAGGGAGAAGAGCTCAATACCCACCTTGCTCCAACCTCCTTTCAGGGAGTTGTAGAGAGACAGAAGCTCTCTCCTCAGCCCTCTTCTCCAGACTAAACAAGTCCAGTTCCCTCAGCCGCTCCTCATAGGTGATGTTTTCTAGACCTTTCTCCAGCCTCATCACCCTTCTCTGCACTCACTCCAGCACCTCGATATCCCTCCTATACTGTGGTGACCAAAACTGGACACAGTACTTGAGGTGTGGTCTCACGAATGCTGAGTACAGAGGCATGATCCCCTCCCTACTCCTGCTGGTCACACCATTTCTGATCCAGGCCAGGATGCTGTTGACCTTTTTGGCCACCTGGGCACACTGCTGGCTCATGTTCAGCTGGCTGGCCACCAACACCCTCAGGTCCTTTTCCACCAGGCAGCTCTCCAGCCACTCTTCACCCAGCCTGTGGGGCTGCTGGGGGTTGCTGTGGCCAAAGTGCATGAGCCGGCACTTGGCCTTGTTAAACCTCATGCAATTGGCCTCAGCCTATGGCTCCAGCCTGTCCAAATCCCTCTGCAGGGCCTTCCTACCCTCCAGCAGATTGACACTTCTGCTTAATTTGGTGTCCTCTGTGAACTTGCTGAGAGTGCATTCGATCCCCTCATCCAGGTTATGGATGAAGGGATTTAACAAGACAGGCCTCAAAACTGAGCCCTGATGGACTCCACTTGTGGATTTAACCCCACTGACCACAACTTTCTGGGCTCAGCCATCCAGCCAGTTTTTAACCCAGTGAAGAGTCCACCTGTCTACGCCATGAGCTGCCAGCTTCTCCAGCAGAATGCTGTGGGAAACAGTGTCAAATGCCTTACTGAAATCCAGGTAGACAACACCCACCACTTTTTTTTACAGACTTCACCTGCTTTGTTGTGCTTCACTAGACCCTGTAATTGTTTCCTGTAAGATACTGTCAATAAATGATGTGATTCTACACATTATTTGAATAGTTCTGCAGTTCTTCACATATCTAATCATGTGCTGGAACATTTAATACTGAATTAATTTGAGTGCACAAAAATTTGGGAGTTTTCGGCCTTGTGTATCACACTCAATTGAGCACAGCTGAAATACGTAGTCTTCATGGGGGAAATTATTACAGAGTCATGACCCCAGAATAAAGCTTACCTTTAACTGAAATATTTTTTTTTTTATTCAAGTGAGACTTCACTATGATGTAGGGTTTGTTCTATCCATCTGCACAGGATTAATCTTATCTTTGTCCAATTTTGGCAATAATTTCAGTGGAAAGAGAATGAAGTTTTTCAAGAGAACTGATTCAAGAATGGGAATTACAGCTTAGTATGCATAAAAGAAAATGCCTTCAAGCAGCAACTTAGTACTTACATTGTAGGTGCAATCAGATCAGTGGAGATCTGACAGATAAGAACTGCAGAAGGTGTATGCTACCTACATATTCTTCACTGGAGTTCAAGACTCCAGTGGCTTTATTGTTCTCTTCATAACAGATGTAAAGAACAATTTGCTCTTTTCACGTTGTCATTGTACCAATGTGTAATAGTTTTTTAGATCTGTTGTGGTAGGCCTGATAGGCCCAAAATAGGCTTAATACATATACTGGCTTGCCCAGGCATGTTTTTCTGCTCTAGGAGAGAGGGAAGTGTGGGAAAAGGACACAAAAGAACCTGGAGCCACTGAGTCTGGCCTGCCCAAGGTCCTGTGGCAAACAAGGTACACACATATAGCTTGTGCCTGCCTTGTTTAAGGCCTGTGCTTTTCCCAGATTATGACTATAATTACCATAATAGCCTATGACTTTGCCTAATATGGTAAGGTTCGGCTAACTGCCATTCTGATTGGCTATTGTTGTGTCCAAAGGGCATTTAATATCACATTGATAAAAGGAGATACGCAGGTAAACCAGTGTGCTCTCTGCTGTGCTCAGCCATGCGCTGCTGTTTCCTGCTGCAGTTGCCTATTGCCTTATTGTTTTCCAGTAAACTCCACTGTCACGAGTTGCCAGGAGCAGACCCTGGATGCCTGCACACGATTGGCCTGTGTGTGACATCATGCTGAAACTGTACATTGCACAACATCCTACCTCTACACCTGAAAGTCCTGCTTATAAGTCCTGGACATACACAGATCATCCAGAGTAGCCAGGAGACAAGGTCAGAAATTGTTTACATCCTTTCCCCAGAAGCCTGGAAAGAATCAAGCCACCACCGCCGACAAGACAAGAGCCCCCTGAAAGCATCTGGGGGGGCTGTTTGGGTCTGTGGCTAGCCCCCGCAAGTCAGGTAATAATATTAATAATTTGTGAGTAAATACTTAAATGCCTCTTTGTAATTCTCCACTGCCTTCTGCCATAAGCAGAAAGAGCTCTTTGAGTCCATCTAGTGGGCAGGTGGCATTCTCTTCCAGTTCAATTAATGTTTATATATTTTACTGGTTATTACTAGATCTAGATATTATCCACAGAATGTTTCCATGACCACATAAGAACCTAAATATTCCTAAAATTAGTGGTTGGGGGTGGCAAGAGAGTTCTGAATAGCAAAATTAATAAACAATATTAATTTTGGAAAAAATACTATCTTGCATTAATTAATTTCCCCTTTGCAACAAGATCTTTCTTGATCCTTCTCCTTAAACTGAACAACCCCACTTCTTCTGCTTTCTCTTCAGATGCACCCTAGGCTAAACATTGGTTAGATTCATGTTTAGTCCATTGGGAAAAAAAATTACTTTTAGCATTTTTGAACTAGCTCAAATTTTCTTTAGAATCATGGAATCGTTTTGGTTGGAAAAGATCTCTACAATCATTGGGTCTAACCATTGTCTAACTCTTCCAAAGTCTGGTGCTAAACCAAATCACTCAGCATTACATTTTTTGCCTGTCTGAAGCACCTTCGGGGATGGGGATTCAATTACCACCCTGGGGAAACTACTCCAGTCTTTGAGAACCCATTTAGACAAGAAGCTTTTTCTAATGTCCAACCTAAACCTTCCTTGGTGCAATTTGAGGCCATTTCCTCTCATTGTATCATTTGTACTTTCTTGCACTCCAAAGCACATGTATGCCCTGTTAGGTCCCAGCCCATGCAAAAACCTCAGTAGTTTAGAATTTCACACTGATGTCCATCCCACAATTGGTCTGTATGAAACTGTTAATTTACAGAAAGGGAAAATATTTGTGACTGTGAAAGTGATGAAAATTTCTCTGTCTAGTGACTGACTACTCATGCATTACAAAGTGAGCCCTGGTTGACTTGAATGCTGCTACTCCAAATTCTTTCAGTTGTGCCATCAGACAAAAACAGGTTCAAGTCCACCTTGGATCATACTAATTTCTAGTACTCTGATAAATCCATCCAAAAGCCAGCATAGTGTAGTGCAGAAAAATTGGTCTCCAAAGTGCAAGACGGAGTCCAATAGCCTGATCATGAATGAAGTATCATAGAATCAAGCAAGTTGGAAGAGACCTCCAAGATCATCCAGGCCAACCTACCACCCAGCCCTGGCCAATCAAATAGACCATGGTACAAAGTGCCTCAGCCAGGCTTTTCTTGAACACCTCCAGGAACGGTGACTCCACCATCTCCCTGGGCAGCTCATTCCAATGGCAAATCACTCTCTCTGGCAAGAACTTCCTCTTAACATCCAGCCTAGACTTCCCTTGGGGCCACAACTTGAGACTGTGTTCCCTTGTTCTGTTGCTGCTTGCCTGGCAGAAGAGACCAACCCCACATGGCTACAGCCTCCCTTCAGGTAGTTGTAGACAGCAATAAGGTCTGCCCTGAGCCTCCTCTTCTCCAGCCTGCACCCCCCCCACCCCAGCTCCCTCAGCCTCTCCTCACAGGGCTTGTGTTTCAGGCCTCTCACCAGGCAGACAACATATGAGGCTACTTTGACCTGCTTTTTTTCCTTTTAAACATTTGTTTCGAGGCTGTGATCTCTGCCATGGATTGCCACAACAACCATCAGAATAAATGGAAGTCTACTATCCCAGCTACTGCATGTCCTCCATTTATTCAGGTTAGCTTTACAATTTTAAGAACATTCTGTTTGAAGAGCAAGATCCTACAGTAAAAGAAAAATCAGACTAAATTATTAACTAGTGGCCACCGGTTACTAGACTTGATGAGTCCTTGCGTGACCTGTTCCAGTGGGAGGTGTCCCTGCCTATGGTGGGGAGTTGGAACTGGATGATCTTTGAGGTCCCTTCAAACATAAACTATTCTATGGTTCTATGACTTGCTCTCCTCTTGGCCTGTCTGAAACACCAGACACCAGCAGCTACCAAGTCTGGATATATAGTATCAAGAGACAGAAGATAATTAGGTCTTGCTAAAGAATGAAGACAATTACCACCAATTTTTGGCTTTCTCAAACTCAGTTAGTTTCTCTTAGATGATTTCATTTTGTTCTGAAAGACAGCATGAGAGGAAATGGCCCCAAGTTGCACCAGGGGTTCTCTAGGTTGGAACAGGTGGTTGAATCCCCATCTGTGCCAGTTTGAACCTAGCTGGGATATTTTAGTGAGAGAAATTAGATGACAGGCTGCGAAGAGGAAACAATGGTGATGTCTGCTGCACTCATAGGCTTGCTGAGATGTATTAAAACAAGAATACAAACATAGATAACAGAGCTGCTCTCTGGCTTTGGCTGCCTCCCTTCTCTCTCTAACCTGCTGTCTGTGTAACTAATCTGTCTGCTTCCTAACTCCCCTGGCCGACACTCCAAACTCACCTTGAATGTAAGGCAAAGTCTGGGGTAAGGTAGAGGGGTGGGAAGGAGGTGGAAGAGTGGTTGGGACCACCTCCTGGGGACTCTGGTTTCTGGGAGGGCTGTTGTGTTACTGTATTACTTTAGATGTATATATTGTAAATACCTGCTTATATATTGTGCTAAGCTGTAAAAATAAAGGTCCATTCTAATTTCCAGCTTGGATGAGTCTAGTCTAGGTGATTTCATAAGAGTGGGGGGGCAGGTAACACACAAACCGTCACACCATCCCTGAAGGCATTCCAAAGACGGAGAGGTGTCGTGTTGAGACATATGGCTTAGCACCAGCATTGGTATCATTAGATAATGGTTGGGCTTGGTGATTTGAAAGATCTTTTCCAATCAAAAGAATTCTATGATTTATGAGACAGCCAGATAAGGAAAGTATTCTGCCTGTTCTTTCTTCCAAAATGACAACTACCCTGCTATGAGTCTTCGTTTTCCACCCAGACTGTTACTACACATTGTGAAACATCATCTTTGCAATATGTGAACTTGTAAGAAAACACTGTTCTCTTAAAGACAATGCAGATATGTAAGCAACCTGTAGAGCCTAAGGATTTTTAGACATTTTAATACAATACAATGTTAGGCTTCACCAAACAAAGTCATACAATTGTCTTGTTCTCAGAAAAACTATGCACTGCTCTGAAGTATTTTTCTTTTACACTATGCAAATGAAATGCAAACTGATTTTTGTATTACTGAATTTTCACTTTTACAGAAAATATTAGCTTGACTTTGAGGCTTGAAAGCTTTGAAGCAAGACTCAGACTTTTAATGAACATCTTCCATTATTGGTGATCTGGATGAGGGGATTGAGTC
>WAAF01015980.1:0-23783 GCA_013400475.1 Tricholaema leucomelas
TTATAGAATATCTTCTTGCACCAATTAATTTTCCTCCCCTCCACAACAGCAAAGTCTGGGTCAAACACAAGTGCAGCTCTACACAGAGTTACATGAAGCAAAGTCTTACTGGGAGATGGAAGTATATTTCTATCACCTGAACACCTTATTATGGAAACACTACAGTACTTCAAGAGAAATCAGAGCAAAGAACACAGCATTATCAGCAACAGCACATTGCCATGAGCAGCTGCACTCTGAGTCACAGCACTGCCATGAAACAAGTGCTGCTCATCATAGCAGAGGCTCTAAGAACCCAAATTTCTACCCATATTTAGAACATGGCTCCTGAGGCTGACAGAGCTACAGCAGACATTTATTTTTTCAGAGGGAAAAGGGAGGCACCCAGCTCCTTTTTCACCTGCTCATATAATAAGGAACAATTACACCTCCCATGGTAATACTCTGAAATACACTATCCCTCACATTCATACCAAAAGCAAGCACCATGTTAGGAGCAAGGGAAGGGAAATTCACTTACCATCTAGGAAGCACCATCTAGGAGATAGCCTCTGAACAGAAAGAACTCTGGGGAAAGAGCTTTCCTGGTCCTGGATAGAGAGGGAAATAACATTAAAAATAAAAACAAAACAATAAACACATACATCCCCTCCCCCCCCAAAAAAAAACCCCAAACCAACCAAACAACAAAACACCCAAACAAATCCAACAAACAGCACAGTCTTCCTCTAAAAAGGACTATTAGCTAGTCTCTGCCTCTTTCATTTTTCTCAACTAACATGCCACAATGTGAAAAACCTACATAGCTCACTGGATTTGCTCCTGATTGGCATTGTGGTTTGAGTACAGTAAAAGAGAGTAAACTGACTTAGCTAATTCTGGCTGTTCCTTTGGCCATTTACTTTCCTTCAGGCTCCCAAAAAGAGCTCTCCCAGCTGTCTACGGCCCCTCTTATTTGTGGGGACATAGGAACCAAGAAAGATGAAAGCAGTTAAAGATACACATCATTATCTAATTATAGCCATGAACATTCGTTGCCATTTGTTGCTTCTATATCTATCATCTTCCTTTATCATAGCTCAGTTATTTTTACTCAGAATGAAAGTGTGTGCAGACCTGGGGACCACTGCTGTCCAAGCAAACAGACATCATATATGATCACTTCCCATTTTAGCTAAGAGGACAGGCTTCTTGGGAACAAAACCAAATGGCTAGGGAGGAATGAAGGCCTTCTATCTGACCTGTACTTGCCAACATGTCGCACAAGCTGACCTTTGCTTTTTCAGCTCTCAGAGAGCTAGAAAGGCAAGTGGGATTTCAGAAAGCAGAAGCTGGACATGGCTGTGCTCCATGCTGCCAGCAGTGGTCAGCCAACTTCCTACAGCTACTGAGATGCAATGTTTAAACACAAATAAATTCGCACAGGACAAAATACAAGAGCACGGATTACAGACACGTACCTATAATCTGCATAGAGCCAGATCCTATCCTTATTTACATCTCAAGCAATAAAATCAGCACATCTGCAAATGATGGAGCACCTCTGCTATGAGGACAGGCTGAGAGAGTTGGGGCTCTTCAGCCTGGAGAAGAGAAGGCTTCGAGGAGACCTTATAGTGGCTTTCCAGTATCTGAAGGGAGCCTACAGGAAGGCTGGGGAGGGACTCTTTACACGGTCTAGTAAAGTCAGGATGAGGGGGAATGGGTTTAAGCTGGAGGAGGGGAGATTCTGACTGGATGTTAGGAGGAAGTTCTTTACAGTGAGGGTGGTAAGACACTGGAATGGGTTGCCCAGGGAGGTTGTGGATGCTTCCTCCCTGGAGGCGTTTAAGGCCAGGCTGGATGAGGCCTTGAGCAGCCTGCTCTAGTGGGAGGTGTCCCTGCCTATGGCAGGGGGTTGGAGCTGGATGATCCTTGAGGTCTCTTCCAATCTAAACCATTCTATGATATAAATTCAGGCACATACTAGCTCAAGATTAATCTTCCTTCTGACAACAGACTGCAGAGTCTGCTGCACCAAGTCACAGGTGAGAAAAGAAAACATAAAAGCACTGGGGAGGAAATGTATCTTTGGGAAAAGTCTTGCCCTGCACAGGAAGCACAGAATGTGAATAGTGTATATGTGCACACATTCACACTAGCTTGGTGAAAACCAGACCAGGATATAGTGATGTGTCATTAAAATTTCTTAGAATTTCAC
Source organism: Tricholaema leucomelas (assembly GCA_013400475.1). Taxonomy (NCBI): domain Eukaryota; kingdom Metazoa; phylum Chordata; class Aves; order Piciformes; family Lybiidae; genus Tricholaema lacrymosa; species Tricholaema leucomelas. Next base: position 2,201 of record WAAF01015980.1, read on the forward strand.
ACAGGAGTCCAACACCTTTCCTGACAGCAAGATGTGGGACAAAACCTTTGTTTAGAGGAGCTGCAGAAGTGTATAAGATCAGCAGTTGTTTGAAGGTCCAATACCAGAAAGCAAAGGCCGATTGAAAGAGCAAGTTCCAAAAAGAGATTTCAAACAAACGTGCACTTTCAGGTGGAAGGGACAGCAGGGCTATGAGTGCTTAACCCCTAGCATCACACAGAAATCCAGCACTCCAGCCTCAGCTACCATAAACCTTCTTGAATAGCATGAAGTGAAGCCGCCAAGTGGCACAAACCCCACCATTCCCCCAGATGGCTGCCACTATGAGCATGGTTTGAAGGAAGAAAGCAAGGGTACTCTGTACACAAGAGAAAGCGTGCAGAATGAACAAAAAAAGTTTACACATCTGGAACACTAGTACAAATTCTAAGAGGTTCACAGTTTCCTATATATTGTCCTGGTTTTACTCACTCATGCTTGCACCCTTAAGAAAACATAGGAGTCATAGTTGTTTCTCAGCAATTTGTTTTACCGTTTTGAAAATCTGCCATATCTCCAAAACATTTCTTATATGGATAGCCACATGTGAGAAAAGCTATGGAAAAAATAAAGCAACAGCAAAAACATACCCCATAACAACAGAAAAATAATGAGTGTTTCATCAGTTCAAGTTCTCTGGTCTGCCTAACATGTGTCAATAAGACCACAGGAAAGAAGCAGTTTGATTTCTTCAGCCTGAGGAAATCCTCGGAGAATGCTGCAGGAATTTGTCATTTCAGTCTGATTGAGTAGAACAATTTCCAAATGGATTACAGACAAATAATGCTCCCATATGTTAAAAGGCAGACATTGATCTTCAGTTTACATAAAGGTATCTGTGCTAGTTTGAAGCTAGCTAGAATGTTTTGGTGAGAAGGACTAGATCATAGGCTGAGAAGTGAAAACAATGGTGAGGTCTACTTCACTCACAGTCTTGCTGAGATGTGTAGAAGGGAAAAGCATAACATTAGATAAAGTCACTTTGCTTGGGCATTGTGTTCTGGGCTGTGCTTTCAGCTCTTTGCCTGCTGGGGAGCTGAGGCTGCTGGCTGAACTCCATCTTGCTTTCTAACCTCNGACACTTTTTCAGCCACCTAGGAAAAACTGAGGTCATGCTGATGTTGCTTAGATATATACAAGCTCTTAGTTTTTCCAGTTTTGTGGTCATTGGGCTGATCTAGTTAACCAGATCTAATGGATCAGGTAACCTTTAAAGGTCCCTTCCAGCCCAGTGCATTCTATGATTCTAGGGTGTTTGTTGCATGCACTGCACATTTTTCAAGCAGCTATGATGATGATAAGAATTCTGCATTTTGATGGACATTCATTTCTCAGCCAGATGAATGTGTATCGGTGACTGGGATGAAGATGCTACAAAATGTTATTAATTACATTTGGTACCATGACAGCTTTTGCAAGATTCATCTTATTAGCTTCTGCCTTTGGGACTGACTGAAACCATTTCTTATTGCCTTTCCTTTCTGGTTATCCAGGACAGAAAAAGAAAAACCGGCCCCAGGCAACTCATCTGTTGTCTCCTCAGTGGCCTGAAGTTTGGCTACAGTTCTGGCAACATATCTCATCTGAAATGTTACTGCAGCAATTTACAGACTCTGCTTGAGTTGAAAATACACACACACACACACACACACATACACTTATCTTCTGATGCACAATACCTGCATCTATAGCCAACCTGACAAATAAACTAGCCCTAATTCTCTCCCATATTTAGAATCACAGGTTTTACTTGATTCCATAAACCTTGCTCTCATGTACAAGTTTTAGTCTCCCACTTCTCCACATTACAGGAGAGATGAAGATAAACAAATGCACAACATCTCAGTAGGAGAACTGCACAAGGGGGCTAAGTGAACACATCTATGCCTTTCTCTAATAGGGGCTCATGGAGTTGTGGGATGCTTAGGCTTGCTTGTCTCACAATTGAGGTGTGTGTGGGAGAGTACAGAGGCTTTGGAAATCCACTAGGTTCACTAATGCTTATGAACCTACATGCACAAAGCTTTAAATGCCTCAATATTTAGCACCTCTGTGGAAAGATAAGGATTGGGATATAAAGGATAAAAAGAAAAAAAACATCCAGAGGTAACAGTGCATATTAAAATAGTAGATGATACAAAGAGGAGAAATGAGTAGAAATGCATAGACCTAGCATAGTGCATAATGCTGGGTAAATGAAGTGAAGGGTGATGCTGATAACTGTAAATTCAAGTCGCAAATAGTATATTGTGACATGCTCCTTCCAAGGCTTCACTACAGTTCATATGCAGAACTAGCTTAGGAAGTCTCAGGCCCTTGAAACGAGCATTGAATACAAGTATTAAACTCATTAGGGAAACAAAACAGAACAGAGAACAACTCTAATATCTTTTCTCAGCTGAACCTGGGCTTGCTGATATTTCTGCTGATTCTGCACGTTTGAGCTGCAGAGGAATCACACAAGAGAACTGCATTTATAAGACCTAAAAGTACCCATGATATCTTATTAGTGAGGTAAGAAGACAGTTTCATCAACTCAAGCACCTTATTCACATCCTGATTATCTGCTGTTTTCTTTTCCTTTTCTGTAATATGTAGAGAAATACTACCTAACATGGAACAACTCCCAAATGAACCTAACAAGACAGGTTGTAGAAATGACCTAGAGAGAATAAACCACTGTTTGAGGAATCCAGGCTAAGCAAGTATTGAAGAGAAAATGCATTCAAAACGTAGCATCATAAAAAATTGAGAGTATGTTAGGGATTTCACTTTGACATGCATGAGGGAGGATGGCTAGTCAATTAATTTACATACTGCTGTAACTGCAGAGGCTAAAGCCGTACGGGGCTGATTTGTGACATTACATAATCCCTCTTGGACCTCCCCATACATGCAGATTTAGTTCTTGATTTTACTTCAGGCAGTTTCCTAGGCATGGAGCAGTCAGCAGCCACTTAGGTTAATTTATAATGAGTAGAACAGAATAATACATGCTGCTCTATTACCCAATTCACTAGACACTAACACTGCTCTAAAACTCAGTTCCAGGGCAATGATTGACATAAATGTCAAAAATATGAGGTTAAATTTGGACAGGGAAATGCAGAAACAAACCATGAACTGATGTGAAGGAGGCAACTCCAGGAAAACATGCCAAACTGCATTTTCTCATAGAGCCTCCTTGCTTTAAGCACATTTACAGGCATTCTTGCCAAACAGAATATTTTATTACCTAGATAACCACTAAGCCCCAATGAATTATCTGCACTTTCACTGCAATGAGCTGCTATCCGCTGAATCTCTGTCCACTTTCTCAGTGAACTCATTCCTGCTGATGCCAACAAGACTTTCATTGTTAAATCTAGGAAAAGGCTATCAACACTGTAAAAACTTCTCTTGTGATCCTAGGCGCTCTGGCAACTGGACATGGTTTGTGTCAAGTCTCTGCCCAAATGTCTGATCAGTTCAGGAGTCAATTTAAGCACTCTGTTGTGCAGTGTTTTCCTGAGAGAAATGTGCATTCGTGAACAATACTTCCAAATGTAAAGACAAGTTCTGTATTGTGTAAATTGTAGAATAAAGTTTCAAAACACACAGAGACCAATTTTTAAACCTAGGCACCTGGCCTCGTTTTGCTGGGACAGAATGCGAGGCCAGCTGTGGTCTGCAGCTGACCTCAGCTGGCTTACAGGTATATTGCAGACCATAAACCACACACTCAGTATAAAGAGGAAAGTGTGTTGAGGATGGGAGAGTGTCCTGCTCAGGTTCCTCCTGACTCTGCTCTTCTTCAGTCTCCTGCTTTTGAAGGCTGCTTTTCCTGTTCAGTGGAAGCACTTGTACATTTCCTGTACTGAGTATAATTTTGTACACTTTAAGGTAGGTGACTATGGTGCACAAAATTAATAAGGGGTTAGGCCTGTTGGCCCATCTTTTTTCACAGTGATAGATTTTATTACTACATCTGTTCAACATAAAAAATTATTGTTCAGTTTCTCAGGCAAGGAAACAACTTTATTTTCATAATTTTCCTACAGGACACATTCTCTCATTCACTTTGATATACACAGCACTGGTACTGCAATATCATTGTATCATCATGCTGTGCTAATTCCAAAGATGATTCCATTAAGGTCTGCAAGGAAAAAGACTGTCTGAGGGGGAGACAGAACAAACCTCCAACATGTGAGGATAAAGGATAACCAGAAACTCATCTAAATGAAGAGATTGCAGTCCCATTGTTAAGCCTCATTTTGCTCTGATAATAAAAGGAAAGCTTATCTTACCTGGTAATGAACTCTTTGTGTAGTAGGAGGTACAGACTGTAAGTCCTAGGAGGAAGATGAAAGACACAGTAATGATGGAAAAAAAAATCAAGGAAATTAATTGCTTGTGGTTCTACTATCCAAAATAGTCAGGCAAACAGAATTTTGCAAGTATTTCCTACTGCTTTTAAGCATACAAAACACATAGCACAGGACATTCATGAAAAGGTCACTTAAAGTTTAGATCTGCACCCACTTAGTAAAAAAAATGTGGAGTTTGTTAGCAGCTCTTTGCCATGTCACAGACCTATTTGGTCCAGACAAGCTATCTAAATTCAGAATATCTCCAACACAACGAAAGAAAAGATTCTACAGTCTAGAAATCTTTTTTTCATGTATCTCTGAGTAATTAATTCATTAAGTGTCTTGGAGGTCCGTGCACCCAAAAATTTCCTCTCCCTCTGTGATTTGAATGGGAGAGGAAAAAGGCGCGAACAGACCTGTTCCCCCCCTGCCCTGCAGGCGTGAAGGGGCGGAGCAGGGGGACCCTTCCGGCACAAGGGGTGCCCCGTGCCAGGCCCGCACTGCGCTCGGCTGAGGATTGGCTGTGTGCTTTTCAAGCCTAGGAAGTGGTAACTCTGCTCTTTGTCTAAGAAAGGTATAAATATTGAGGGGTTCCTGCCTTGGAGGGTTCCCGCCTTGGGGTGCTTCTGCCGTGGAGTTCGTCCCCACTTTGGATTATGTTCCCGCCTTGGTGTGACTGCCGTGGACTTCGTTCCTCACCGTGGAGTTCTTCTCCTCCCCCCCGCCTGGATAGCTTCTATACAGGGAGCCTTTGAGGCTCCGAAGACAAGCTCTAAAGGACTTCACCTTAAGCACCTTATTGTGCAGCTTTATCGCTCTCTAATGACCCTGAAGGTTTCTGAAAAGACCGGGACAGCCCTTTGAATCGTCCTTCTTTTCAAGCCAGCACGCTAGGTCTGAGTAGCTTACGGCTCAGCCTTATTTTGATAGTGGGGAACGCTGTATTTAATAGCTCAAGCCTTTTCCAACTCCTGACTTCAAATGAGTCAAGTTTACCTGTGGCATCCTATTGTGTAGATATTCTCAACCAACTAAGAACGAACCTGCTAATTAAATCTAAATTATCTTCTGTATACAGTTTTTGGGGCGGGTTTTTTTTATAAATTCCTGACTCGGCCAAATTAATTCCTGCCTCCATAACACTAACGAAAACCACTGTCAGTCCTTATATCAAGACAATCATATCAGAACAGCCCAGGTGCTTAGCAGGGTTCTGGAATTGATTTTAATGGAGATTTTGGTGAATAGTTTTAGCTCATGACATAGCTTACTAAGAAGCTTGGCCCAAACGCTATAGCTCTCCAGTTGGCATGCAAGTTGGCAGACTGCAGAAAACCTTGGCACCTCCGTTCTTAACAAATGGGCCTGAGCCAAATCAAGCACACAAAGGCAAGCAGCACAAACATTGCAAAAATGTCTGAGAAACACAGTTCCTCCACAACTACTATAGGTAATTCAACTGAGGCTCATGGCTGTGCCGCCTTCAGGACTATACAACTATTTGCCAACCAATAGTGACCATTAAGTTGCCTGAGTCTAGTATAAGATCACGTTTGTAATCTGCTGAGAACATCTCACTTATTTCATTGTGATTTTCCATCACTGGATACTTCAAATTTGCATCACCTTAAAACATGGGTTTATGTTTGATAATAATAGCCACACTGCAGGTGTGAACAGTCAGATTTCATGAAAGGAATCCTGGCTGAAATGTGAAAAAATGAAAGCTTGTAATGAGATACAAAGGGAGCTGGGATTGTTTAGCCTGGAGAAGAGGAGACTCAGGGGAGACCTTATTGCTGTCTACAACTACCTAAGGGGTGGTTGTAGCCAGGAGGAGGTTGCTCTCTCTTCTCTCAGGTGGCCAGCACCAGAACAAGAGGACACAGCCTCAAGCTACACCAGGGGAAATTTAGGCTTGAGGTGAGGAGAAAGTTCTTCACTGAGAGAGTCATTGGCTACTGGAATGGGCTGCCCAGGCAGGTGGTGGAGTCGCCGTCCCTGGAGCTGTTCAAGGCAGGATTGGACGTGGCACTTGGTGCCATGGTCTAGCCTTGAGCTCTGTGGTAACGGGTTGGACTTGATGATCTATGAGGTCTCTTCCAGCCTTGGTAATACTGTGATACTGTGAAATCCAGGCTACAAGTGCAGGCTTTCAAGACTACAGGGAAGTCATTAGATCCTAAACAGTCCAATAGGAGGGATAAAGTTCCTACCTCATACGTAAATTGGGCTACATATTTAGGAACACTTATAAATTTTATCAAAAGATACTAGTAAAAGACTACAGAGACAAGTATATCAATGAAAATCCCCTTTTTTCCCTCTGAAGTCATGCAAACAAGATTTTCAGGTAATCAGGCACTTAGAATCTCCATTCTGCAAATGTATTGAAGAACAAACTCTGAGGCAAGATGTGCAACAGAAGAGTAATGCTATTATTAGCTGCACAAGCATTTATTCTTGCATATTTGGAAATATCTAGTTGATATTTGTAGTGTTTACTGGTGCCTCAGATTTCTCCATGACAGTACTGGAGAATGATATTTGCATAATTAGATCTACTTCAATACCACCATGCTTGTCCTTACATAATACACTGTGCTAGGTTGAAGCTAGCTAGAATGTTTTGGTGAGAAGAATTAGATCATAGGCTGAGAAATGAAAACAATGGTGAGGTCTACTTCGCTCACAGTCTTGCTGAGATGTGTAGAAAGGAAAAGCAAAACATTAGATAAAGTCAATTTGCTTGGGCACTTCGCTCTGGGCTGTGCTTTCGACTCGTCACCTGCTGGGGAGCTCAGGCTGCTGGCTGAACTCCATCTTGCTTTCTAACTTCACCCTCCATTTGCTTTGCTGATTCACCTTTGCTTCTTAATCCCCTTGGCCGAACCTCCATTCTTCCTTGGGACTGGGGTAAGGTTGAGAGGGGTAGGGGAAAGGTGAGGGGGTGGTTGAGAGCCCCTCCTGGGGACTCAGGTTTCTGGAAGGGGAGTTGTGTCTGTATTACCTTTTTCCCTTGTATATTTCTGTCTATAACTGTATATACTGTAAATATCTGCTTGTAAATTGTGCCAGCTGTAAATATAAGCTTCATTCAAATTTCCAGAACTGACTGAGTCTAGTCTGGGTGATTTCTAAAGTGTGGGGGGCAGGGGATACCCAAACCATCACATACACCCTCCAGTCAATTTGTCATTTCAGGAAGATATGTGGAGTGTGCTGGTATTCCATTCCAATTCAAAGAGAATTAAACACACCCATCCACATCAATTATGCTGTCATTTAAAAGAAGCCAATGTGAATTTTTAATTCGTGTTTGGAAAATGTATTTCAGTGCTACTCCTGCTTTTATTATCATAACATAACTATAAATTTTGATTACATTGTTAGGAAAATTGCAGTACTTTCAATACATGATTGTTGCAGGTATTAGACCTCTGCACTCAAAACTGAAAGATAATATAGATTAACAAATGACATCTGAACTCAGAAAAACCTTACCTCTTGTAGACGGTCAATGTACATACGACAGGTCTCTAAGTCGCAATCTCCTCGTACAACTATAATTCCTAGGGGAATGGCTGGAAATTCAAAAACAAAGGAAAACCACTTTAATTGAAGTCTCTTGAACTTTACAAGATTTGTAGCATGCTTTGGGGTTGGGGCTTTTTCACATTCTTACAGCAGCTAACACTATCTAAACCTTGTGTCATTTAAAACCAGGAACACATTAGTCTTCATTAATTTCAGACATTTATTATCTATCAAAGATTTCAGTTTTCAATTGACTTTCATACCAATGAAGCTAAAACAAATTCAGTTAAAATGTGTACTTCATTGTCTGCTGTCAACATCAACTGTTAATGTCCAACAAAGGAGCATTACTCAACACAAGATTTTAGGAAGGTGCTCTTATACATTGAAATAAGAGAGTGATTTTTCATTTTCAGAACTCTTAGAAGTCTACCAAAATGATTTAAAGCAATGAAAGTTATAGCTTGATTTCAGAGAAAACTATCCAGCACCACATTATTTTGATGTAAGGCTTCTTTGAAATCAAACCAGACATTATTCCATCTACTCACAAAATTGACACAACATCTCCATATTTTCTCAGGGAATAAAAAGAGAACCTGTAAAAATACAATAAATAATTCCCCTCAGCTGAGGGCAGCACTTTTATTAACAGAAGATTTGGGTTTTCACAGCTATTCTATTCTTGCAGGCAAAAAGATACCCAAAAGACACCCGCAAAAAGATACCCAAAAGACACCCACAAAAAGAACAAAAGAGAAAAAGATATACCTGACTCCATAAGAAAGGTACCAAGAGAGTTACCTAAGATCTCATTAAATAAAAATAAATCAAGTGAAAACTCTTGATTACCTGATTTTCTAAAACTGAATCACTGAATGAAGGTCTTTTTTTCTCCCTGGAGGGTCTTTAATCAAACAATGGCCAAAAAAATTAGGGAAGTAACAGGAGGGTAATTGATTTAAATCCTCATATGAAGTGTTTCAGAAGGAAAGCAGACTATCAACTAACAATTTTGGCAACTGGATAACAAGAAGTAAAAGTCATGGGCAGTTTTGAGATAAACAGGGAGGGGAAAGAAGTTTGCAGCCCACCCCTTGCTGTTCCAAAGAAGTTGAGTAAGAGGGAGAGGTATTTATCTACCAAAAAGCTCTTTCCTCTGATAAAAGAACAAGACAGCACAAAAAGATAATGGGGAACATGTCTCATGTTTTTGCAGACCACCAACGCCAGAACTACAAAGAGAGGCACAGTGGTTTCAGGAAGGAGAATTGGGGAACACCATTGCCAATCACAGTCATTAGGGGCCTCAGAGGCAAATATCCTAAAAAGTCCCTCACCAGCTTTCTTGTAGGCCCCTTTCAGATACTGGATAATGCTACAGTATATGCTAAAATCTTGATTGGAAAGTTTTTCTTATTTGGGATTTTTTTGGGTAGAGTTTTCTGTTTGTGCCTTTTTTGTCGTTGCTGCTGCTGTTTGGAGTTTGTTTTGGTTTGGGTTTTTTTGATTAGTTCTTTGTTTCAGGGTGGGGTTGCTGTCTTGGGATGGGTTTGGGTTTTTTTGTTTGCAAGACCCATTTGGCAACCCTCTTTCTTATCATAAACCACACAGGCAAGATTTTCACTGATTTTCACTGTTTCACAATAGCTGCTGTTTGAAAACAAAAACAAATCCTCAATGATTGATAATGAACAGAAACCATGGGTTTGTTGTTCATTCTAAATACAGGGCAATGCTGTGCAACAGAGGCAAAATGAGTTAACTTGTGATAGATTGGTTAAAAACACAAAGTCAACATGAATGATATTCAATATCATCGTGGATATATCCAGAAATAAAGGAGCAGCTACCTTTTCTGAATAGCTCTGTGTGAGTGAGGATGAGTAGAGTACAATACAGAAGAGTGCTGTGGAACACAGTGATTGCCAGATATGCAGGTGAGAGACAAGAAGTCAGAGTCTTGTATTAAGAGCAGAGGCACTGCAAAGTAAATTTCCCATATAGCCACACACTGTCTGCTTCTGTGAATATATGGATATAACCACACATGGGAATATGCCAATAGTAGAGGAGAGTCTCAGCTCATGGCCAAGCCATAGCATTCATATGCCAGGCTCCTGAGGTACCTACTCCTCTGGTCATTTGCATCCAACTTCCACTTCCTTTCTTCTGAAAAAAAAAAAAAAAAGGCTTTGTCTAGGGAGCTGTGGATACACAGATGAGCAGCAGTGGAAGAACCCCAAGAGATGAGACAGGGAAACGTTTGTATTATTAAGACGTGTGGAAAGCTTTTTGTTCCTAGCAACACTAACCAAAATCAGGTATCAGCAGAAAGAAGTTTGTGTAGTTGTGGCTCCCACAATATTCTGACTGCAAGATTCGTAGTGACTTCCTAAGTTCTCATGAAATTAGCTATTAATTGTCCATTATCCTGAATACCTAAAGCTAGTGAACTCTTTAAAATGGTGCAAATTGAAGAAGCCTAAACATTCTATATATGGCATCATGAAGCAAAACCAAAATCCCCACTTATTGTTACAAAAGGACTTTGTTTGACATCTAAACACAGTGATTAGTCTGCTTAAATTTTAAACAGAACTCCCTCCAGACAGATGATTGAGGTAGACGGTAGGAAAACTCATTCTGCTTGACTGGGAAGAGTAGACATTGGGCTGTAAATGTTTAATGTGGCAAATAAAGGATCCTCACTACTGAAGATGTTATCAGAATGTCATTTTCCTGAGGGATTTTCACTGTTATTAGAAACGTGAAGGACCGAGAAAGTTCTAAAATATTCAGGCATTTCTATTAACAGGTTTGGTGCTCTCTGTATGTTATTATACAACTGACTTTGTACAAAAGGATACTCTTACCATGCAAATCTAAGCCGTGTGTCTTTTCAGATCTTTTCTTTATTATTATACTGACAAGCCCTAAGCCTCCTTAGGTTCATTGGCTGCTTGCTTTCTTAGCACTAGTGGGCCACTTTTAAAAGGCTCACATGTGTGAAAATACAGTGGGGGGTTATCACACTAAACCAGACCACATTTGAGAAGGCAGCCATCCCCTCCAGGCTCTCAATGACTTCTCCAACACCCTGCCACAAAAGGAAGAAGCTGACCAAGTCAAATGAGTCCTAATCGCAAGACAAAAGGGAAGAGATGTGCATGGAAAGAAAACTGTTAAGGACTTGGAACTGAAACTGGCATGGATTCATATTGGAAGTAATAGCTGAAAGAAGAGGTCTGGCTGAACAATGAATAAGCATTGATGATTAAGAAAAAAATAACAGAAATCTGAGCTGAAAGATCTGCAGAAACAAACTGAGATAAGCAGAAAGAACATTTATAGGATGAGAGACAAAGCTAGAGCAGGTCCAGAGGAGGGCAATGAAGCTGATGAAAAGGCCTAGAGAATAAATTTTCTGAGGAGCAACTGAAGGAGCTCGGGCTGTTTAGCTTGGAAAAGAGGAGGCTGAGGGGAGACCTCATTGCTGTCTACAACTACCTGAAGGGACATTGTGGAGAGTCTGCTGCTGGTCTCTTCTCACAGGTAGCTGGAGACAGAACAAGGGAAAATGGTCTTAAGCTCAGACTGGATAGGTTTAGATTGGACATTAGGATAAAGTTTCTCACAGAGAGAGTGGTCAGGCACTGGAATGAGCTGCCCAAGGAGGTGGCTGAGCCACCAACCCTGGATGTGTTTAAGAGTCATTTGGATGCGGTGCCTGGGGACATGGTTTAAGGTGAATCTTGTAGAATAGGGCTATAGGATGGACTGGGTGATCCTGAGGGTCTTTTCCAACCTGGATGTTTCTGTGATCCAGTGAAAGAGGACAACCAGGACTGAAAAGGTAAGAGGAAATCAGAAAAGCAATAAGGAAACAAAATAGGAGAAGTAGAATATGGACAGAAAAATCTCACAGTCTATGCCAGAAAGACAAGCTACAGCACATTGTCCTGGAAAAATCTGAAATGAAACTTAATACTCATGTCTTCCCACTCCTCTAGAGTAAAAGTCTATTTATATCTATTTGGAATACTGTCCACCTCTTCTAGTTTAAAGGAAATGGCAGACTTACAGGTGACAGTTTCCCATTAGCTCAAAAGGCAGGGGACTGTGTTGAACGTAGGTATGATCCCTGTGGTGTCAAGAGAGGGTAGATTTAGATTAGATGTAAAGAAAAAAAACTGAAGGTGGTGAGACACTGGAACAGGCTGATTAGAGAAGTTGTAGATGCCCCATTCCTGGAAGTGTTTAAGTTCAGGAACTTTGAGCAACTTTATCTAGTGGGAGATATCTTTGTCCTTTTGATCCCTTTCCAACCAAACCATTATACGATTCTATAACTGAATGATACAAAACGAGATTTCAATGATTTGGATTTACTCCTTCCTCTAGACTCAGGAAATTACATGCCCTGTTAAATAAATTTTACTACAAAATCAATATCTGAAAGTAGAAAAAGCCAGAGGTTAAGTTACACGTGTGGATATTCATTGTGTCTTTAATTATCCAACAACATCCTAGTTTTTCCTTCTGTTGGACTCCTGTGTCTTTCTAATCTTTGAATCTCTCTCCATATGTATGGATATTAGTCAAAGTAAGAAATGCAGTTTCCTTTACTGCCTGGACAAAGACCACAAGGTCTCATTCATCAAAAGGCAAGAAGAGATCTTTCTTCTGATGCAAACAATGCCTTGAACAACTTCCTGTCTTGTTTTCTTCCTTTGTTTCTGTAATTTCTGTTTCAGTTACATGCATTGGTGGTTTGCACCTATATACACCAGCATGAGAATCTGGGAGTCCAGTCACAGCAAAGTTTCCAGCATTTAACTCACTACTGACTTCTAACCCTCCTAGTCTCATCTTGTTGGATGATTTTAAGTAACCCTTCCAGTTTCAGATCTTATTATGACTGTGACAGAGAAATGCATGAGCTAGTGAATGTCTACACAACAGGTACAACACTGCTAGAGCAAGGCAGTGGCTTTTAATTTTCAACTTTAATTTTCAGAGTGATATTGATTAGGCAGCCTATAGGTAATACTGTCAAATGCAGAGTTTCTACAGATAAGCCACTATGTCATCCAAGGGACCTTCTGACAAGCAGTCCTCAGTGCTTCCTTTACAGAATAGAAGAGTATGTTATTAGATTTCCAAACTATCTCACATTGATCCACTCAAAGTTGCTTTCCTACATGAGCACATGTGCTTCAGGGGCTAGTCTCTCCAGTCCTTACTCCATTTGTTAATTCAGGTTTCTCTCATCATACCATCAAGCAGGTTTGCTGTTCCACTCTCCCCTCTACATTATAGATATTCTAGATGTAAATACCAAGTCCACCGTGTTGATCTTTTGTTATTTCACTAGTTGCTCAAACTCACAAGGAAGAACTTCCAAATTAACTTCACCTGTTGTGCCCCTGAACTTTAAAAAGTCAGAATGTATTTCATGGATCAAGGTGTCTCAAACTATTCTAAGAGCATGGCATAAGTAAGCATCTCTACAGCATCTCTGTACATGTACACATCCCAAATGACTCTGTGTACCTGATAAAAACTCCTACGATGACCCCAAACCCCTCAGATAACCCACGGAAATCAAAGGCAAGGACACATGTCATAGGCATCTGACTAGTTACAATCAGAGACAAGAATTCTAGGTTAAAATCACATATTGTTAACACCACCACACACACAAAGCAAGGATGCTGCAGAGAAAAGGACAGTCAGATTACAGAGAGTTCAGTCATTGTACACATGGAACTCATTTTTTTTTCCAATTTGTTTTTTAACCTACTGTGCCAATACTTTTCCAGAAGCAATGAGGGACAGCTGTCTCTGTAAAAGACCATGTGGGAGACCCAGAGCTGTTACAAAGTGCAGAGTTATTTCACAATATCACAGTATTACCAAGGTTGGAAGAGACCTCACAGATCATCAAGTCCAACCCTTTACCACAGAGCTCAAGGCTAGACCATGGCACCAAGTGCCACGTCCAATCCTGCCTTGAACAGCTCCAGGGACGGCGACTCCACCACCTCCCTGGGCAGCCCATTCCAGTAGCCAATGACTCTCTCAGTGAAGAACTTTCTCCTCACCTCGAGCCTAAATCTCCCCTGGCGCAGCCTGAGGCTGTGTCCTCTTGTTCTGGTGCTGGCTGCCTGAGAGAAGAGAGAGCAACCTCCTCCTGGCTACAACCACCCCTTAGGTAGTTGTAGACAGCAATAAGGTCACCCCTGAGCCTCCTCTTCTCCAGGCTAAACAATCCCAGCTCCCTCAGCCTCTCCTCGTAGGGCTTGTGCTCGAGGCCTCTCACCAGCCTCATTGCCCTTCTCTGGACACGCTCAAGCATCTCAATGTCCCTTTTAAACTGGGGGGCCCAGAACTGGACACAGTACTCAAGGTGTGGTCTAACCAGTGCAGAGTACAGGGGCAGAATGACCTCCCTGCTCCTGCTGGCCACACCATTTCTGATACTGCCAGTATTACAGTTGGGTATGATTTTCTTAGTCTTAGTGGCATTGAGTAGACTAAGATTGTTCTCCATGTCTAGGGCATACCAGGCCACAGATTAAGATTCATAAGAACTGATGTTCTATTTATTAAACAAAAACAACAACATCAACAAAAAAAAAACCCACCAAAAAAAAAACCCAACAAAAACCAAAACCACATAAAAAAAAACCCTCCATGAAACGTGAAACCCAGCAGTGCAGTTACTGCTGATGGTGAGCTTTTCCACCACTCATTGCCATAGTGCAAATCTACAGCAGCTCTGGCAGGAAGGTCTAAGAAGAGTCAAAGACCACTTGGTCACTAACAAATTCATAGCTGGTTTGTTTGCTGCTGACTTTCAGTTGGTTTTGTTTGGGGTTTTTTGGTTTGTTTTGTCATCTTATGATTAGTTTTTGCACATACTGCCATTACCAGGAATTCAAGAAACATTGGATAGGGGAAAACAGGGTGTGAAACAGAAACATGTTATTTAAAAGACACACTATAATGGCTCCCCCACAATGCTGCTTTGGTTCACACTTTCATGGTAGTAAGAGAGAATGCACAGAACATGTGCATACAAGAGAGAGAAAATTAAATTCTGTCCATCTGGAAACATGGATACAACTGACTTTGCAATATGACAGTTTTGATATGCTCATGTAATGTAATACACACAAGGTGCTGAAGCTGGTGACTAGGGTGACAAGTGCTCAGGGCATGTATGGAAAGGTATTAGAGAAGATTACTACATTTGCAGTGAAGAATATTACAACATAACTAAAATGTCGACATGTAGCCCTTCTTTAAAGTAATGCATGGAGCATTCATCCCTCCTAGCTGAAGAATCATTAAGCATCCTCTGTGCCATCATCCATCATCCCACAGACAATACTGAGACTCTGACAGAAGAAAAAAAATGAAGGAGAAAAGAAGGAGCATGGAGAGGGAAGAGACAATTCATAAACAGCATCTTGGTTAAATGTCAGCTGCAGTGACAAGGAAAGTAGAAAGCAACAGAAAGAAAATGGACTAAGAACAGTCATGCCCTTCAGAGGACAAAATGACATGCTTTAATTGCTCAGGAGACTTTCAAAATGAGGTGTCCATCTCCAGCAGAGTGACAATTAATCTTAATGGAACAGTTTGTATAATGAGCTGTTATGTGTCGGGAAATGCAATTTCATGTGAAGTAGCTCATAGAATCAAATCAAGATTTCAAGCAAACAAGGGGAGTGAAAGGTATTTACAGTGAGTTAAAATGATTCAGATTGTTACAATGAGTTTGCAAAAGTAATGTAACATGCAAAAACCATAAAAGCTTCTTTGCTATTTTCCTTCAAGGGTAACTCATTATTAACTGATTTTGTTTTTCTTTTCAGATTTCTGTGAGATTCTGGTTTGGATTTCAAATTATTTGAGGAGATGGAATTGTTTTTAGTCTTTGTCAGATGGAAATAGATATTAAGTGTAGGATTCTGGAATTCAGTTGCAGATATTCTGTCAAAACCTGATGTGCTAGTTTGAATCTATCTAGAATGCTTTGGTGAGAAGAACTAGATTACAGGCTGTGAAAGAAAAACAAGAATGATGTCTAATTCACTCATAGGCTTGCTGAGAGGTATAAGAACGAGAATTCAAACATAGATAAGGGAGTTGTCTTCTGCTGGGGAGCTCAGAGATGCATTTTTTTCTCTCTCTAGCCTCTCTGCCATTTCTCTGATTAATCCACTTTACTTCCTAGCCCCCTGGCCAAACCTCCATTCTTCTCTGGGACTGGGGTAAGGTTGAGAGGGGTGGGAAAAGGTGGAAGGGCAGTTGGGAGCCCCTCCAGGAGACTCAGGTTTCTGGGAGGGGAGTTGTGTTTCTGTATTACCTTTTACCTTGTATATTTCTGTCTATAACTGTATAGACTGTAAATATCTGCTTGTATATTCTGCTAAGCTGTAAGTATAAGCTTCATTCAAATTTCCAGAGCTGGCTGAGTCTAGTCTGGGTGATTAACATAGTGTGGGGGGGGTGGGGAACACCCAAACCACTACACCTGGATAGATATATAAGTGGAATGTTTTGCAAGCATCCAGCTGGGAGCTGCAGCCATGCTGAAGTTTGCTAACCCCACCGAGAGGATCAAGCCCAATACAAGTGCCCTTGTGCTTTACTAGTGCAAAATCTTATTGGCATTAAAGTCCTTAATTCAGATTGATGAAGTTTTAGTTATTCACCTGCCATGGAAATTCATTTGTTTCCACTGTCCCTCCCTGCCAGTCACTTTCTTTTAATCAAAGAATCACTTTTCCACCCTCAGCACTTCCCTCCTTCCCCTTTAGTCAGATAACTTTCCCTGGCAGTTCTGCATTGCATTATTTGCAGATGAGGACATCGACAGCATGCTTATTTCACATGACACAGACAGGCAGGCACAAATCCATAGACCTGTCATGAGAAAAATGTGTAAAATTTATGCAATTGTCTGTGTCAAAAATACAATTAAAATGGCTATCTACTGTTCTTAAAAGTAAAATTTATGTGATTTTCCATCTTTTACTATTCATAAGTTTTTATGAGGAGAAAAAACAAATGAGTTATGTAGTAGTCTAATGTAACCATGCAGCTTGATGGCTGAATATGCCTCAGTTTCCAAGACAGATAGAAGCATTTTGCAGTAAGTTACAGGAAAACTCAGATGTGAGGTCTATGCTCAATGAGCTGCAGGGATTTTTTCCATCTTTTACTTCATTAAATTCAAGGAGCTGGCTAGAATGTTTAAAACAGTTTGGTTTCTGACTGTTGAGAGAGCACTTCTCTTCCTGAACATAGTTTTTTTCAGTTGTAATCAGCATCACCAGAGTCCTAAAATCAAGAGCAGCCTCCTGATAAATAAAGGCTGGGCAATTCCTATGGGAGTTGGTTAAGATCTATGTAGGTTGATGACCATCAGTGTACGCTGTGAGTTATATGTCCTTACATAGGACATTCCTAATAACTGCAAAGGGCAATGTAAGATACCTTTTGTTGGTGGTTATCATAGGATCATAGGATGTTAGGGGTTGGAAGGGACCCAAAGAGATCATCGAGTCCAACCCCCCTGCCAGAGCAGGACTATACTATCTAACACAGATCACAGAGGAACACATCCAGACAGGCCTTGAAAGTCTCCAGAGAAGGAGACTCCATGACCTCCCTGGGGAACCTGTTCCAGTGCTCTGTGACCCTTACAGTAAAGAAGATCCCCTTTGTGTTGAGGCAGAACCTCTTTTGCTGCAACTTACACCCGTTGCTCCTTGTCCTATCACAGGGAGCAAGTGAAAAGAGCCTGTGCCCCCCATTCTGGCCAGCCTTCAGTCCTCTTTTCTCCAGACTAAAAGCCCCAGGTCCCTCAGCCTCTGCTCATAAGCCATGCTCTTCAGTCCCCTAACCATTCTCATAGCCCTCCGCTGGACCTTCTCCAGCAGATCCCTGTTCCTCTTAATCTGGGGAGCCCAAAACTCAACACAGTATTCAAGATGAGGTCTCAGCAGGGCAGAGTAGAGGGGGAGGAGAACCTCCCTTGATCTGCTGGACACACTTTTCCTAATACACCGCAGGATCCCATTGGCCTTCTTGGCCATGAGGGCACATTGCTGTGCCATGGTTAACTTGTTATCCACCAGGACCCCCAGGTCCCTCTCCACAGGGCTGCTTTCAGCAGATCACCTCCCAGCCTGTACTGATGCAGTTTGTTATTCCTCCCCAGATGTAGGATTCTGCACTTGTCCCTGTGGAACTTCATCTGGTTCCTCTGTGCCCAGCTCTCCAGTCTGTCCAGGTCTCTCTGGATGGCTGCACAGCCTTCAGCTGTATCAGCCAAGCCTCCCAGCTTGGTGTCATCAGCAAACTTGCTGAGCAGACACTCTGTGCCCTCATCAATGTCACTGACGAAGATGTTGAACAGGACTGGCCTCAGCACTGCTCCCTGGGGGACACCACTAGTCACAGCTCTCCATCTGGATCTGGCACCATTGGTCACCACCCTCTGAACTCTATCTTGCAACCAGTTCCTAACCCACCTCCCTGTCTGCTCTTCCATCCCACACTTCCTCAGCTCATATATATATATGCGTATATATGTATATGCTTTTCCACATTTTAATGTAAAAGCATTCATGTATAAGCATTACTGAAAGAACTAAAGGAGGACAGATAGGAAAAGGAAATTCATAAAAAATCTCTGGGGAGAATACTTCAGTCCAGCTATGTTATATTATCAAGATGGCCACACAGCAACTTGAAAGATACATAAGGGTCTTACTGTAAATGACTTGCAAATGCCCCAAATCAACCATT
This sequence comes from Tricholaema leucomelas, assembly GCA_013400475.1. Lineage (NCBI taxonomy): Eukaryota > Metazoa > Chordata > Aves > Piciformes > Lybiidae > Tricholaema lacrymosa > Tricholaema leucomelas. The sequence continues at coordinate 20,959 of WAAF01015980.1, forward strand.
TCAACTCTTGATGGACAAATATCTATGTTTTGTAAGAAAATCTCTTACGTATACATCCAGCAAGTGATCAGATGCATGTGAAACCTAAAACCATATCTCAGAGGTTCTAGATCATTCCGTGGCATTTTTTTAAATGTTATCATTATGGTTTTTGTTTGGGTTGTTGTTTTGTTTGTTTTTTTTTTGGTAACAAATAATATAAATACACATTTACAACTGTAGTTACAGTATTACAAGTTGTATATTTAGTGCCAAAAGATGAAAAAGGCTCTTAAGGACTACATAATCTATACTAAAAGTACACACACAAAATTTATGTCTGTTGTGAGGGTGGATGAGAATAGCACTCCTCAGGTATGAAATCACAGGAAGAACCATCTAATGAATCAATTGTTTCTGTTAGGGTTGGATAGATGTGGGTTCAGTATGGCCTGAAGTCTACTCAGAGTCAATTCTGAATTTAAAACTTGAAGAAAATTCTTCTTCAGTGAGCCATAATCCTCATCCATCAAAACTCAGTCCAATGATGAAAGATTTGATTTCTTTTATGAACAAAATCCATTAACTACAGAAAAGGCTGTTAGGACCCATGTTCCAATTTAAGCAGTTTCAGGTTTTCTGTTGGAAGAGATGGTGAACTGGGAGAATAAGGATTGGGACTAGAGGAAAGTGAAACAGTTTAACTATCTTCCAACAGTAAGAGAAGAAAAACAGTTAAAAGGATTGTCATTCTTTAATTACCACAGCGGTTTCTATTACAGAGGGAGCTAAAGCTTTGTTGCACAACAAACAGTCATGCTTTCAATTTAGTATGAGTAATGAGCCAGATGCATGAACAAAGCTATTAAATTGTTATTACACACAGCCGTCTCCCTCATTGATTAATGACTCCATGTGGCACCAAGGAAAGGAACTCCATTTTTAAGTGTGGATTGTCGTCATTAACGTTGCCAAAGCAACCAGTGTCCGTTTTTGAGTTACCACTGAACGTGGCAATTAAACCATTACATGAGGAAACAAAACAGTAATTATTCTCTTATATGGAAAACAGTGGGTTGTTAAAGAGTAAGGGACTGGGGAAGCTAAATCTGTTTCCCAAAATAAATGCACCTGTGCACGAATCACATTCAAGGTCAGAACATATTCTCAAAATGAAATTTATCACAGTCCCCAACTCAGTTTCAAATCTGACGTTAAACATGAAATCTAGAATAATTCCACACACTAGTAAAAACCCACCAGAACAAGCAGAAATACATGAATAAATAAAGCAGGTGTGAAAAGCACCTATTTTACAGCAAATAAAATCAACTTGCAGAAGGTATAGTAAGAAAAGATGTGAATTCTCTACATATGTTCTTTATAGACAGAATATATATGTGCATACGCACAGTTAGATAAACATAAATTCCACATAACTCATCCAAATGTATGCTTGACTGTGTTTATGTTATCTGATGGTGGTCATTTTGTTTTGAGGTGGGGGAGTGGTTCTTAGCTCATGCAGAAGATTTATACAGAATACTCTACCAAAAGCATCTACAACCTGGTTTCTTCCAACTTACAAGCTTCACGGAGTTTTTCCTTGTCATAATGTAGTCCCTCATATTCTTGTAAATTAATCCTGTTCACTCTGATCCGCAGGCGATCTGGGATGGAATGAGGACTGCAAGAGAAGAAGAAAGCTTCTTAGATGAAATGTTCCAAGAAAGTGCAAAATGAAAACGGGATACGATTTAAATCTTTTCTGAAAAAGCAGTGCAAGTCTCTTCAAAACTGTCAGCTCCCCACAGGCCCATCAATACATTTAAAGGTCGGTGCAATCCCAGGCACAGATACAGGCTGGGTGATGAATGGCTGGAGAGCAGCCCTGAGGAGAAGGACCTGGGGGTCTGGGTCGACGAGAAGCTCAACATGAGCCGGCAGTGTGCACATGCAGCCCAGACAGCCAACCGAGTGCTGGGCTGCATCAAGAGAAGTGTGGCCAGCAGGGCAAGGGAGGGGATTCTCCCCCTTTACTCTGCTCTCCTCAGACCCCACCTGGAGTACTGTGTGCAGTTCTGGAGCCCCCAACACAAGAAGGACATGGAACTGCTGGAGCGAGTCCAGAGGAGAGCCACGAAGATGCTCAGAGGGCTGCAGCAGCTCTGCTATGAGGACAGGCTGAGAGAGTTGGGGCTCTGCAGCCTGGAGAAGAGAAGGCTTCGAGGAGACCTTAGAGTGGCTTTCCAGTATCTGAAGGGAGCCTACAGGAAGGCTGGGGAGGGACTATTGACAAGGTCTAGTAATGTCAGGACGAGGGGGAATGGGTTTAAGCTGGAAGAGGGGAGATTTAGACTGGATGTTAGGAGGAAGTTCTTTACAGTGAGGGTGGTGAGACACTGGCACAGGTTGCCCAGGGAGGTTGTGGATGCTTCCTCCCTGGAGGTGTTTAAGGCCAGGCTGGATGAGGCCTTGAGCAGCCTGCTCTAGTGGGAGGTGTCCCTGCCTATGGCAGGGGGTTGGAGCTGGATGATCCTTGAGGTCCCTTCCAACCTAAACCATTCTATGATTCTATGATTAAAATAACAACCACCCACTGCACAACAATACAGACATTACACCCGAAATGATAGGCAAGATCAAGAATCCCATTTGCTGGCTGTGTGGTCCAGAATTGAAAAGTTTTTTCTGAGTCCTTTAATCTCCCCTCTGCAGTTTGCCTTTTTCTACATCACTAGGGCCCTACCACAGGTTGCATGTGGTGATTCAAGACACAGATACTTTCTTGGGAAGTCTCTCAGGACTTCTTGGATAAGGAATTGGCTGGATGGTCGCATGCAGAG
>WAAF01015980.1:24371-76829 GCA_013400475.1 Tricholaema leucomelas
TTGCCCAGGGAGGTTGTGGATGCTTCCTCCCTGGAGGTGTTTAAAGGCTAGATGAGGCCTTGAGCGACCTGCTGTAGTGGGCGGTGTCCCTGCCTATAGCAGGGGGTTGGAGCAGGATGATCCTTGAGGTCTCTTCCAACCTAAACCATTCTATGATTCTGTGATAACCAATCCTCTGCCCATGAGAATATCCACCCTCATTCCTGGATGATCCTCATTCAGCATCTCTGTTCCAAGAAACAGGCCACAGAAATGTGACTAAGAACGGGATGTCCAAAGTAGTGAGCCCAATATGGAGAACCCAGGAGGACCTCCAAAAGCAATCAACAGCATAGGAACGACATTTCTGCAGATGTGAGGCAGATTTAGATACCTCAACTGTTTCCATCATTTTGAAACACTCACTGGGTCCCTATCTATATCTTTAAGTGCCCATATTTTGACAGAAAACTGTCCTGAAAAGTTATTTGAATTTGCAAGTTTAGCTAAAAGCTAAGTAAATTAACTTGTCCACATTTGCATTTTTCACTTTTAAAGAAAGATAAGTAATTTGAGATTATAATGCAGAAAGCAAATGTCTATCCTATAGGAATTGACTCCAAGGCTGGCTTAGAAACCCAAAGATGAGTGTCTGCAAATGGAGAGGAAAGGTGCACAGATGGATCCAAGTGCCTCTGACACTGTTTTTTTCTTTCTTTTCTTTTTAAAACAAGTTTAAAAGTCTCATAAGTGGCTGTGAAATGAATGTAACCTAAGGAACTGTGTTCCCTTTGTAATTATTTAGAACCAAAATTTCAAAAATTAAAATCATGGGAGACTTTGGGTTTAGTCAATAAAAAACAAGAAAATAAATATCTATGTTGGAAAACATGATAACTTAACTGCATAGTCTTTGAGAAGAGAAATGATTCACTGCATCTAGTGTGGTTCAGGAAAACAACAGACTGACAGCTCTGAAAAGTGAAGCCTTTTATGCACCAGTACGACACAGCAGAAGCCGCATTGCTTTTACCATAATGTTCTGCCCCAACACATTACAACGAGGGTGACTCAGTCTTCCAGCTGAGCAGTTTGCAACCTGGGGATTGTGGTCAGATGTCAGTGAGGGACTGCTTATGAATTACTTATGCTTTTTTGAACTCAGCTAGAAGGAAAAGGCACAGGAAGGATGCAGAATGCATCTACTTATTTCTGTTGTAACGTTCAAACATGCTACAAAGACCCTTGCTATGTGCAGAAGTAAGCCCAGTGTAAACCCAACCCAAAAGAGCTGTCTGTCTCAACACTGTTGCATCTCCTGAAACCAGAACCAAATCTGTGCTATTGTGCTGAAATCTTTGTGCAACCCAAGAAAGAACTATATGAAAATTATAGTTTCCAATCCCCAGCTCAGAATTACCAGTTAGCCAAAGCCTGATGCTTCTATGGAACAGTTACTCAACCTAGCACAAAGGATATTGTCCTTCAAAGCAGAATCACATCATAGCCTCCACCTATTTGCACTTTTCCCACATTTCCTTGCTACAGAGCTCATCCGTGTATGATGCTCAGACTCTCCCCTTCCACTCTGTGACCCTGTGATGCCTTCCACATTGAAGGGAAATATTTTAGTACAGGAACTTTGTACCTTCCTGAGATAAACTGCAAATTTAACTCCTAATAGAAGATCACAGACTCCTTATTTCCCTTGATTTGTCCTTTTAGATCTACCATAGCAGATACCCGAGTGATATTTGTCTTTCAAGCACCCATTGCATCCTATCAGTCTGGCTCCCCCAGCAACCTACCAGCATCCTTCAGTTTAAAAGATTAATTGTTTAATGTGTTTTTCTAGTTCTGCAATGTCTGTGCAGAACTCACTACAGATACAAAGTCTTTAATACTTCCCACTCACAATTTCACTTCCTCTCCTTACACATGGACCTTTCCCGTGTTCCTTAGTGCATGGCAGGACAAGATCATGCCTGATATGGGGCATGAGGACAAGCTATGCCCACTTGTGTCAGGTGTGGGAGGGTAAGCAGCTACCAAGCACCAAAAATTCATGTTTTGCTGTTTGTCCATAAAGACAAAGTACTGCTACTACATAAGCAATCAATGTGTACTAAGCCACACAACTAGAAAGAAATGAAGTTTGGGCTTTTTCCCATTTGAAAAGTTTAGCTGTGATTGCCATAAAAATGTAAAATTCAAAACCTCAACTTCCTGAAAAAAATAGTGCTATTACCAGAAATAGAAATGCTCAGAGGTCCTTTTTGCAGGGTAGAGCCTTTATATACTAGCTAGGATCAAACATAGATAATCTAACTTAAATGCATATGTGTACGCATATATACACAACTACAAATATATATATACACACACATACAGACACAAATAAATCCCATTTATTCAGTGACTGAACTTGAGGGGGTTTATTTATGACTTATTTGCAAATGCTGTCAGAATACATTTGTTAGCTGACATTATGTCTTACTAAGTTTTAATGCCTATTCAATATAGCTTGGGCTCTAAAATTCATTATTTGAATATTCATTCCTTGTGCTATCAGACTGACAGTTGGCGCCAGGAGATCAAGTCCTCATCATCCAACTAATTAAGTCATTCACTCACGGAATTCATGAGCCCCACACCAAGTATTTTGCACCTGAGCAAAATACTTCCACTATCAATACTTCTGTAGTCTTCACAGATACTGTATAGTAATCCATTGTATTAGACCAGCTGCATAATTTATCTTGTTCAAGCTCAGCATATTCAGAAACCACAAAGATTAAGTACATAAACATGTCCATATAAAAGCTAATAATAGGGTGATGAATGTCACTGAAAGCAAACATTTGTACAATGTCAATAAAAAATGATGCTTCTAAACACTGTGTAAAACAACTTGCTCAGTTGTAAGGAAAGGAAGAAAAAAAAACTTTCCAGATATAGGAGCAGACAATCTATATTCAGGGAGATTGCTTCGCTGCAATTCAACCTAAAGTATTTTAATGTCTTACACCTATTATTCTCCAAAATGGTGTGTTACATAGTCAATGAAAGGTAATCTAAGGTACATATGAACGAATTCCATTACCTCCTAAAGTATCTAATTAAGAAACTCATTCCCCAAATACACCAATCCACAGAATCAAATCCTAAAGGTCATATGGCCCATGCGGCCATAAATACAAATTCAAGTCAACTGAAACATTCTATTAGTTCATGTTCATTGGCTCTAACAGTATCATTTAAACACAAACCTAAATATCAGTCTTCTCAGATCAGGAGCACAGATAGGCTACTTACCATATTGAATTTTATCTGATGAACCAGAATTGCTGTGCTAGTTTGAGCCTAGCTAGCATGTTTTGGTGAGAAGAACTAGATGATAGGCTGAGAAATGAAAACAATGGTGAGGTCTACTTCGCTCACAGTCTTGCTGAGATGTGTAAAGAAGAAAGACAAAACAAAGATTAGGGCACTTGCTTCCTCTCTTCCCTGGGAGCTTCTGCCTGCTGGGGAGCTTGTGGCTGCTGGCTGGACTCCATCTTGCTTTCTAACCTCACCCTCCATTTGCTTGGCTGCTTCACCTTGCTTTTTAACCCTCTTGGCCGAACCTCCATTCTTCCTTGGGACTGGGGTAAGGTTGAGAGGGGTAGGGGAAAGGTGAGGGGTGGTTGAGAGCCCCTCCTGGGGACTCAGGTTTCTGGGAGGGAAGTTGTGTCTGTATTACCTTTTTACCTTGTATATTTCTGTATATATCTGTATATACTGTAAATATCTGGTTGTAAATTGTGCCAGCTGTAAATATAAGCTTCATTCAAATTTCCAGAGGTGGCTGAGTCTAGTCTGGGTGATTTCTAAAGTGTGGGGGGCAGGGGGATACCCAAACCATCACAATTGCACACTCAGAGCATTATTAAGTAACAATCCAAATGAGGCTTGCAGAAAACCTATGCAAATTATTCAGTTAGAATAAACTATGAAAGATTCTACAGAGATATTAGGAAGTCCTCTCAAAATTTTTCCACTCACATCAAAAGAATATTCAATTTCAGTAGCACAGAATTATTTTCTTTCTCTCTTTTTACAGGGATAATTCTTCCAAAAATCAGTATCATGCTAGACAAACTATTTATAGGGCAAAGTAATTTTTAACACTATCAATCCATCATCTGCTTATCAAAAACTAAAGTATTGCCTTTTTTTCTTCTCTCTCCTCCTATACCTGAGCTATGACATTTGGGGGATTTGAGAAATGTTGCCATCAACAGTCTCAACTCCACAAAGAAGGCTAAAATATAACAAAATCTAAAACCACAGGGGTTTTACAGGGGAAATGTGAGAAAGGCTTTATTTTCTTTTGTTGTTGTTGTTGTTTTAATCTCTTTATTTCCCAGACACACTTATTCCAAGGCTACCAGGAGAATGTGATCTACTATGCATCCAGAAAACGTACTCAGCTTTTGGTGAAGGTGTGCCTTCTTCCTCTCACTGCTATTAATCATTCCACTGCAGGCAAGAGCATGCCAGCCAATTCTCTTGGAGCACAGGTGGTTTTCATAAGAGACATGCTCCTGCCTTCAGTCACCCAGGAAAGAAAACAGGCAGAGCAAACTGGGGTCCTTCCCAAGCCTGACACTCCTGCGCAGCAACTTGATAACATTTCTGCCATGCCACCAGGTTGATTCGGCTGGAAAGACAGACTTAAAATTATGCATGCCCTAATCCCTATATCAATTATTTATGATCCCTTTGAACCACTTCTCATGCTTTGTGTCTGCAGGGAGAATGGAAATAAACAGTCCAACAGCTCTACAGAATCCAGTGACAAATGTCTGACAGATCTTCCAAAATACAACCCACACCTGACTACACATACAAATTTTTATGATTCAGTAAATAGAAAAAGGAAAAGGAAAGCTTCTACTTCACCTCCTTGCAAAAAAATAAACTTTAGGGGGGAAAAAAAAAAAACACCTAAACAAATAATGTCTACTCTAGGACATGTTTACAGCAGTAGATTAATGAACATTTAAATGTTCCAGTGTTTAGAACAACTGGGGAAAAAAGCAACAGTCAGAGAAGAAAAAATATTTTTTTCTTACTTTTGAGGTCACGCTGGAAAAGCTTGGAAATGATAGTGAAAAATCTGTAATTTTGATAGCATTTATCTACTTAAAACATAAGAACTGCCACAACACAGTCCAATCATCCAGTCTCTTCTGATGGACAAATTTCAGTGCTTCACAAAAGTCCACTGCTACTTTAAGGCAAGGTTCTTGCTGAGGTCCTTGCTAAAAAAAATACCCCTAAAAACATAAGCTTCATATTTTTATGGTTCCTTTTTTTTTTCCTTCCATTTGGCAAGTGTTACACAGATAAGCCAGGTTAACCCGTATGTACTACACTCTTTTCATTTATTTCACACTTGCTTCAGTAAGTGCTTGAGTGTTTTGTTTATAAAGGCTATGCGCACACACACTGAAACTGCAGCTAAAGTGCCAGGTAGAATCCTCATGTTCACTTTCAGACTCCTCCCCCATGCTAGCTGGCCATTGTCTCACACTTTACACTTCCAAACACGGCAGATTCTCCTGTAGTAATGATCACACTAAACAGATGCCCACATGCTAAACAGGAGAAGTTTATGAGACTCAATCCCCATAATTCATGTAATGGAGAAATGAAAGATGGATGTAGATTATATAGGTTATATAGATTATAGATAAGCATTTTCATCCTGAACTATGCATTTGCAGAATAGCTCAGTCTCTAATACTTTCTCACTTATGCATTGTCTTCTGTTCTTTTGAATCATAGAATTGACAGGACTGGAAGGTACCCCCAGGATCATCTAGTTCCAAACCCCCTGCCATGGGCAAAGACACCTCACACTAGATCAGGTTGCTCAGAGCCCCATCCAGCCTGGCCTGAGAGACCTCCACTGTCTCCCTGGGCAACCTGTTCCAGCGTCTTACCACCCTCGTGGTGAAGAAGAAGTGTTCACCTCATGGTGATCATCCAGTCTTGATCTACCCATTTCCAGTTTTGCTCCATTCCCCCCTAGTCCTATCACTACCCAATGCATACTCTGCTGCAATAATTACTCTGTAAATGCTTTTATAAAGAGTACCAACTACTTACCAATCAAGTGATAGCTGTAATTTCATTTAAGTGGATTTTGTAATAAAAAGAAATAACCACAGCATATGCAGAGTGTTTATTGCACTTGTAAAAGAATGGTAGGAGCTATGCAAGTCAATTATGGTTTATTTTTCAAATTATAATTATTTTGCAGAACTCCCTTGCACCAGAGACACAATGTAAATGTGTTCTCACATGTGTGTCATCCTCATCTGTGAACATCCAACTGAAAGGAAAATGCAGTTCTTTAATTTCCTTTTAAAACAGCCTCAATTAAAAACACAACTGTATTTACTTATGGGCCTTGTATAAACATTTTAAATGGATAAGACTGGAGAACTGCAGTTCTACTGCCTTTGCAACAAAGACCATATGTGACCAATATCTATGGATGCCCCAAATTCCCATCAATATCCTGAATGCAGAAAACCCGACATTTATCTCAGACAGGCAATATGCATTGTCATGTCTCAGCAGAATCTGTCCTGCTGTTCAGTATTAGCTGGAACTCAGGTTCTATGTCCAGCATCAAAAAAAGGGAACATTTGAATCCCAGAGCCATCATAGAATGTCAGGGGATGGACAAGACCTCGAAAAATCAATCCAGCCCCCCTGCCAGAGCAGTATCACCTAGAGCAGATCACACTTGAACGCATCCAGATGATTCTTGAGTATCTCCAGAGAGGGAGATTCCACAACCTCCCTAGGCAGCTGGTTTCAGTATTCTGTCACTCTCACAGTGTGCTAGTTTGAGCCTAGCTAGAATGTTTTGTTGAGAAGGACTAGATCATAGGCTGAGAAATGAAAACAATGGTGATGTCTACTTCACTCATAGGCTCACTGAGATGTATGAAAATATAAGTCAAAACATAGATAAGATCTCTTCGCTCTTCACCTGCTGGGGAGCTCTGGGCTGCTGGCTGAACTGCATCTTACTTTCTAACCTCACCCTCCATTTTCTTTGGCTGATTCACCTTTGCTTCTTAAATCCCCTGGCCGAACCTCCATTCTTCCTTGGGACTGGGGTAAGGTTGAGAGGGGTAGGGGGAAGGTGAGGGGGTGGCTGAAAGCCCCTCCTGGGGATTCAAGTTTCTGGGAGGGGAGTTGTGTTTTTGTATCCTTTTACTTTGTATATTTCTGTATATAACTGTATATACTGTAAATATCTTCTTGTGCATTGTGCTAGCTGTAAATATAAGCTTCATTCATATTTCCAGAGCAGGCTGAGTCTAGTCTGGGTGATTTCTAAAGTGTGGGGGGGCGAGGGACACCCAAATCACCACACACAGTGAAAAAATTCCTCCTTAGGTTCACATGGAACCTGCTATGCTTCAGTTTCCACCTACTGTCTCTTGTCCTGCCACTGGGCCTCACAAAGAAGAGACTGGCTCCATCTTCCTGGCACTCACCTCATATATTTATAAACACAGATGAGATCACCCCTTAGTCATCTCCTCTCCAAGCTAAAAAGCCCCAGCTCCCTCAGTCTCTCCTCATAAGGAAGATGTTCAAATTCCTTAACCATTTTTGTGGCTCTGCACTGGACTTTATCAAGCAGCATCCTGTCCTTGAGCTGGGGGGCCCAGAACTGGACACAATACTCCAGGCAGAGTAGAGGAGGAGAACCTCGCTCCAACTACTAACCACAGCCCTTCTAACACACCCCAGAATGGCATTGGTGCTCCTGGACACAAGAGCACACTGCTGGCTCATGGCCATCTTTCCATCCACCAAGACTCCCAAGTCCTTCTCCACTTCACTGCTCTCCAGCAGGTCAATCCCCAATCTACACTGATACATAACCCAAATCAAACTTCCCTAAGATCTCACGTGTTCCTATTTCAGTTTACTAGACACATTAATTGGCAGCCACAATGCAGCAGCATGTTTAATCTATTTTCACAGACTTCTAAGATACACAACATCCCTGACTTACAAGTTAGTTTGGAGCTCTGTTCCTGCCTTATCCTGACATTTAATATCAAATAGGACATTCATTTGAATCGCATCAAAACTTGGAGGTCACTTTCCAAGAGATATCACTCAACTTAGAAACAATACCTATTCTTCCAAATACACAGTTTAACATTCTGTGTAAGCATCAAGGCTTATCTGAACTTTCTTTTCTGGAAGCTTGCTTACATACTGAATAGATGAGATAAGTTGGGTTTATTAATTTCTGCTCCATAGCAGAGTACAGCAAATATACCCAGGTGTAAGCCACACCAAATTGTCAATCTTTCCCTGTTTGCAAAATAACAATGAGGAACTTGAAGATTTCTGACATTTCACAGAATGGTTGAGGTTGAAAGAGACCTCTGAAAGCCTTCTGCTGCATCTACTGCTTAAGTAGGGCCACCTAGAGTAGGCTGCCCAGAACCATGTCAAGGAAGCTTTTGATTGTCTCTAAGGATGGAGACCATATAACCTCTCCTGACAACTTGTGCAAAAGCTCAGTCATTCTTACAGCAAAAGCACTTTTCCTAATGATCAGAGAGAACCTCCTGTGTTTCATTTTGTGCCCATTACCTCATTGGGCACTGCTGAAAGGAGTTTGGCTCTGTTGTCTTGACATCCTTCCTTGAGATACTCATAAAGATTGATGAAATCCCACCTGAATCTTCTTTCCTCCAAGTTAAATAGTCCCAGCACTCAGTCTTTTCTCATAGGAGGCATGCATGTTAGTCATCTTTAGCACCCTTCACTGGATGGTCTCAATGTCTTTCTCATACTACAGAGCGAGTACTTCAGATATAACCTCACCAATGCTTAGCATAGGGTAAGGATCACAGAAAAAGTTGTGCAATTATACATCCACTCTGAATTCCCTACTACATAAAACTCTGAAAGCTGTTAGTTTTCCTCAGATGTGGAAAATGTTTTCAAATTAGTTTTTTTGTAGTCCTAATGTGTTTGAAAAGATGTCCACCTTAAGAGTGGCAAAGGAAAAAGATAAAATGCATTCCAACACAAAGCAAAACATACCTTCTTTGACTGAATGGTAAAAAGGCACTTCTGAAGACAAATTACACTGCCTGAGGGTTTTGGTTTGGATGTGGAGGGAAGGTAGTTCGGGTGCTAAGAGGGTGGGGGGGTTGGTTAGGGTCTTTCTCATTGGTTGGTTGTTGTTAGCTTTTAATTGTGGATGCAGGTTATCACAATACAGCATGCTTCCATAAGTAGGATGGATTAGAAGATAATAGCATAGAATAATACAAGTGTTTGTAGGTGCCAATTCCCCACATTTCTTTCAAAAGGACATTTGGCTCTTTAAAAATTTGGCTTCTGTCCAGCAAGTTAGTACAGTGGAGTTGTTGGCAATCAGGATATTACAAATCTGGGTGAGCATGGCTCTATCTTCAGTACAGCTGCAGACAATGTCACACTCTCCTCTGGGGCTACTTTCCTGTTTTGATCAGCCTCATCTAGAGGCATGTCTTATGACAGTTTGTTTGCAGTGTGGTTTTGACCAAAAAAAAAAAAGGGTGGAAATCTCAACTGTTTCCAGGGATGGTGCCTGGCATTTAGCTTCAGACCCGCCTGTTGCTTTGGCTTTGTCCAGCAAGCTGGACTCTTTGTTGAACCTGGTCAGCATCAATCACCAGACACATCTGCTGACCTTACTCAGGTACTACGGAACCATGCCTTTGCTGGTGAGGCCACTGCTCTGCACCTGCTATCCTATCACCTGAGCTCCTGTATCCCACTGCTGGATTTTACTGCTTCATCTGCTGGCTGAATGACTGTCCTGGAGAGTCCCATATACCCCAAAATTCCTCTCCCTCTGTGGTTTGAATGGGAGAGGAAAAGGCACGAAAAGACCTGTTCCCCTGCCCTGCAGGGGTGAAGGGGGGGAGCAAGGGACCCTTCCAGTACAAGGGGTGCCCCGTGCTGGGCCTGTGCTGGACTCAGCTGGGGATTGGCTGTGTGTTCTTCTCGCCTAGGAAGTGGTAACTCAGCTCTTTGTCTAGGAAGGGTATAAATATTGGGGGGACTTCCCATCTTGGGGGTTCCCACCTTGGGGTGTCCCTGCTGTGGAGTTTGCTCCTGCCTTGGAGTTCTCCCCCACCGCCTGGATAGCTTCTACACGAGGAGCCCCTGACACTCCAAAGACAAGCTCCGAAGGACTGATCACCTTAAGCATCTCCTTTGTGCAGCTTTGTAGCCCCTAATGACCCTCGGAGGCTTCTGAAAGATCCGCAGGGACAAGCCTTTGGACCGCCCTTCCATTCAAGCCAGCCTGATTCTGCTTTGAGTAGCTTTGGCTCAACCTATCTTGATACTGGGGACGCTATATTTAATAGCTCCAGCCTTTTCCAACTTCTGACTTCTAAAATAGTCAAGTCTACCTGTGGCATCCGTGTAGATCTTCTCAACCAACTAAGAACCTGCTAATTAAAAACTAAGTTAGTTTCTGTATATAGTTTTGGGGGCAGTTTTTGGGGAAATAAAATAACTCTAATTTTTATATAGTTCCCGACTCAGCCACATTAATTCCCTGTCTCCATAATAATGACACGCATGGTAGCAGCAAAAAACTATGGTACTGTTAAAGTAGAAAAAAAGCCAGATACTCACACAGTGAAGGAATCAGGGGGAGCTGAGACTCTCCTCAGGTCAGCAGACTGCACTTTATGGATACTATTGGCAGCAGGAAATGAGTGGCCAGGAGAAAGGCAGCACACAGTGTGGACAGACAAGGAAAAAGAGAAGAGAGAGTGGAAAAGAAGAAAGAAAGAGAAAGACATACAACATTTAAACAGAAACAAAAGGAATGTGTCACATAAAAGTTGAATGAAGAGACATGCAGAGCTCCAAGTTCACAAGGGCAACGGAAGTCATGCAAATGGAGAAAATCACTGTTACATGACACACATGAGCCTTCTAAAGACACAAGTGGTGAGGACCAGTGACAAGCTAGGCACATGGTTATATAAGGAACATGAGGAACCTCAGGTTTTTTTTCACAGGCACTACAAAATTTCAAGGCAACAGACTCTGGAAACAGGTCCACAAATGCAAACTAACATCCAAGCCAAGGTCTGAATGTATAGAGTTGTCTCCAAAATTTGTCCAACTTTAGTTATGTTCAAGATAAAATACACAAAATCAAATTTAAACAAAACAAAAACACCTTACTGGAGATTTTGCATCCACAGTGACAAATTGTTGTCTCCATTCTTCAGTCAAGTACCTTAGGGAAACATGCATTTTATATATAGTGATTCCCAAAACTGACTCTCTTTTAGTGTTCATACTCAAATGGCCCCTTTGTTTCTCTCAAGTATATGGAATATGATTTATGTATAACCTCTTCCCCTCTTCTTTCTCTCCCATTATTGCAGGACACTCTTCTTCAACCCAAGCTAAAAGCCAGTGAAAGCAGTGAAATCTCTTTTGAGGTTTAGAAATTGACCATTAGCTGAAACTTACTGAACAGAATGCTAGTTTCTCATCAGCAAACGACTCCTGGAAAAACTGAGACACAGCTTCTCTTCTTATACAATGTGTATTTTGCTTATGGCTTGGCCACAGTAAACCAAGCCATATGTTGTATCTTTCGCCTGTTACTATGATCAAGAGTGGAAAACAGGAATGAGAACTTAGCCAGCCAGTCTTATAAAGGAAGGAGAATAAGCACATAATCCAGTCTTTCTCAGAAAAATTGAGTCTGATGATGTACAAACAGAAAAGACATATGAAGGAAAAAGAAGCACACATTCTGTTTCCCCTCAGTCCCACTTATCTGGCCTTGTTTCTGTCCATAATCAGGTGTGAACAACATCACCTTATCCTGTATATTCCTTGGACCTAAAAAGTTGCTTCTGGCTTGAAAGACTTTATTGGATTGTTACTCATCTCCATTGCAGAGCAATGAATTGTAAGATGAGGAAAAATTTGTACCTCTGTTTTACATTTGGATAGTCTCCAGTAGAAACAAGCACTGTTCTATAACTGTACTGTAACTATTCATCAAATTTCCTGCACTATGCTACAGCTCAAAATGCTGAAGTTATCAGAAGAGTACAAGTCATGAACAGGTCATCTACACCTACTCAAAAGTACTCACATAATCTGTATGTTACAAGAAAAATGCAAGCAATTACAAAAGGAAATGCTAAAAAAAAATTGCACAATAAACAGTAAAAAAATGAGATCAGTAATTGCAGCAACTAGACCATTAATTATTTCAGATAATTAATATATCAAGAAAGTTGTTTGTAGTCAATTCAGCAGTAAAAGCCAAAATAATGACATGAAATATTAATTGCCAGTAATTCACCCAGCTATGACAAAATGCAGCACATCATATTTACTTGTTCCCTAATTGCTTGTACAAAGCTTCTCATTCTGCTGTCAACAGCAAAGAGAGGCTCCTTCAGTTCAGGTAGCCCTACATAAAAACTCCTTATTTTTATTTCAGGGCCAACTTATTTTATTTTCTTAAAAGATTAAGAGCTTTTACACCTTGAAACAGGCAAAATTGTCCAGTGAAAGATAAAACTGAGACCTGCAATGTATTGGAGTTTCTACCTAGAAGGTTGGCATAGAACCACACAAAATAGTACATGCAACTACTGAAAGCACAACAGAGGGAAAATTGAGTGTGTACAGATTTTGAAGGAGAACAGTTGCAATCAGGAAGATGGGCAGCTTCTACAAAAGAGAATCATGATTCCAACGCTCTCCTGCTTCCAAGTGAGAGAAACATGAAACCTCTCTGTTATTCTCTCAACTACATTACATATAAGTGCTTCAATTTTAAACCACTATTATTCCCTGGAAATTCAAGTGCATTAAAGAAAACAACAAATTCACTGTCCTCTCCATATCCTCCCTCCTGAAAACTGCCAAAAGAAAGAACACATTAAAACCTCAGAAACACACTGTTTAAGTATTTCCTACTTATTACAGTGAACTAAGATTCCAAAGAGCATTCCTAGTACTATCCTTATCTAGGAATAACACAAAAACCAATAATAATAGCAACTTTACATTATTGTGATGGGTGGTAATGTTTTCATTACTTTCCTGGCAAGGTGCTGTAAAGCATCTAACAACCAGAGACAGGTCCAGACCCACTTGCTTATCTCCCACATCTAATATTCAGATGACTGTCACAAGGGACCAGTTTGTTGTATTCAATTAAACATATGACTTTCTGGGAGGTTTCAATGGAATAGGACATTACATCCCATATATCAACTTAAGATATGTGGATAAGGATATTGAACTGATTTTTTTTTTCCTCCTGTGAAATACTGCAAATAAGCATTGTGTTGAGTGAACTTCTTACAAGACTAAGATGCTTTCTAGAGTTTAACCTTTAACATGTCAGGTACTTTTTATCATGTCAGGAGATTCCCCTTCAACACTTGAGAGCAAAGTAAATATGCAGATATATAGGGATCTAAATACATGCATGTGCCATTTCTGATAAGTGAAGTTGAGATTAGAATTCCTGACAGATTGTTTGTATTCTCCCAAAACACAGGTCTGTTGACAAATGTCACAGCCAAATCGAAGGACTCCAACAGCAACATCCATCCACCACAGGACATTCAAATCAAGTTCAATCACAAAGAACATCCTCTTGACATCTGGCACATACCATGGATTTGTATTTCCCTACCACAGTTTAAATTCAGATCTCAAAATCCAAACCTAACCATGCTAATTGTCAGATCAAAATACTAGGAATTTTCTTTTCACATTTCCATTAGCTTCCCTCAGAGTTGAAAAAGATGCCCCAGAATTGCTCTCTGCTCGAGTCCAGCTTTAGCAAATAATTGACTTCTTGTGGTTGGATGAAATTGGGCATTGCTGCCCACAGACAAGCATCTGCTATTCTTCACTGCTCAGGAGAGATGAGCATACCTTATGTGTTTTCCAGGCAAATAGGAATTGCACATTACAGATATGGGCTTCTGCTTAAAGCATTAGTCTCAGCAAGAGAACACAGAGTGCTGAACTGAACAGAGATGTTGGAAGTAACCAGAGAGGCTTTGATTGCATAAACAGATTAACAGTCAGCAGATGACAAGAAGTTCTACAGGGCTGGAGTCAAAGTTTGCAGTGAAGCAATATTTTCCATTAGATGATACAGTTGAGAAACAGGCAACCTTTAAGATACATGAAGAGAAAAGGTGTGCCTGAGACCTTGTCTGTTCTTTCCAGTCATACAAGTTGGTCCAGTGAAAGGTATTACATTTTTTTATAAACCTTGTCTCACCACAACAGCTGCAACAGTAAAATCCCCCACCCATCTTCCTGGAAAAAAATTAAAATCTCACTGCATGCACGTTTGAATGAAATGTGGATCCTTCCTAATTTTAGGCTTTTAGCTTGGTATTTGTGTACAAGGGACAGACTGGTTTGATTCGTTTTGACAATACTTTATGAAAGCCAGCAAAGGTACTTACTATGTCACTCATTTTAGCAGTGAAACCTACAGAAGTAGTACAATAGTAAGCCCTACAAAATAATCTTAATTAATTTACTTGATGATTCTTGTCACAGGTATAAACTTCTTCTGTTTTCTACTATACATGTCCCTAGTTTCCAGTCTTAGTTTTTCCCTGTTCATCTTTTACAACTTTCATTTCTAATTTGGGTTTTTATACTGGAGAATGATTCCTTACAAAGTATGAACAGTCCTTTCTGGACCTTCAGGTCCTTCTCCATCAACAGTGACAGGCAGCATGCTCCCACACCAGCTTAATAAGGCCAAATGTAGGGTCTTGCTGGTTCTATTGTTCTTGTTTCTGGTTGGGGAGTGTAAGGTGTGTGCTTTTTATTTGTTTAAATGCACTGCAAGTCCATTACATGCAAAAATCTATGTCTGAACATACTGCCTCAAGCGGGCCTCCTACCACCAGAACATGCACATATCCAACTCACTCATTCAGCAAAGGCATAGATGTTCTTCTCTTGCTCTTCTGCACCATGTTGGCTTGATTCCTTAGGGAGATTCGGATGAGTGAGGGAGCTAGTCGACATGGTTCACCATCTACTTGCATGGGGATGGACTTGTATGTTAAAAGCGTCACCTCACGGCACTGATGCAACCTCTCTCCATGACCACCCACCTGGAGAGCAGCCTAAAAAAAACCAAAACCAACCAACAAACAAAACCAAAGGCAAACAGGAGAAAGACAAAAAGTATCTTAGAACAAAAAGCTGAGGCAGCTAACAAATCCAAAATTCAGTTTTGCATCCAATACAATGTTCCAAGTGTAAGAGTTTCTAACAAACCACAATGAATGTATTTTCACTCAAAAATCACAAAGCAATAAGAACATACCTAATCACATGCATTGTGTGTCTCATCTCCTTGGTATATGTGAAGCATATTGCATACACACAAAAATAAAAATATATATACACACACAATGAATGCCTGTGTTCATTCTTAAAGGTTTCAGTTTGGTTTGTTTTTACACTCAGTAATGCTGTTGTTTGCTCTTTAGAACAACAAGTCTAATCATATATATATGTGAGACAGAAAAATTACTTCCCTTTCCTGAGCAGAATACAGCTCTTAATGTCAGTTAAATATATTCACAATCCTTATTATGAATGCTTACACAGCAACTCAACCTTGAGACTAGGCAGGCTGGAAAGAGCTATCAGAAGGTCTGTGTTAAAAAAAATTAAGGATCATATTCAAAAATTCATTTCAAAGAAATGAAACAAGGAGGGAAATGAGGAGATCTCTCAAGTTCTAAGCATAATTACGGATAAATGTATGGTTTTGGTTACCGTGTCTACTATGTGACTATTAGCTCTCATCCATCAGATGTGGAAAACAAATCCTATATTAATGAACTAACACAAAGCAGCTTAAACATAAGTTCTTAACCCTGTTCTGTGCTCATAACAATACTTCCTATAGAGTACCTCACTTTCTTGGTCTCAAAGGCCACATGGACTTGTAAATGCTCAACTCTGAACCACACTAGTTTTAAAGAGAAACAGTAGCTCAAAGGGCCCTGCTTAAACTCAATCCCAATAAAAACTGCTGGTAGGTTTTGAGACCACTCTAGTCACTGCAAGTGGCTACAGTGACATTAGTGGCAATGCCCCTCACCTCCCCAAAAAAAGTCTTTAACCCAGACTGACATCTCAAGAAATTAGTTCTGATGACGGCAGCATTTCCCTTTTGCTTACTTTGAAGATCAGCTTTGTTTGAATCTGTTTTTGAGAAAAACATCACTGTCATGGGTATGCACCCAAAGTGCAATGCACTGAGACCAGGTTACACAACAAAATAGAGTTTAGTGAAAACAGTCTTATGCACATTAGTTTTAGCTTAGTCCACACAAGACACAGTAGCAACAGACACGATACTATGGACTGCACTATGATCTCCGTTTAACTGTTCTAGGAAGCCTAGATATTTGCCTTTTCTTGGCCACACTAAATCTAAGCTTCAGCACCTTAGATAGATTAATGCTAGCACAGGGATATCCACCAACTCTAACTGCATTTAATAATCCTCTAAAGACATTTTCACTGTGTTTGACCACTGTGATAGTAAGATACTAGGGTGTTTACAGTGAGATTGCTGTTATGGCAACTTAGCTTTCAAGACAATGCTGAGTGAAAACGCACTGACAAATTGCACTTCTTTACATTGGCTCTTCTGCTAAAACAAACGAACAGAGAATATCCATGCCAGAAAAAAACTGCTAATTTTTTCCACAGCTATTACTACATTTTTAGTGGGCATATGGAAAGTGTATGGGCATGTAATTTTATGTAATATTTTATATTTATTTTCAGAGCCCAGCTCTTAATAAATACACTTTTATGCCATAGATTGAAATATACAAAAGCTTAAAAAAAATGCCAGTAATATTTTTTTAACCATAGAACAATCCCACAGTAGTAACATGCCTGCATGCTGCTCTTACTGTAATAATTTTGCCATTTAACTTGGTGGCACTGCACAGGCAAATTAGCTGTATTTTACAATGCATACGTTTGTATTGTTAAATAACACTTATTTTATTAGAAAGCTACAATCTGTCTTCTTTATTTAACAGCAGAGCATGTTTGGCCTTAAGTTAACCTATGGAGTCATAATGGGTCTTCAATAATGAGGACAACTTCACACTCTGTAGCATTGTCCACAGAATTCACCCAGTCTGCTAGGACCTAGCACCTGTAGGAAGGGTAGCACCTGCAATAACTCACCAGCGAGGCCATGGTGAACCCAATGACTTCAATGTAGCCATCATCATGGCGCTGAGGCTCAAAGTCTCTGTGATCTCCAGGGTTTCCCCAGGGCATTGTGCCAGCACAATACCTACACAAAGAGGTTTGGAATGCAAGCTTTGAGAAAGCAGTTTGCCCTAATGGATCCCGACTAGTAGCCTGACTATTCACCTGTTGTCACTATTCTGCTGTCATCCAGAAGTATTAGAGATCCATTCCAGGGTTCAAATGAGGGACAACTAAAAGTTATGCTGACAAGAACTGAACAAAAGGGAAAAATCTCTCTTGTTTTCAAGCTGGTGCAATGTATAAATCACTTTCTTCAGAAGGTTTCCTCGTGAGAGGAAAATGGGGAAACACTAGGAAATATATGACAGAGTAGCACTTTGTTCTTCCCGCTTGCTTTGCTTTCTGCAGATGGGCTGCCTAGCAGCTCAGCTGGGCAGGCTTGGGGCTGCAGCAGCAGCAGCACCTTCAGCTTTGTAGCTCTGTTTCTGGTCTGCCTGCTGGCTGAGCAGCAGTAACAGCACAAGGAGTACAAAATCTTGCACAGCTTGAAGAGGCAGAGAAAAATAAGAAGCAGAAACAGATGCAGCTGTGACATATCGCTTTCCTAACATTACATAATGGATGTAAATGTGATCTAAGGTGATAGAAAGGGGAACTTAGGAGAGGTGACACCATGTAAAAGCTTGAAGTGAGGGCAGTGCAGGACTCAAAAGCGCAAGTGCTTGAGACTGCACATGGAGCAAACTGGTAAGCTGCCTTAAAGCAGTGGTCTCCAAAATGGAGTGTGCACAACACAGGGAGTGTGCAAGAAAACTCCAAAACTGGTAAGTTTGAAGAAAATATTGTTTGTACTTTTCATAAATAGGAAAACAAACATTCAAACACTGTTTGTTTCATTTTCATCTTTATCGCATCCTTTCTTAATTTCTGTTTTCGTGTATGCTTTATACTCTATTGCAATACCTACATTCTACAATGTATGTAATACTAGAGTAGTGCATGGTTAGAATTTATATAATTATACATACATTGAGGTGATGCTCAAAAATGTTGTTACCGATTGGGATGCACAATCAACAAAATTAGAAGAGTAGTGCTCTAGAGAATAAGAATTATTAAGAATACAGCTATATTTGAGACACCTTCTAATATGATAAAAATGGGGTACTTCTTTCTACAGTTTGATGTTCCTTTAACAAAAATATTAATCCTTTCCCCCTCCCCTGCTTTTTTTCCACATTCTAGTTCTAATCAGTGAAAAGCCAGCTATATGTAGCTATACCAGTTTGTTTGCAGATTATCACAGAATCAGAACAGCCTGGAAGAGACCTTAGAGATCATCTAATCCCTCCTCCTTGTCATGGGCAGAGACACCTCTCAACTAGACCAAGTTTCACAAGACCCATACAACCTGGCCAAAACCTTTGAAAGTTTGTTTGTAAATCATTTCTACTACCTCTGCATCAGGACATGCAACTTTTTAAAGGATGCTTTTGCTGCACTCTGCACTCTTATCCCATTCTGTACTGCTAATTAGCAGTGTTATTAGTACCTAGTTCTCAAGACAACAGCACAATGGCATTACATTTACTGCACATTCACTCAATCTAGGACAACTTCTGGTTACCTTTTTAAAAAATTATCATTATTTTGTAACTGCAAGCATCTGTCTTGAGCTTACCTGGGTATGTTTAAAAACACTATACACTGGAACTTCAGCTCCTGGATCTTTGGAGTCAGGTCTGTACCATCACACTACAAAGCCAAAGTGACAGAGCACAGAGAAATTGCTGAATGGAGCCACAGACAAGAGAAGTGTTGCTGCTTTGTAACAACTTTCCCAAGACTTTCCTTGGAATGTGTTGCAAATGTCATGCTCAAAACTGAAAAGTAACAGAGCCATTAAACTCTCACCTCACTCTCTTTCCATTCCCCACTCTTCCCACAATACTGTAACACAATTTCTTATACTTACCACAACTTTAACATGCTTGGATAAATCTCTTGAGCTTCTCTGCAGGAAGTCTGTAAAGGCTGCCTGCAACAGAAATAAGTGCAGGAATTATCATCAGTGCTTCCTCACATCCTCATGTCTTCCTCTTTCCTCATGTCTTACCACAGACCTGTTACCTAAATGCCATCCTTTTGTCAAACCTATTCTTTCTTTCTCTCAGGAGAAATAACTTTTAATTAAGTTATACTACTTCTCCTTTTGAGATGTTAACCAAAGAAGATCCTTGGACAACCAAGGATTTAAATGCAAATTCTTGCTCACATATGTTTCCATGTTTAAGGCACATTGGTATGCTGGGACATGCATTAGCAAATGAGTTTTCAGTTTAAAAACTGCATTTTAGAATAAAGTGTCCATCTAACCTCCCTGAATGCAGAAGTGGGTAATTTTATTTGTGTATTCACACATGAAAATTAATCACTCCAAGTAGCTAATCTTTGCCCTCCACTCCCCATGACCTTACATTCACATCTACTCTTTAAAGCTACAAAGATACAAGTTAGAACTTGGGGAATCTCTCTAAGAAAGTCAACATCAATGTGCTCCCCAATCCTTGAAAGAAGCACACCAGTTTGCTGAGAACTTTTAAGCCAGAAGCAGGGGGAACAAGACATGACCAGTACTATGCCTAAGAGCAGCACCTCTCTCACCTGCTAAGCTCTGTAAAACGGTGCTTTGGGTACTTTCCAACAAGACAGACATGTCTGGCATTGCCAAAAACAGTACATGTGCACTGAAGTTGCCATAAGAAAAATGAACAAGCATAAGCATGAGCTCCTGATGTGAGCAAGTGAGGGGCAAAGTACTTAGGAAAACATTTGAACAACTAAGTTCACATCATTCTGTAAGACAAATCACAACTCACCCCTGCATAAAACATTTTATTTCTAAATCGGCTGTTGAATTTCTCTGGATTTGCCTCTGTGAAAGGATAAAAAGGAAAAATATGAACACCCTAATAAAACATGTAGACCCCATTGTACCTTCACATTCCCTGCAGCTCTTTTAGCACACATCACTCCAATAAAATATTAACAGAAATGTTTTTTCTGGTGTGAGTTCCTTGTCTGTGCCATTATCTGCTATCAGGTTTCAAACACTGATATTGAGTTCTTCCCCTTTCCTATAGATTGAAAATAGATGGAAACAAGAGCAAAGAGGTAAGAAGAATACAGTAGTTTACTTTAATACCTCTCAGACTGCTCATCTTATGATCCATCAATACCATATGTGAGATTTTTGAAGCTGTTTACCATATGTGAGATTTTTGAAGCTGTTTCTACCAACCAAGAACAGACCTTTAAGAATAACTAGAAATTCATGAAACATTAACCCACTCTTTGAAGCAGGAGTAAAGTGTTAGTAAATTACAGGATTAAACAGACTTCTAAATTCTGAAGTGTTACAAATAAGTACTGAGGAATAGAAATCTCTACTTAAATACTCCTGTGGGGGGGGGGGAAGTAGTAACTCCAAAACCTATTTAAAGAGTGACAGAAAATTTTAAGAGCCCAGTAGTAATGCACATCTAATGATTAATTTTTCTCACTGTTAAAGTAAATGTGAAAGTTTTCTCCTATCTTGAATTTTTTCAGATTTCAGCTGCTAAATCTTATTATACACTTCTGTCAGTTTAAACAGCCTTCAGCTATCAGTTATCTTCTCCTTGAGTAAATACTTAAAGGCAGTGATTAAATTATCTCTTAACCTTATTTCCAGTAAGCTGAGTGAAGCTCCTTCAATCTCCCAATGTAAGGCATGTTTCACATAGAATCATAGAATGGTTTAGGTTGGAAGGGACCTCAAGGGTCATCCTGCTCCAACCCCCTGCTATAGGCAGGGACACCTCCCACTAGAGCAGGCTGCTCAAGGCCTCATCCAGCCTGGCTTTAAACGCCTCCAGGCAGGAAGCATCCACAACCTCCCTGGGCAACCCATTCCAGTGTCTTACCACCCTCACTGTAAAGAACTTCCTCCTAACATCCAGTCTAAATCTCCCCTCTTCCAGTTTAAACCCATTACCCCTTGTCCTGACATTACTAGACCTTGTCCTGACATTACTAGACCTTGTCAATAGTCCCTCCCCAGCCTTCCTGTAGGCTCCCTTCAAATACTGGAAAGCCACTATAAGGTCTCCTCGAAGCCTTCTCTTCTCCAGGCTGAAGAGCCCCAACTCTCTCAGCCTGTCCTCATAGCAGAGGTGCTGCAGCCCTCTGAGCATCTTCGTGGCTCTCCTCTGGACTCACTCCAGCAGTTCCATGTCCTTCTTGTGTTGGGGGCTCCAGAACTGCACACAGTACTCCAGGTGGTGTCTGACGAGAGCAGAGTAAAGGGGGAGAATCACCTCCCTTGCCCTGCTGGCCACACATTCTCATGCCACCTTGGGATTTTTTTTTCCCTAGTCTGTGGCATCCAGAGATTTCAGAAGCAGCCTTTCTGACACTGTATTCAGTGGTAGTACCAACCCATACTCTTGCTTAGCAATTCTCTAGTGAAACAGTCCAGCTACCAAGAGAGTCCTGGCTAAAGCATCACACTGGTGCAAACACTTCAGCATTATTTCTTTCCAAGTGACCACTTCAAACAATAGTTCTAGTTCTCTTTAAAGCTACTACACCTCACAGTACAAGGCTCCATTTTATAACAATGAGCTGTTTTGCATTTCTTGTTTCATTGTTTGCTCAGCTATTTTATCACCCATTTGTGTGTTGTGAGCGAGCTTGGAATGCTATAAGGGCCACATCTTCTTCAAACAACTGATATAACTGTATAAGTAAATCCCAACTCATTTACTGAGCTGCCAGCTCTTTATGAAAAGTCTCAACATCCTATGCTGAGAATTGGAGGTTCCCGAAGGCTCAGCGCATGTGCTGCACATGACTCCAAATGGCTCCGTGCAGCAGCCACCAGAGCACTGGCTTAAATGGAACTTATGACAAATGCTGACCAGAACCAAAGCCCCAGTTTTGAACACAAAATAAGGTTTTCTGAGGTCAGGCTCATCATTTTCTCAGCTGCTCCTATTTCTGGCATTGCAGATAAGTATGGGAAGGGAAGAAGGACTCATTCTGCAGTGTAGAATACAGCCTAGAGTGCAGCTTTGATCGTAGAAGTAAATCACTGCATATCCAGGGTTCAGTTCATCCTCGCCATTCTCAAGGCATCAAGGGAATGTATGTATGTAGTGGGGAAGTGTCCTGGAAATGAGTAGTCCTGTGGAGCTGAGGGATCAAATAACGTCAACAGGGATAAAATAAATTGTATCTCCCTTGCTCACCAAAGCATGAGGATACCATGGGAGGAAACTGGAAAGATCTACTACACAGGACACTTCCTGAAGGAGCAGAGCTGAATATGTTAGGCTTGGAGCCAGCCCTCAGGGCTTAATCTGATTCGTCACAAAAAACCATGTAGAGTTGCCATGGAAAAGGCTGCATTCACCTACAAGTTCCTCTGAGACAACACAATCACTGCTTATACTAAGTATACCAATTGATCAATCTCTGTTGCTTATTAATTTAGTTTAGTGGGGGAGTAGGGTTAAATGGGAGGTGATAGGGGGTTGTATTTGCTTGTTACCACATACTACATGTGATTACATCTGCACCAGAACAGTAACATACAACCGATTACCCAAACAAACCAAGAGCCACAGCCATGAAAGCACTTTAAGTTTTGCTAGAGTTTCTCTAGATTGTCATCAGTTCCATATGAGATCAAAATCCAGTTTGCACTGTTTAACTCAGATTTATAAACCAGTTTTGGTTGGAAGATCACCTAGTTCAAATCCCTGCAATAAGCAGGAGTGTCTTCAACTAGATCAGGTTGCTCAGAGACCCATCCAATCTGACCTTGAATGTTTCCAGAGATGGGGCTTCTACCACCATTCTGGGCAACCTGGTCCAGTGTTTCACCATCCTCATGATTTAAAAAAAAACAAACAAACTTACTTATGTCCAATCTAAATCTATCCTCTTTCAACTGAAACCATTAGCCCTTGTCCTGACACATCAGACCCTGAAAAGTTTATCCCCATCTTTCTAATAAGCCTCCTTCAATTACTGAAAGCCTGCAGAACTCCAAGTCCACACAAAAAACAGTAGAACCCACACATCAAGGCTACAAGCTTTTGTTTTCTAAAACACATAGGACTCACTTTGTGTAATTTAGCATTTGAGAGGGTAAGGAAGACATCAATAGTAATGATTTGTAAGAGTAGTGACTTGCTATGAAAAGCTCTCCTGGCCACACATAGCTACTCACAGACACACAGCTTCCTTTGCCAAGTATTTTTTTTTCATCCATGTAATTTTTTTAAACACTGGCATCTCTAGAATAACATCAATTCTTCATAGGGCTTCATAACTTCATTATTAAGTAATGAGTCCATTAAGTGAGAAAGTATTCATGCATTTCATCTATACAATATATTCACAGTCACATTAACAATGTATAATGATATGCATTCATAAAAAAAATGCATAAAGCTGTCATCTTTTCACTCCCGTGCCCTTTTGTGGCCCCTCTTTATTATTCCTAAAGCTTGAAGCAGTCTTAAACATTATAAAATATGCATTAGCTCATTCCATCATGTATCCTGCTCTTTATTTAGCATGGCACTAGAGTGCTATCTTTTCATCTTGAAATGACACTCTGACAGGATAAAAGTGAAGATGAGCGAGAGTGTAATTCAGAAAAAAATACCTGCATATGAAGCTGAAATTATCAACAGCTGAACACAGAGAGTAGAATAAAGTTTGTTTATACAAGCATTCTTTCCTAAACCATAAAAATAGAACAGTTCACAGTCCACCTGCTAAGCCCCATTTAGGTCTACATGGGGTACTATAACTGTCATTGGCAAGGGAACAAACGAGATGCTACAGCAGCTTAAATTCCTGACAATTCTGTGGACATTAAAACCTTTCACTTTCATAGGGACACTCTGGGTCTGTTCCAGGTCCAATTATATTATGCTATACTTATACATAGGTTACAGCTGTTCAGACTATTCTATTCTGTTCTAATAAACACAGTTATCATCCTGTTACTGACACAGTCCTGCAGCTTCTCTTCTCCCTCCACCTCCACACTTGCACCTGACATGCATTAGTTTTCTCTCTGCTTTTACTCACACTTCTGCACCAGAGCCTTCCTTTGTATCTTTATTCAGTATCTTCTTTAGAAGAGCAAAAACTTTGAGAAGCTCCCCTTTTAGCCATTTTCGTTCCTTGAATCTTTCCTTGTTATTTTTTCATTTTTAAATCATGAAGCCCTTGGAAACTCATGATACAATCACATCCTTCCCACTTGCAGGTCTCTTGGGCTTTTATGTTCCAGCTTTCCTTCTGAACCGTAAGAGTAGAATGCCAAATCCAATTCTAGATGTAATTATTTTTAAAAAAATATCCACTCCCCAAACTAAGAAAATTAGAAGTTCCTATTACCTCTAGATTCATGGAACTCCAGTGTCACATGTGCATCGAAACCAAGGCTGAAGTAATTATTGAAGACATTAAGAGGAAGCTGTAATTGGATAATAAAAAGTCATATAAAAATAACTTCAATGAAGCATCCCATGCACAGGGATTAACTACTTTAAAGCTGGCATCTCATTAAAATCTCAGAAGATGAAAGTAAAATGTATAAAGGAACTGTATGCAGAAGCTTGCTCTAAAGTTTAGTAATAGCTTGTGGAAGATGATCAGATACATAAGCTCAAAGAACACAAATATATCTACAGTGCTTTATGTTTATAAACATATCAAAGGGTTCTTTATGTTGTCTTTGAGATTTCCCTTGTTGCTGCACCACTTAACATGGCAATACAAAACATTTCCTAATTGCTGGCACTTCAAACTTAGCATGGGAACTGAAATGCAAGCTGTGTTCTTCCTGCTTCATATATAACCAGGAGCAATGCAACTCCCAGACAAGAAGCCCTAATTCTAATGAAGACGTACAAGGTACACATCTGGCTTCATCATTATATGTGCCCAGCAGAGCTGTACAGAGAGAACTGTGGCATCCAATAGATAAACTTGAAACTATAAATGAGAGGAGGAAAATAGTTCCCAGAGTCTTCTCTTTTAAAATATTCATTTTGACTGGTAACACTTTCAACATCTCCACTCCAAATTACTTACCATAATGTGATCCCCTCACATAAAAATGTTCCTATTCTTCAGCTACCAAGATACACGAATGGAGATTATATAGAAACCTCCCATAGATACAAAAATGCATTACACTGTTGTAAAGTAGGCAACAGTTGGCATCCACCAGCAAAATACCAATTAATAACATTTGCCTCCCTTTTTTTAAAGTTTTGTCTAATTTTGGAATGGATTCTAGTCAAAGTGTTGCTTCTCTTGCAACTTCAGGTTAATTAGGGAAAAATAACAGTAACCTTTCAGATAAAGTACTAGGGATTTTTTCCCAGGATTTATTTCTGGAGATATATTCTCCAACTCTGGGACTTTAAATGGCAATATACGATAAAATTAAAAGGAAGAGAGGCAGCATTTAAGAGATGCACCAATAAAAGTTTTAGAGCTTTTCTACTTGTGCCATCTATGGTGCTGCAAAGATGCTCTGAAGCATCCTATAACGTCCCTGGGAAAAAGAAGGCTCTAACCTTACGTGCTCCATCCTCCAGCTCATCTTGTGGCAAATCAGGGTTGCGCTCAACCTGGAGATTCCAGCGGTCCAGTTGGACAATTGTTCCATCTTCTACATGGCACAGGATCTTGGACACCGGCTCATCTGTGTAGCCCTGAGAACAAATTATCACCAGGTTATGAACCACACAGAGTAAAAGTAAAGCAAATTATTCACCAACTACCTGGCAGACCGCCCTCCTTTCCCACAGGACTAGAACATCAGACCAAATGTTCCTAAGAACATATTGCTATGTTTTGATATATCAAGCATCTTAACAAGCTATTGGCTAACACACACACAAGTCTTTGAGCAGGCTAAACAAGACCATATGGAGAGGAACTCAAAGTATATTTTGCCTTGCTTGGAATAACTCCAGCGGAACAGTCAGAGACAAATACAGAGAAATAGAGATCAAACTGTGTTTAAATTAGAAGTCTGCATGTACTTCTTTTTGGATGACATGAAATATCAGACAAATACATCTATATACACTTTTATCACAACTTCATCATTGATAATTCAAGATCCCATCCTAGAAACTGAACCAAATTGTTGTGCCTAGCTGAAACAGAACTCGGACATGACCCTGCCTGCCATTTTAGCCAAAATGAAGTTTCCAGCCTCTACAACTGAATCAGAGTAGCAAACGAAGAGCCCACATCTAAAGATACCCCAGTCACTGCTTACCCCACCCCAGTTGAGGGTGCGGGCAAGGTCATTCCCAGTGCCAAGGGGAAGGACAGCCACAGGAGGTGGGGGACTGAGTTGTAGCTCATCGAGGATAGACAGGATCCAGCCCACCTATAAGATGGCAAATGCAGAGAAGTGTTAGTCAGGAAGATGAAAAAGCAAAAAGGCACATTGCGATCATATTCCCTTTACAGAGAAGAACAAGTGAAGGGAGAAGGGAAATTGAGGAGAGTAAAATTTAACTCTACAATTGCAACAGCTGCATCTGAAGTTCCACCTTTTGGAGAACAGGTATAGCAGTTTGCATTGAAGCTTTTGTGCAAGCAGAAGCAATGGGATGTAAACACTGGCTATTGTTAACAGCACACAGAGATACTGAGAAAAAGGAGCAAATAAGGTGCCTTTCTTTAAGTAGGAAATGAAAACATCTAAGATTAGACCTGTATAAGCCTACCTAAATATTGCTCTGAAAAATACTGAATGTAAAAATGAGTGAAGAATAAAATGAATAATGTAACATTTTTCAGTCATTTTTAAAGCTAAAGGAAGCTAAACCTTTGACAACTGTTATGGACATAGATGCAAGAGACACATTACAAGAGCAAGGTATCTCAGAGTGTGTCCTGGAACAGTGTTCAAATAACATAAGGCAGGGACTTGCCCACAGGTCTCCTATTCATCAAACAAGAGACCTGAGTGCTGAATTATTTCACTCAGTACAGAGTGCAAAATATATATAATAGAAATGCATTCTGTTCATACGTATGTAAGCACATACATATAAATGTATACAAGAAAGACTTAAAGACTAGAATAAGAGACAAACTCTAATGATCAGGGTTAAAGTCTTTGAGTTGGAACAATGAATCTCACTCTTGTGTATCTAAAGCTATTTGTTATTTTAGAGAATTCTCTCTCTTGCCCCTGTTCTATAATACATAAAGCTTTCAAACAGAAATCTATTTGGGGTTTATAAAATAGTAATTTCCAAGGGGAGAAAGAATTGTTGCTGAATGTCATCAAACATTTTACGGCTTAAATTCTTGCCAGAAAAGAATCGTAGAATCATGGAATTGCTTAGGCTGGAAGAGACGTTTAAAATCACCAAGACCAACTGTCATTTAACTCTACCAAGTCTGTTGCTAAACCACACTTCTAAGCACCACATCTTCATGTCTTCTAAATATTTCCAGGGATGATGATTCAACTACGTCCCTGGGCAGCACATTCTGATGCTTGACAACCCTTCCAGTGAAGAAATCTTTTCCAAATATCCAATATAAACCTTTCCTGTCACGTTGTAAGGTAATTTCATTTCAGCTTGTCATTTGCTACTTGGTAGAACAGACCAAGTCTCACTCCCCTCCTTTCAGGTACTTGTATAGAGTAATAAGGTCTCCCCTCAGCTTGCTTTCCTCCAGACTAATTCTAGTTCCCTCTATCACTCCTCAGAGGGCTTATTCCTGCTGGTCACACTATTTCTGATACAGACCAGGATGCTCTTGGCCACCTGAGCAGTCTGCCGACTCACATTCAGCCAGCTGTCAGCCAACACCCCCAGGGCCTTTTCCATCAGGCAGCTTTCCAGCCACTCTTCTCCAAGCCTGTAGCATAGCACAGGTTTGCGACTCAAATAGAGGACCTGGTACTAGGCCTAACAAATTCATACAACAGGCCTCAGCTCATCAATCCAACTTGTACAGGTTCCTCTGTAAAACCTTCCTACCCTTAAGCAGATCAACAGTCTGCTTAGCTTGGCATCATCTATAAACTTACTTATCAATCCCCCTGTCCAGGGATATCGAAGAGAGTTCACCTCAATACTGAGCCCCAGGGAGCACCACTTGTGACCAGCAGCCAAGTGGATTTAATTTCATTCATCACAACTCTTTGGGCCCAGAAATCTTGCCAGTTTTTAACCCAACAAAGCATATATAACATCCAAGCCATGAGTAGCCAAGTTTCTCTGGGAGGATGCTGTGGGATGTGGTGTCAAAAGCTTTACTAATGCAAACAACGTCCACAGCCCTCCCTCATCCACTAATCAGGTTACCTTGTCATACACAAAAGAGATCAGGTTAATGATCTAAGCAGCACCTGCATTTCATAAACCAGTGACAACTGGGCCTGATCACTTAGTTGCCCTGCACATACTGCATAATTGCACTCAGCATAATCTGTTCCATAACATTCCCCAGTATTGAGATCAGACTGAGGTCCCTGGATCCTCCTCCTTCCAGTCCTTTTTGTAGATAAGCACCACAGTTGCTAATGTGACCTCCTCAGTCATCCAGGACTGCAGATAAATGATCTTCCCCACCTACTAGTCTTTCAGCACATGGGAGTGGTCTGCTCCTGCACCTTCAAGAATTCCTTCTTAAACAATGTCCAGCTTTCCTGAACTCCACTGTCCATCAGGACTTCAAACAGGACTATTCCTTAAACTACTTCTCACCTTAAAAAAAGTGTTATGATTACAATCTTGGACAGAAGCTGTGTTGCCCGTGTTGAAAGATGCAACCTTTAGTGGAAATAAAGGCTTTAAAAATTGGACAGAAAATTTAAATCCTGACTGTAGCTGGACAAGACTATTCCTTCCTCAACTGATATTACTATGACTTCAAATAGACTTTTAACCAAACTGGGATAATACCGAGACTGCATGAGAGACACTGAGCATAATGCAGGCATTGGGAACAGCTGGTACTTGAAGGACTGCAGTAGGAGTGGTCTGATGAGTAACCACCTTGATATTGTAGAAGATACTAGGAGTATGTGGTATTCTAGTGTATATCTTTCTCCAAGTCTCAAATGATAAACTTCATTTTGTATAAACATAATTTATCATAACCATTTGCCCAATTATTGACTCATTTATCTGGGAAGTAATCTCATATTAGAGCTCATTGTCCATTAACAGTCATCTGAACCACAGCTCTCATGAGCTGAAGGTATTTAGGCTTAGCATAGACACCACAGTAGGACAAAATGGAGTCCTTAAGGGATTTTCAGAGGTTAGTAACCTTCTATCCTTCTGTATTGATAACAGGAGACATAAAGACTTTTCATACCATCACTGGGCCAGGACTTTAAGCTTAAAGTGTTCTCTTTCACTGTCATTGACTTTATATCTGTGCCTCAGCCTCCCACTGGTACAAGTAACATTACAATACCTACCACTTTTGCAAATGCTTTTTTTACCTGATAAACAGAAACTTCAAATTACTAATGTACAAATACGACATTGCTATTCAATTTGAGTTCATTTCTAAACCTTGCACATTAGTTTTACAATCAAGGATGACACAGACTGTAAACAGAAAGCTCCTGACTGCTTTGAAAACAGAGGTTTCCATTTAAGCCCTGGAAAGCAGCAGCAAACAGTGAGGATGGAAAAGTTACAATAAGTTCTGATTCTCCTCAATAATGCAAGGTAACATCTGCTCTCACTGAATATTCACAAAGTGCGTTCGAGACAGATTTTTTCCTTTCTAGAAGTAATAAGCCTTGGGAATAACTGGGGACTAATTTGCCTCAAGTAGAGCAGCAGCAGAGGTAGCAGCGGAGCTCTGCTCGTCCTACTGAGAAGGTGCTGCCACCTGTCGTTTGCACTGCTCAGCAAAGGGGAAAACCAAGGCTGGTCACACGCGAGGTGGTGGTTATGATTTCTATTTTAATATTTTAGGGATAAAATTTCCCCATCCCCTCTATTAAAACATCGGCTTCCTCAGGCAGATGAACGGCTTTCTGAATCACATTGAAACCCTTTTTTTTTTTTGCAGCTTATGCCTCCTCCTAAAGCAACACATTGTACATTTCTGAAGGCAAGTTTGGAATGCAGTAACGGTAATATCTTATTTCCCCAAGCACCAGCAAAACGGAAATCTAACCACAAGTTTTTCTTTCATTTCACAACCCTACAACCGGGTGTTTAAAAGTACCCACAGAATCTCAACAGAAAGTTCCCCCAGAAAGTCAAGCAGAGATGGGTTAAGGGTGAGGATTTGTCTCGAAAATAACAACAAGTAAAATAAAAATCCTTCCCCATGCCCTAAATATCTACATATATCTGTTGTGGCCAGTCACTTCACCTTTCAAGCAATAATGCATTTTCCTTACCATATTTAATGTTACAACTACTATCAAATGTGTGTTTGGGGAACTGATTTTCACAGAGATAAACACAGTTGAAAATCTGACCCTTAAAGCACTCAGAGACTGAGATTTATGATATTCCTAAATGCTGGAAAGAGTAATGCAGTTGTAACATCTCCTTTACCAGTCACAGCCTTCAGACCCTGAATTGCAGAGGCTGTCTCCTACTGGAGGTACTTACATGCTTCAAAGATCTGACCCTGATTGCTTATCCATAAAACACACAGAGACTCAGTAGCAGAGAAAAATACTGAATCTAGATCTGCTAGGTCCTGGGCTTTGTACAGGAGAAAACACAGAATCATTGAATTGAAGGTGTTGGAAGGGAGCTCAGATTTTCGAATCCTACTCCCTTTACAAAGCAGAATCACCTAAAGCAGGATACACAGAAATGCATCCAGACAGGTCTTGAAAGGCTGTAGAGGAGAAAAGTTCACAACTGCTTCAGTCAGCCTGACACAGCACTCTGTCACACTGACAGTACGTAATTTTTCTTTCATGTAAAAGTGGAGCTGACTTTGTTATAGTTTGTATCCATTGCCCCTGTTCCTATCACAGGACACCATTGAAAAGAGACTAGCTGTGCTGGTTTGAGGCTAATTGGAATATTTCACTGAGAGAAATTAGCTGTGAGAAGAAGGAAAAAAAAAATAGTACCCTATATCACTCATTCTTCTGCTGAGAAACACGACTAGTCAAACTATAGATAACACATTCACTTCTCAGCTCTCGGTTCTTCTTTTCTCTGGCAGTCTGGTCTGTGTGGTTGCATCTGCCTTAACTCTTTAATCCAGCCTACCCTTTTCCCTTCTAGCCTCCTTGTCGTCTCTTTCACATCTCACCTCAGATCTCTCCAGATTTATCACACGAGATATAAGGGGACTGATCTGGTTATTTCTGAAGGGAGGGAAAGAGGTAAGAAGGGGGAAAGGAGGTTTGGATGGGGAGCCTCCTGGCAATCTGATTTCTGGGAGAGATATTGTGTTTCTGTATTACTTTTAACTTGTATGTAACTGTAAATATTTGTGTATATGTATGCTTGTAAATTGTGCTAAGCTGTAAATATAGCTTCATTCCTTATCTTCCAGCCAGCTGAATCTAGTCTGGGTGATTTCACTGTGTGTGTGTGGTGTGGTGTGGTAACTCCCAAACCCTCACACTAGCCTCTTCAGGTATACCCACACTTCAGGTATTTTTAAATGTTATTAAGATCTCCTCTTAGTCTGGAGAAGAGATGACTGAAAGAGCCCCAGATTTCTCAGCCTTAATCATTTTATTTAGGCACATAGGAAACCTTATTTGACTTTACTTAGGCAGAAGGAGCAGAAATTAAGATTTAATGACTGCCAGACCCTAACTTAACCTGCTAGATTCTCAGTAGGGCCTTCTGTATGAACAGTGAGAGGATGCCAGCAAAGTTAGTCTTTATGATTTCTTTTTTCAGGTGTACCAAATCTTTATGCATAAAACACATAGGACTTAGGACATTAGGATCTGGCCTAATCACTACATGGACCAGGACATACAGAAAATTTGGCAAACATAAGGTACATTATCTGGCTCTGCTGGCATCACAAAGTGGGAAAGCCACAGCTATGAGGACTTGAATCATTTGGGCAATAACCATGGAGCTGACAGGCACTGACCACTTACCGTCCCATCCCCACCACAGGCCAGGATCCGCAGGTTTGGCACTTTTCTGTACAGCTCCAGCCTACTCAGTGGAGGGACAGGGGGGAAAAGGGAGAAAGTCAGGACAATAATACAGGCAGTTTTAACACATTTTGCTAAGTGACAGTTTAACCACTGCTTATTGCAGATAGAAGTATTTGTTACTGAAGTTGCGAATAGAGGCGGAAAAATAAAATATTTTTTTAACAATTCATTGTTACCAAGAGCAGTGGTAGTGAGGAGGCATCGAGTCTGACAGTCACAAGCAGCATCAGCCCCAACCCTATCTCAGCCCTGTGTCTAGTTTCACATACGCTTCATTTCCACATACACACAAAAGCGCTAGGATATGAAATGGAGTCTTCCTGTGTGATTAGACAGCACTGCCTGACAATTATTTTATCACAGTATCACCAAGGTTGGAAGAGACCTCATACATCATCAAGTCCAACCCGTTACCACAGAGCTCAAGGCTAGACCATGGCACCAAGTGCCACGTCCAATCCTGCCTTCAACAGCTCCAGGGACGGCGACTCCACCACCTTCCTGGGCAGCCCATTCCAGTAGCCAATGACTCTCTCAGTGAAGAACTTTCTCCTCACCTCAAGCCTAAATTTCCCCTGGTGTAGCTTGAGGCTGTGTCCTCTTGTTCTGGTGCTGGCCGCCTGAGAGAAGAGAGCAACCTCCTCCTGGCTACAACCACCCCTCAGGTAGTTGTAGACAGCAATAAGGTCTCCCCTGAGCCTCCTCTTCTCCAGGCTAAACAATCCCAGCTCCCTCAGCCTCTCCTCGTAGGGCTGTGCTCGAGGCCTCTCACCAGCCTCGTTGCCCTTCTCTGGACACGTTCAAGCATCTCAATGTCCCTCTTAAACTGGGGGGCCCAGAACTGGACACAGTACTCAAGGTGTGGTCTAACCAGTGCAGAGTACAGGGGCAGAATGACCTCCCTGCTCCTGCTGGCCACACCATTCCTGATGCAGGCCAGGATGCCATTGGCTCTCTTGGCCACCTGGGCACACTGCTGGCTCATGTTCAGGCAGGTATCAATCAGCACCCCCAGATCCCTCTCTGTCTGGCTGCTCTCCAGCCACTCCGACCCCAGCCTGTATCTCTGCATGGGGTTGTTGTGGCCAAAGTGCAGCACTCGGCACTTGGAGCCATTGAATGCCATCCCGTTGGACTCTGCCCATCTGTCCAGGCGGTCAAGGTCCCGCTGCAGAGCCCTTCTGCCCTCCAACCCAGCAACCTCTGCCCCCAGCTTGGTGTCATCTGCAAATTTGCTGATGACTGACTCGATGCCCTCGTCCAGATCATCTATGAAGATGTTAAAGAGGATGGGGCCCAGCACTGATCCCTGAGGGACACCGCTAGTGTCAATTTATCCTGTTCCTCTGCTAAACATTAAAACCCCAGATTTGCATGTTCCCTCTGAAGATGACAAAAATCACATTTCTCTTATCGTAATGCAAACAAATATAAATATTAACGCTTTTAAACAAAATGTAATGTTCCTTATCAGCTTTGCTGAGGCACTATTTCTGAGGCACACACAACATGACAAATCCTTCAGCTGGTAACCTTTTTTGTAACATCTAAGATACCAATAACAGAGCCTAAAGAGTGCCTGTTGAAGACCTGCTCTTTCACTTGCATTAAAAAAATTATCCTTGATGGAGGTGGGTACATTCACATGTAGAGAGCTGAGTGATCAGATAATCTAATCCTCTTTCAACTCCATTACACAGTTCCTAAAACTGTATCTGTACCTTAAAGCTTCTAGACATCATGATTTTTTTGTAAGTCTTGGTTGCCTTGAATAGTAGATTCTTACACAGGTAAATATTTGATTTTCACACTAGTACTTTATTTTTGTGCTTTCTAGCTTGTGAAAGTAGCTCTGAATAGAAAGTTAAGTGAAGCAAGTATCCTTATCTCAAATAACACAGAATGGTTTCAGGGGAGAGTCATCCCTCTAAAGACAGGTCCTCCTTTCCTTGGAAGGGGCTTATACTTCAGCTCCTGCCCAGATAAGCTAAGCTAGGTATTCAGCAAGCAGAGATAGTTTCATGCTGCTGTCATGTATGGAAATCTGGAGGCAGCCTCACTCCATAATTCTAAACCATTAGGGAGTGGTCTGGCATTGGGATCAAGGTGGGTATGTCTTAGAGCCATCTGGAACTGGCTCTGACACGTTGACAGCTCCTAATCTCTTCTCACAGAAGCCACCACTGCATCCCTCCACACTGCTACCAAAGCCCAGGTACATAAACATCACACACAGTCTACTAATGTATCCAAGCTAGAACTTTGTCTACATTTTTCTGATCAGAAAAAGAATTGCAGTCCACAGTGCTGAAGGTTTGAGAACTTACGCATCTCTTGGCCCTTCCTGAGAAAGATCAAAGACTTGGCGTGGATTCAAATACCACATAAACATTTGGAGAACCTTGGTGCCCTAGAAAGAGAGAAAAATCAAAGGAAGGGAAATTAGGAATAATTTGGTGATTATTAGAAATAAGAGTGGTCATTATTCAATATATTTGAACTGCTTTTCTGTTTTATAAAATGAACAAATCAAGAGAAAGACAAACTAGAAAGTGACACAGCAGGTGACTGCTCTATAGGATAGCAAGCCACTGGGCTGGGCAGGCTGCACTTGTGTACGTGTAGCCTAGATTTAACAACATAGCTAATGGCTCATAAGAACATGCATTTGGGAATAGACCAAATGTTCAGCTTCCACAGCCACCTGTTCTTCTGTATCTCTGCCACATGCAACAAGACACCTCTGTTATCCCACGTCACCCCCAGCCATTCACAACAACAAGATGATGAACAAGCTTGTGGGTAAAGTCTCTAGCATATCTACAGTGTTTCATCCAACATCCATGCAGAGACACAGCTTTGACCACCACCACCATGAACACTCATAACTTTACCATCTCATGAAGGGGTCTCTCTCTATGGGCCACAGTGACCCTAATGCTCCCTCACTCAAGAGAATTGTGGCCATCCCACAACACAAAATTCACTCCTTTATGCTCTGCCCAACCACAAAGTGGCAGAATGCCTTACTGGCAGAAGAGGGCTAAGAATCCTATGGGGCAAGCTTGTATTCCAAAGTAATTTTAAAATGCCTTTCAGACATGGCCTGTGGGTGTGAGTTAGGAATTTTCAGTAGATCCATGTCCTGAGGGATGGCTCTTCTGTGTGACACCTCACCCAAAGTGAGTAAGCGAGAATAGCAAAGTGCCTAGGAAAAGGTACAAGAGTGGAGGAAATAAATGTGTAGGTAACCTTTTACTCTCAACTATTTTGAGTTCGTAGTCTCTTTGAGCCAGGAAAAGGTACAGGACATGAATAACCTTCAGGATTTTCTCTTCCAAATCTATCCTCCTGTTCTTGTAAACTTCCAATATCCACAATATGCTAATCAAGAAGTTTTGCAGTTGAACAACGTTCAGAGGGAACCTTATTCTTTGTTTTCAATCAGTCTTAGCAGTTTCATTTGACATCTTCCCTAGTTCTTCTGACAGAGGAGGAAATGAGCAATGGCTAACCTATTTTCTACGTTCTACAAGCCTCTGTTCTACCTTACATCAATCTTCCATTTTCAACTAGAAGGTCCTGTTTATAGAAAGGCACTCATTATTTGATATTCAGAAAGTGGCAGAACCAACTTGGATAAGTTTTAATTCCAAGTTAGAGAGAAGTCTGAAGTTGCTGAAACTTGGTTCTGTGTGGTACAGTATGAAAGTAGGGATTTTTTTTAAATGCCATAGGAACGTGTCATTTCACCTTCACTAATTTCACTAGGCTTTTCTAGTATAATTAAGTCACTTTTGCATATGAGAAATGTCTAAGACTTCACTGTCCATCTACATTTTCTGTGAAAATATTAAACCTTCTGAAAACCATTTTGCATTGCTTTCAAGAATCTGAAGATAGGAACACAACAGCCCAGATACTCGAGTATCCATTATGTCCATCCAGTTCTACTGTAGTGGAAAAGGCATTCAACAGCCTGGACTTCTGAGAACTGCAGTTTAGACATAGAATTCCTCCTATGGGACTGGGAAAAGAGCTACTGTCATCTGCAGAAACACTGTTGTTAAACTAAAACTTTGTGACCTGGGCCCATGTGATATTCTCACCTGGTTCCCTCCACTTTTTGGATTGACAAAAACCAGCAGTGGCTTCATGAGTGGAGAGGAGATAGGCTTTATCACAAATGGCCGACCTTTGTTATCCTGAGAAAAAGAAGCAAGAAATAGTTTCGCACAAGCTATGTACCTTTGCTTGGCATAACACACACGGGAGACCCAACCTAGCTCCAACAAAACTACCTCAGGTAGTGGAAATAGTACAGCCACATAAATACAGTGAGGGAGTGGTGTGTGGAGGAAAATCAGTTATTGCCTGCACAAAACCATTTCACAATTTTATTCAATGTCACCTCCCAAAGCAGTAATTGTTCACACAGGGCAAATAACGTGTCAGAGAAAGTGCTGTTTGTAACACAAAAAAATTTCAAACAGAAAATAGAATGAGACAAGCCAGTTATTTCACTAATTACATTCAACAGGCAAGTTGTATCAGCACTTATTTGCAGACAGCTTGCTCTTGAATTCTTGCCTTTGCTGTCCTCCCAGCTTTGGACAAATACCACAGGTCAAAGATAACACGTCAATGAGAAAACTATTGCCTTCCTACTCCCCACCCTACAGCACACTAATATGCCCAGTAGTGAGGGCACTTTTCTGGGCTATGGTAGACACAGATTCAAGTTTCTGGTTTGCAGTTCTCCCATCACTCAAGCAAGGACTTTAACCAAAGAGCCCTAATTATGCAGAAGTGAGTCTGCCCTCACCTCTCCCATGAAGACGTTATTGACCTATATAACTACTCCACTAGGTAGAGTCTGGAAACAAGGTGTTCTGTAAGCTGTGTGGCAAATCAAACAATCAAAACATTTATCTGTTTCTCTCTCTTTGTGGCCTGGTGTCAATTTTGACACAAGTGGCATATTTTCAATATGGGATCTCCTTAGGGAGACAGTCCCAAATTAGACCAAACTATGGATTTCACAACACCAGTTTCACACCCCTGCTCTGCCTAGTGAAAAGCAGGGGTGTGAGCTGAGTCTCCTACATCCCATAGGTACGATGCTTCATTAGGCTGGAATCTGGTATGTTGTTTCTGAAAAAAAGAAATCCACTCAAAATTTCTCATACAAGTTCTACCAAAACTGATTTCTTCTCATGACAGATCCAATGAAATGGATAATATATAATAAACACTTTGGGAGGGGGAAGCTAAACTTGACATCTGCACTTAGACGTTCAAAAGAAAGGATCCTGGTTTCCAAAGCGCTTGAATACCTACTTCATTGCCTCTTTTACTGGCTTTTCTTTTAAAAGATGTCCTCTTCTTTCGCCTGGTTGAAGTCTTTAATGAGTTCTAGATCAAAAGAAAAAAAGAATACATGAAAAGCAAAACAAAATTTAGAAGACAGGCCCGGACAGAGCCCCTTTACGAAGCTCTTCCATGCATGTCCACTTGGAGAATGATAAGAGTATCTGGCACATGCTCAAGATTTAAATTACATGCGCTGCATGCTTTACACTTCCACATCACCGTTTATGGAGAAAGCCACACACGGAGACCAGACTGGTGCTTTGGAACTGGAAACTTTCCCACGCTGTGAGGGGGGAAAAAGATCAGATGCTCCCATAGACTCACATAACACCACATGTTGTACCTGCCAACCCTCCCAATAGGGGTAGGAGACGCCCATTTCCCCTTCGGGGCTCCAGTCTCCTGCCCAATCAGGCTCGTCTCCTGGTATGGAGACCACCTGCATAAAGATGTAATAAAAAAACATGATAAATGAGACTTTTTCATGTTTTTTTTGTTTTGTTTTGTTTTTAGGAAAGAAAACAACAAGTTTTAGCTCTGGCAACCATTATGACTCAACGTAACATAGGCCACCATGGCATATGATGCTGGCACTGTGGAGTCATTTCCAGCCTATCAAGAACCTTGTGTAATTATCTGCTATGGAGCAAATGGAATTGTTGACATTTAAGGATTTGAGTGAAGGAGGTGTTTGTGGAGTTTTCCTTGGCTTTGTTTTTTAAGTAACAATATCACTTAACAACACAGAATAAAACCCGTAAGGCTTGTATTTTTGCAGAACCTATTCAAATAGAACTTCTATCAAAGTTATTCTCCAGGCAGACAACAGCCTGGTCAATGATACAGAACCAAAAAGTGCTCTCAGGTGATGAGAACAGTCCAAAAAGGGGAAATTTATCTTGTTATTTGAATTCAGTAACTGAAGTTGTAATTGCAGGAAACATTCAGCCTTTCCATATGATTGAAATTTTGTGGTTTAGGAAACATTGTAAATATTTTCTCATTATTTTAACTTCTAGTCCAGCCTTCAATTAATTTCCAGTCTAGCACTCATCAGGAAATAAAGTAATAAGGGGAATTGATTTACTTTTTTTTTTTTTCAGGCTTTAAGAGTTGAAACAACATTCACTCAGCTCATCCAAAATTTCATTTCTGTTCTGACCTCATTCAAAAGTGTACCACTAGTAAAAAAGTCTGGCCAGAGATCATCAAATCTGTAAGCAGTGATGTCTGTTCTTTATTCTGCTTGCTAAATACCGTTAACAAGAATAACTATTGGATTCTATTTATTGCCTAACAAAAATTTCCAGAATTTCAAAACTTCAGCACTATACAACAGATATGGAACTGTGTTTCCACATCTGAGAACTGTAGAATCACTGTTATCTAACTCAAATAGCTAAAGGTTTTGTCCTTTTTCACACAGACCATGTAAAGTACAAGGCCCCAAGCTTTTTGTCACCTCTTAACATTCATTGTGATCCCAAATAGAGTCACGTCTTGTTGCTTACTGAAAGTACTGAAGTCGAGACAGCTCTGCACAGCATTTACAGGACATTTGCCCTTCTAGACCAGATTTTGAGAAACCAGCTGAAGAAGCATTTGTATTCTTCCCTACTCTTGACACAAGATGATCTTGAGAGCATGACAAACCATGAAGACCACACTGACTGTTCAAGTGCATTGGAAATACCATCTGCATGCTCTTTCATTGCCCTAGCTCAGTAATCAGATAGACAAAAAACTTACATCAGTAGAAAGATAGGAACTGGACTCTTAATGCTGCCTCCCATGAGGGCCTCAGCCTAGTTCCTCAGCTGTTCTCAGTAGGATAAAAGTCAGAAAAGAGAGAGGAGGTCCAGTCTATGCTCAGCCTTGCCAGCACTCTGCTGAAAGTTCATGAGCATATCAAGTTGCTTCTCCTGTGCTTCATTCTGTTCAGGTATAGAATTCTGTGTATTTCTCTTGTTGGTAAAGTGCAGTGAATTCTGCTTGATGATATTATTCCGTAACTCAGGTTAGGTATTGTACTAGACAAATACTTAAATTATACCTCTAGAAGGACTGTGCTTGTATTTTGTCCTCAGAATGGAGAACCTACACCCAGTGAAGTTCTTCTGGAAAGGGCAAAAAAAATCCTGACTTTAAAAAAGTAATTTAAAGAATGTCTAAATGTAGTTGCCATTAAATCCCATTATAATGTATTTGTGTTCTT
Organism: Tricholaema leucomelas; assembly: GCA_013400475.1. Lineage (NCBI taxonomy): Eukaryota > Metazoa > Chordata > Aves > Piciformes > Lybiidae > Tricholaema lacrymosa > Tricholaema leucomelas. The sequence goes on from WAAF01015980.1 coordinate 64,562, forward strand.
GCCTATGGCTGTGGTCAGAAGAGGTATATAAAAAAAAATTAATCTAACCCTCCTTTCATGATTATAAGAATTTTCTTTTCCCCACTCAAAAGGTACTAAAATATGCTACATTGCAACTACGTTGGTTCATTTTTCTTTTTAAACATGCCTACAACTATAGCATTAAGAAAAACTAAAAGCTTTGCTATAATGATTGCAACTGCATGTCCATAGCAGATGTAAAGCAAAAAAGCTGCTTAAACATATCTCTTTGCAAACATGCAGAAGAATAACAGCCAAGAGTAACCAGCAGCCTTTGCACATTGAAGAAAAGGATCTATACCACCTTGTCCACATAACAAGGTGATGAATATTTCTTAAGTGCATACTGTTATGCAGCATAGTATCCAGTAGTAAAGCATACCTTCAAATGGGTACCATATGTAAATCCTAATTTGCTTCTAGAGAGGAAACCTCTCCTTTGTGGATGTCATTTTGGCCATCTTCAAAAAGATTTTGGTATTACTGAATTATCAGCATAGTTCTCAGTAAGCTTAGCTAGATAAACAGAAGAGTTGAAGTCCTTCTTGTACTGTGTGCTGAGTGGTGCGAGTGCCAGAGACTACCTCAAAGAAATCCAATGGACTCTGCCAACCTTTTCCTTTATAACATTTCAGCCTTAATTTTCAAAGCTTTTAGAGTGTCAGGCTTCAAATGACTGGAATAATGAAAAGCTTCTTTTAAGGTCCATGTAGACCATCTTCTGGTCATTCACAAGCCACCATCGGACAAGCCATCTGCACTCAGCAATTGAGAAAATAAATCCAGAAATGTAAATATCCACTAGCACTTTTTCAAGGCCCTCAAAAGGAGGAGAAGGAAATGCCATCTTTACTCACCTTGAACAGAAAACACTTGGAATTTTACAGTTACTACCTTTGCCTTCCTACACAGAAGGCAAACTGAATCAGTAAGCTCATCAGTCAGATCCTCCTTATTTACTTTTTCCAACAACATAAGCACACAGAAAGTCCGTTCCTAGACCTAACACCTGGGCTCCCAAACCTTACCTACAACAAAATGGCACCAGTCAACAGGATTGACCTACTTTCACAAACTAGGAGGTGGAATTGATTTAAACCCCAGAAAATCAGAGCTAGCATCAAAGTTCTGCTAACACAGTACAGAAACATTGGAATTCAGTAATGAAGTTACAGAAGTTCACATTATGAATAGCATGGAATAGGTATTGAGTTTTCCATTCATGTAAATGGTCACTACATACAGGGCTACCACCAATCCCAAAGCTATTTGAGAATCATTCTGAATATTTTTCATCTTGCAATCAATTGCTTGCAAGAAGCAAAACCTTCCCATTTGAAATATAGGTTGTCAGAAGAGATTTGTCCTTAACCAATTACACCATGACACTTCACTACTACAATGTTGCTGGTAATCAGAGAGGGAGTGTGCTCTTTATTCAAGCTATTTGAAAGGTGGTGACCCATGTTGTACAAAACAAGTGTGGAAAATCATTTTTGTAGCAATAAAATTTAAAATTAAAAATCAGTGAAAAGACTTTGCTACAAAAGCCATCTTATTTGTTTAAAAGAAACAACCAACAAACAGATGAAGGTACCACTAAAATCAATTTCATATAAGTAGAGAATTCAGTTCAGAGGTTGCCTGTGACCAATATAAGTAATTAATTGGAGTTGAGGAAATCTTTTATAATCCAAAAGGCTTCTATCCAAATTTATTCTGATTGTGGAATATGCAAAAAATGGATTGCTGGCTATACATATTTATTCATTATCTAAATGTACAAAATTTGTCAATATTATGTTTCTATTCTGTGGATTGAATGTTGTGAGTATTTCACAGCATTTACAGAACACTCACACGGGGTGAAGAGTGTCATAACAAACAAAAGGAGAGCTGGCCAGAAACAACAGGAGAGGAGAAAATATTTCCCATTAAACAAATAACAAGTAAGAAAACAAGACTTGTGCCAAAAATCTGGAAGATGCATCAGTATTTCCTCCAACAACAAGGATGCATTCCCCAGAACTAATACTGTAATGGATACTGGTAAGAAGTTTCATGGAAATATGCCCACTGTTTGTGCTAAATATAATTTTGATGTGTCTAATGCTTCAATTACTCAAGATTTGGTTTTTGCATACTACTGACCATGGATTTCAAGGATCCAAGATGTGACAGAACGGGAAGATTGAAGTACTGCCTCTCTGTTCATGAGCCAGGCATACAAAACTAACAGACCTGTGCTTTTAGTGTAACATGAGAAAATTTTACTAGATGAGAATTTTTTTTATTTACACTTGTCTGAAAAAAAAAAGTAATGGACAAAAAAGGAGAAAACTCCCTTAAAAAAAACAACACACAAACCTGAAAACTTAACAAGGGTAGCCATCTTTAGCCTAATATCAAATCAAATTTACAAGTGTCAAATATATTTTTTAAACCACAAATTAAATAAAAGTTAAAAGATTGAAGACTCTTTTGTTTAATAATGTCAGACACGGATACATCTATCAAATACCACACATGCTGAAAACAAGCCAGGGAGATTAAGTCCCTGCCAAGGACTCAAACAGATTCTTCAACAACAGAGGAAAAAAAAAGATTTCTCTGGGGGAGGATGGAGTAGAACTAACACAGAAGAAAGAGAATAGGGGAAAAGATACAAATGTTAAATAAATCAGTTTTCTTAGAGTGGATGTGGATAAGAATCTTACCTACTCTCTCTAGACCTAAAGGAGAAACAGTGGTCTCCTTGGTTGACTCTAGATGTACATTTTTACTCTACATGTACATTTTTACTCTACATGTATATTTTCCCTTCCCTTTGCTCATGTGCAAAGCTTACAGTTTGGAACTGAAAACTGAGCAGTGTCACAATCAGACCTTAGAATTTATTTGGACTAATTTTGTCTTATCATTTTGCCTAAAGGCTGATTTTTTTTTTGCTTCTTTCCGACAAGGACACATAGCCAGAAAGTTCTGGGTCATTCCTCAAGGATGGATGTCAAGAACCACACATCACTAATCTATAAAACCAGCATTCCTATTAATGGAGGACAAGTACAAGAAAATATGAATGGGAAGTTTCAACATCCCAGCCACTATTCACTTGAAAAAACAAACAAACAAAAAATTGTTACAGTGGTTCTGAAATAAAACTTATGCCAGCATTTCTGACTCCCTGGTATGACCAGTGTTTGGCTTTTTTGTTTCATTTCAACCTGGACTGAAAACAGACTTCCAAAGCAAAAAGTATTTCTTGCACAATATGAATCCTCTCTTAATTTTTGGCCAGCTCCCTTTTGGATACATTTTCTCCCTATTGTGCTCACAATGGGCATAATATACTATTAGATATACCACATCCAGTTCAAAATCCTTGAAGTCTATTGCTTGTTACCTACAAGTAAATGATCACATGGGCTTACTGCTGACATTCAGCAAGCACTGATGTAAGTAACACCTGATCATTTAAATATCCATTGATGGCAAATTCAGAGGGATGCCAGTACAGCCACAGCCAGTTCTTCAAAGTGAATTCTGTAGAGTTCAAGGGAGTTTTCCCCTGTATTTTGTCAGCTCTATTTAATGAAACATGCTCAGCTGCCTACAACACAGGGGACTTCTTGCAGTACGTTCACTGAACTCACAGGAACAAATCTGAGCTGGATTTACTCATAACAAAAGTCACTTTTGCTGCTAATGGTCCCAAACAGGGAAATGTACTGAAAGGTTGGATGAAGGGTCAGGGGGATATAGGTTCATAATCACCATGGATGTATGCTAGGTTCCAGGGATAGAGACAGGGTTGAACAAGCATGCCTTAGTAAAGGAGTACTGAATGGCACAGCCATACAGCTTCAGAAACAGACATCAGCATGCAGTTACCTGAGATTTCTTCACCTTAATGATCCAGGTGGGAGGCACAATGACAGCAGCATGAGCCCCCAGGGAACATGGCTCCTCAATGTGATGTAGCATGAAACAGGTGACTTTGTTATGAAACTGGAAGAGAGGAAAACACAAGAGTCAATGAAGAAGGCAAAAAGACAAAGGAAAAGCATTGAGAGGAAGAGGAGAGTGATGGCACAAAAGATGGAGCAACACTCCCGACTCTATCATCTTCAAGTCCTTCAAGCAGCAGACTTTTAGGAACGTATATCTAAAGGTAATATTCCCTAGGAATGACTTATGAAAAAAAAAATTAAAAAACACACAAAAAATTACAACCCAATGAAAATAAACAAACATTAAAGAAAAACCAAACCCTTCCCCCCAAAACAGCCACTCCCACTTAAACACGTATCAAGATTGAAGACCACAACCTAGTTTGACATAGCAGTGTGTATGAAGGAGCCCTTTGGCTGCCTGAGCTAGCAGCAGTAGCACATAAATGGGAGGTAGCCAGCAACTACATGGTGCAACAAAACTTTTCCTTGAGGAATTGTATCAGTCAGGTGAAGTCATAGTGTTTTCGAGCAAAAGAAACAGACATGGCAAAACTGAGGGTGATTCACAAAGGGGGAACGCTGAGTGCCAAGAAAAAGTAAATTGCTCACAGTATGGCCACTTGAAGTTGCTACCTATCTCCTCACTATTCACTTACCGCCAGCTTGCACCAGGAACAACTGATGGCCACAATCTCTTTACTATGGAAGGAGAATTTTTGCTGAAAGCCCTAGAATAAAAAGTGGGAAAAACAGATTAAATTCCTTTTGATTACAAGAAAATGTACACCCTTCGCTCCTGCCAGGAGACTGTGATGGACTAAATCAGTTCACCGAAGGGGTGGGAACAAAGCTGTGACAGGATTCACAGAAGAAGTTCTTTAACTGGGACATTTTCACACACTTTTGAAAACATTTCTCAAAAATGCTGTGCTTTGTTAGAGTTCATCATTAGAAACAGTGGAAGAAGAATTAGAGATGGAATGTCTATTTTAACAGACTTCTGCAGACCTGACAGATTCAGAGTTTCTGTTGAACAAAATATTTTCTCGTAGCAGTTTTTCCTGCTCTAAAGATGCAAGCAAGGTTTTTACTTTTTCTTTTAATCCACAGTGGAATCAGTTGAAAAGTTGGCATGGAAATGTTCTCACTGAGAAATTAAGTTTATTGTTTTGAGCTGACTTGGATCAAAATCTTTTTAATAAGCACCAGAAAAGCAAGATGGTCTGGTTCAGGTAAAATACAGCAAAGGAAGTATTTCTTTACCTTTTCAAAAAAGAAGAAAAGTACACTATCAGCAGCGAATATGAGACTTTATTCTCCCACAGAAGAGCTTCATTTTGTAGAATGCAATTTCAGCACACATACCACTTTTCTATAACTTCTAAGACTGGAAAACTCCACTGGGACATGTGCAGCCTTCTTGTACGTAGCACAGGTATTTGTACATAGCAAATGGTAATTTACAATCTAGAAATTGAAGTTCAGTTAGGCCTTATTTCAGCCAGAAACAAAATTCACAGGATCACAGAATATTAGGGGTTGGAAAGGACCCAAGGACATCACTGAGTTCAACCTCCCTGCCAGAGCAGGACCACACAATCTAGCACAGATCACAGAGAAATGCACCCAGACTGGTCTTGAAAGTCTCCAGGGAAAGACACTCCACAACCTCTCTGGGGAGCCTGTTTCAGTGTTCTGTGTCCCTTACAGTAAAGAAGTTCCCCTTTGTGTTGAGGTGGGAACCTCTCATGCTGCAGCTTACACCCATTGCTCGTTGTCCTATCACAGGGAGCAAATGATCAGAGCCATGATCAGAACCTGCCCCCCACCTCCTGACACCCAGCCCTCAGATGTCTATAAACATTTATTAAATCCCCTCTCAGTCTTCTCTCCAGACTAAAAAGCCCCAGGTTCCTCAGCCTGTCCTCATAAGGCATGCCACCCAGTCTCCTAATAATCCTCCTAGCCCTCTGCTGGACCCTCTCCAGCAGATCCCTGTCCCTCTTAATCTGGGGAGCCCAAAACTCAACACAGCATTGAAGATGAGGTCTCACCAGGGCAAAGTAGAGGGGGAGGAGAACCTCCCTTGATCTGCTGGACACACTCCTCCTAATACACCCCAGGATCCCATTGGCCTTCTNCCTAGCACCATTGATCACCACCCTCTGAGCTCTATCTTGCAACCAGTTCCTAACCCACCTCACTGTCTGCTCTTCCATCCCACACTTCCTCAGCTTGCTCACTAGGATGCCATGGGAGACGGTGTCAAAGGCCTTGCTAAGGTCAAGGTAGACTACATCCTCTGGTCTCCCTGAATCTACCCATTCAGTTATGGCATCATAGAATGTTATCAGGTTAGTCAAGCATGACTTCCCCTTGGTAAATCCATGCTGACTACTCTTGATAACCTTTTTCTCTTCCAAGTGCCTTGAGATGCTCTCCAGAAGGAGCCACTCCATCACTTGGCCAGGGATGGAGGTGAGGCTGACTGGTTGATAGTTCCTTGGAACGTCTTTCTTGCCCTTTTTGAATACTGGAGTGACACTGGCTCTTCTCCAGTCCTCAGGCACCTCTCCTGTCTGCCACAATTTGGCAAAGATGATGGAGAGTGGCAGAGCATCAGCCAGTCCTCTCAGCACCCTTGGGTGCATCTCATCAGGGCCCATGGACTTGCGAATGTTCAATTTGCATAACTGATCCCTAACCCAGTCTGCACTGACCAGTGGGGAGCATTCCCTCCTCCAGGCTTCCTCTCCTTCATCCAGGGTCTGGAGTTCAGCCTTAGGTGTAAAGACTGAAGAAAAGAAGGTATTCAACAACTCTGCCTTCTCCACATCCTCAGTTATCAAGGCTGCCTCCTCATTCAGCAGTGGCCCCACATCTTCCCTGTTCTTCCTTTTTCTACTGATGTATTTTGAGAAGCCTTTCTTGTTCTCTTTTACTTCCTTTGCCAGCTTCAGTTCCAAGAGGGCTTTGGCCTTCATTGTTGCCTTCCTACGTGCCCTGACAACTTCTCTATAGTTCTCCCAAGTGACAAATCCCTTCTTCCATGAATTGTAAGTTCCTTTCTTCCCTGAGATTTCCTTCAGGAGCTCCTTGCTCAGCCATGCAGGTCTGCTAGCACATTTACCTGATTTTTTTTACTCTGGGGAACACACCTAGCTTTGGCCTGGGGGAAGTGGTCTTTAAAAGTTAACCAACTTTCTTGGGCTCCTCTACCCTCTAGAGCCTTAGCCTATGGGATTTCTGCAAGCATGTTTCTGAAGAGCACAAAGTTAGCTCTGCAGAAGTCTAGAGTTGTGATTCTACTCTGTAGAATACTAAACTCCACTATGTCCTGATCACTGTCCCCAAGGCCATTCCCAACCTTAATGTCCTCAACCGGTCTCTTTGGCAGTGTACCTCTCCTTGTTGGTTCCTCCACTACCAGCTCTTCATACTTATTCCCCATGGTCCATGCACTGATACATAAGCATTTCAGGGAGGGAGTTATCTGTTGGCTTTCACTCTTGCAATCTGACCATTCCCAGCTTCTTCTGTGACCACCAACCTAGCAGTAAGCTCTGCATGTGCTGATTACTCATTACTTGATTCCCATGGTCCATCTCTGTAAGACTTAAAGAGTTCTTGTGTGTCCCCAGCATGCTTCAAGGTAACAGGCTGAAGGTTCTTGTTAGCCTCCCACCCTGATGTGCCATCTCTTGTATCCTTTCCAGCACACAACTCATTGTTACCTCCCCTGAGGTAGCAGTGGAGCTGACACATTATCCCACAATTGTCTTAGGCTCACTTATATTAAGTCTGGCTTTCACCCTCCTCTCCTTCACAATTAATGAGCCCATCCAACCACTGAGATATAAACCTTCTTCCACTTGGAGAGAGGTGCACCCCATCTGCTGCCAGCAGACCTGGCATCATGTAGGGGGAACTGTGGTCAAAAAAGCCAAAATCCTGCTGGAGGCACCAGTCTCAAAGCCAAGAGTTGAGCAGGTTAGTCCTCATTCTTTCTGGGTTAGCCCCTTCAACAAGGAGGACAGAAGAGAATATTGCCTGTGCACCCATTCCCTTGACCAGTTGACCCAAGGCCCTGAAGTCTCTCTTTGTAGCCTTTAATTTTCTTCCTCCAAGGTCATCATAGCCTATCTGGAAGGCTACCAATGGGTAGCAATTTGTGGGCCATACCAGGGAGGGAAGCCTTATCACATCCTTGACCTGGGCCCCCAGTAAACAGCAGACCTCCTTTTGAAGTGGGTCAGGTTGGCATATTGGGCCTTCTGTTCCCTTCAAAAGGGAGTCTCCTATGACAATGACTCTTCTCTTCTTTTTGATGTAAGATGTTTGTATGATGGGTTTAGGTTTCCTTAACTTTGGGAATTCGTCCAAGCCAGATGATTCACCTTCCTTGCAGGCAGGTTGTACCTACAAGACATCAAACCTGTTCTGAAAGGGCACTTGGGGGGCACTGTTAATAATTGAAGCAACACTCCCACCACATTGGATTGGAACTTGTTGCCACAGCCCCTCATTGAAGGGGTAGGGGGAGATCAAGGGGGTGGGAGGTGGACAAGGATTTTGTTTACTGCCTTGACCATGGACTTGCCTCCGCTCCTCAGTTTCCTTTAAGTTACTGCTCTCAATTTGACAGGGGGTGGATACAGGGGATACTTGGCCCTCAGTACCTTTTAATGGGTAATCCTGTCTCTCCATCGGGGCTGCCAGAGCCTGACACCACCTGTCTATCTCATCTTCTGCTTCCCTGGTTCTTCTAAGAAGTTCTGTGAACTTCACCCTTTAATCTTTCAACCTCATCTTCCAGCTATGCTGCTCTTTTGAGTAGAGAATCTACCTGCTCACAGCACATACAATTCCCTGGTACTGAGGAGAGACTGAGGCATTCAGTCTGCATCACAGCCTGCTTCATGCCAGCAGGCTGGATGGAGACCATAATGCTTATCTGCTATGGTGATGCGATTTATAGGAGAGTAGGTTAGGTTTTGGGGTTTGGGTTGTGGTTGTTTCGTTTTACTCCACTCCCCATACGCTACTTGCTGCATTCCAGTCAGAAGACTTTCCCACTGCTGGTCTCATGCTGCAAGAAGGGTCTCATGCTAATAAGCATTGATATTTGGCAAGGTCTCCTGGCTACACCACCCAGCCACATCACTTTCTGAGCAGGCATGCTGAGGACAGCCCTCGCTGGTCCTGCCCTGTCCTTGGGGTTCTTCTGCCCACAGAAAGCCTCCAAGTGACCCTGGAAAGCCTGAGCACACCAAACTCAAAGCACACCTCAGCTAGCCATTACCGAGACTTTCCCACCACTGCTCTCATGATGGAATTGATGTTGGTTAATGGCTGCAGAGATGGAAATTCTAGAACTTCAAGCAGTTTGTCAGTCAGCTTTACTGCTTTGATTTCACATTTACAGTTGTCAAGATCCTCTGTTCATTATCTTCTATCAGGCCTCCCTACTACATCAAATATCCCATCATGACCCAGAATTTTCTAATTCATCCTCGCTACCAAGTCACAAATTTGTGAGGCAGTTTTCTTTTTGACAAGCTGAGTGTTACCTAAGCCTCCTACATGCTGGGCAATGCCCAAGACCCAGTGCAAAGAGATATAGTATGATTTAGTAACACTTAAAAGGACATTGCCTCACTGCTTTTATAAGTAAGGTCTTTCTTATCCTAGTGGCTATGAAAATAAACAAGAAGATAGAGTCATGGAATTAACCAGGTTGAGAGAACTAAGATAGATGACTGCAGGAAATATGAGCCTTTTAGTGATCAGTAGAATGGCAATGTCAAGCACACCAAGAAGGACAACTAAAAGAACTGAAAACTCACTCAGAGATACACTGATCTTGATAAGTGAGGGATTGAGCTACAGTTTTTCCATATGTGGTAACCGAAGACAACTCTATAAACAGTCTGAAGAGGAGAAGTCTCTACCTGTCTGCCGGCCATATGGAAGTGCACTTAACAGTGCCTTTTTCAAGTGTCCTCAGCACATATTCAAGCCAGCTTGCTAAATGGATGACACCACCAACTAAGGTCTACTACTAAAGATGCTTGTGTCACCTCTGTCTAGATGTTTTTTTTAATCCTTCTCAGATTTTACATCCAGAGAAATGTAAATTAGTAGCTTCTTCATAATTTACCATACTGTGCTTTAGTAACGGAGCAAGCTCAAATGACTTCACAAAGACAAGCCACAAGCTACTTCTTGTTGGGCAGATCACTGTGGGCACAGGAACAGAGTGATAGTATGTGTGATATGAGTGGTAGAACAGAGTTCTGATACTGGACAAAATATTCTCTTTCACTCATACTAGTGATCCTTAATATTTGTCACAAATCTCACTTTCTTGTCCCAAAGTGTATTAAAAACAAATTATTTCTGCCTCTCATGGGCATGCAATGGTTTGTTTTGTTCTGCTTTGAAACACTCAAGGGATAAATTCTTCTCTCCCAAAGCCTTCACTAATAAATCCTAAAATTCAGGATGTTAATTCCACAGCCCATCAGTGGTGCATTTTAAGCATACGGACTGAGCAGCTTGTCTGGTTCTGGATGGACTGGTTTTCATTTATTCAGTAAGCCATTTGGGTTTTAGAGAGTCATTAGAGAAAATGATACAGCAATAAAAACATATTAATGACAAATAGCAATAAAGCACCACTTTTCTTCCTCAAATTGCTTTACAAATGTGAGCTAGCTCTTCCTGAGGATACATGTTTGAAGTAAGATAGCAATTATTTCAAAGTTAGCTTTACCAATAGAGGAACTGATAAAATAGTGCAATTTACTACAGGTCAGGGTGAGAGTGGATTAAGACTTATCAGATGGAAACACTTGAGCCCTCCACATTCCTCCAGAGATCGTGTCTTCTGCCTTCTTTCAGTGAGAAGGAAAACTGCAGTTATCCTGCAGTTATCTTGGCTCATGCAAGAAGGTCTTCTGCACAAGCTTAGAAACCTTGGGGTAAAAAATTAATTTCACCTTTGTGAGAATATCAACTTAACAGTAACTGATTAGCCCTGAGTCACTGGTACTGAATTCCTGTACAACACACAAAATACTATGCTGTGAGGTGCTCCTGTAGAAATAGTCAGTTGTGCATACTAAAGGAAATACATCTGAAGGAAAAGAGCACCTGATTTCCCACCCTGTGCTGGTGATTACAATCTAACTAAAGTGGATCAAAGTCTGGGATCAGATAGAACCTATGGGCACAAACTAAGCACATGGAGATTACTATGCTTCATACTGTAGAAGCATAGAATGGGTTGGGTTGGAAGGGGCCTTCAAAAGTCACCTGGTCCAACTCTGCTGCAGTGAGCAGAGACATCCTGCACTAGATCAAGTTGCTCAAAGCCTTGTTGAGCCTTTCGTTGTGTTTGTTGCTTCAGTTTAGGCTCCCAAGTTCAGTGGCACTTGGAGTCAGGACAAGGAGCAAAGAGCACACACTTGACCATAGGAAATTTCATCTAAATAAACATGAAGGAGGAAATTCTTTACATTGAGGGTGGTGAATGGAGCACTGCAACAGCCTGCCCAGAGATGTGGTGGATTCTCCATTTCTGGAGTCATTCAAAACCTGCCTGGATGCCATTCTGTCCAATCTGCTTTAGGTGAACCTGCTGTGGCAGGTTGGACTGAATGTCTCCAGAGGTCCTTTCCAACCCCTTTCATTCAGTGATTCTCAAATGTATTTACAAATAACAAATATTTTCATGTAATTCTTAGTGCTACTAATATTAGTTTTCTTTGGCATGTATTTTTCTATGATAGTTAATCCCTTTTTAATGCTCTCCAAGTTTAGTTCAATACAATATTACTGTAGGAGAGTCAGGTATTATTGCAACTCAAATACAAACAGCAATAGAAGCACTTGGAAAGTGATAACTGCTAAAATAACAAAAAAATAAAGCTAAATTTTAAATATTATACATTTGTCGTGGAGGGCCCATAGGCCCGAAAATAAACATGCATATGCCTTGCCCTGCCTGGACATGTTTTTCCTGCTCATAGTCAGGGGTGAGCACATGGCCAGCACAGAGGGGCACAATGGGTCTGGTGCCACGTGGAGTCTGGCCTGCCCAGGCTTTAGGTTGTGGAAGCCCCACACGCTCAGCTCACGCTTGCCGGGTGCTAGGCCCATGTGAGCCCCATATTTGAAAAGCCCAGGCCTGTGGCTCCTTGCCTATTATGGCAAGGTTGGCTGACTGCAGGCCTGATTGGTTATTGGTGGCCAATGAGACCATTGATCTTGGCCCACAGTTAATAAATAGA
>WAAF01015980.1:77069-111204 GCA_013400475.1 Tricholaema leucomelas
TATAAGAATAAATATTAATATCATAAGTTTAGTGGTTGGGGGTGGTGAGAGTTCAAAATATTGAAGTTAATAAATATATGTATTTTTATAAATATCCTCTCGCATTAATTAATTTCTCCCCTCCGCGACAACATTTCAATCCTATGCAGGGAAAACATGCAGTTCTGCATCAATGCAGCTGTACACTGCATACCTATAATGAATACACACTGCTTTAGATACCACAGCAAGTGGAAATAAAATGTCTGTTTAGCAAGATGGTCCAAGATGCATTCTCAGTCTTAGAAAATCTTTAAGCCACTGGTAACTGAAAGATTATGAAGAAAGGATTGCTTTGCATTCTTCCTTCAGTTTCAGTTACAAACTGGATGCTAGGCCATGATCTGGACATTCTTGCATTTTATTTTGTAAAGGAAAAAATCTAATCTGATTTCTCTGATGATCCCAGGTGGCAAGTAACTTATAACAGCTAGAAGCTACAAAGCTACCTTTTTTTTCCTCACCTGGAAGAAAAAGAAATGAGATCTTAAACATCATGAAAGGTATGGAGGATGGAGCTTGGGAGCATTTACTCACCATCTCTTCCAACACAAGAGCTATGGAGCATTAGGAAAAACTATTAGGTGACAGGTTTGAAACAACTAAAATGTAATTGTTCTCACAGCATGTAGTTAAGTTTGAGATGGTGTAGAGGATGCTAGAGGATGTTGGAAATGCCACAACTTTACAAGAACTCAATCATCAACTAGCCAAGATCGTAACAGAGAAAATTATCACAAGTTGTTAAATATAAAGGCACTATTCCTGGAAATTCATGAGGCAGAAATACTTAGAGGTCAGGGCATGTTTTGGGGATGCATCGCTAACTATAGGTGAAACACTGACATAGCTGCCTCTGTGCTCCAGCTCTCAGGAAGTGTCAGGCATGACACAGAAGGCACACACAGCAAAGCCACAAAGCCATGCTAAGGATGTTGGGAGGCATTAATTCCTTTCCTCTGGCTTATGATTTGAAGCAGGAGGTAGGTATTTCCAAAACATTTCCTTTACTTATGCTGTTAGTAATGATCATTAAAATACCTAACCAACCAGCTCTAGCCATAGGATAGGACCAATATTCTTCATCTACCAGAATCATTAGGATACTTTCTTTCATTACTCTAAATTTACTGCAATTCCATTTCAGTGATAGCTCTTTTTTTCTTACATGACATAAAAGATAGTCTCATTCAGAGGTATAAGGAATGTCAGTGGATCAGGCAGACAAGTATTTTGCTGTAATAAAAGACTACTCAGCCAATAAAAATAATGGGATTATTTTTTCTCATTTTTCCTAATCCTATTTGTTTCTTAACAAAGAGGAACTCTACCACAATACACTCATGTCAGTCTTAACTGAATATTTCTTATTCAAGGGGGGAACTGTGATTTCCTCTGAACTCCTCCATGCCAGTCAAAGCTGATAGGAATTGTAAGATGGACTTGTCATATTGCTCATATGAACGTACCCAGAACAGGTTTCAATATGATAGACCTTAAACACTTTGATTGCAAAACCAGCTCCTAATGCCTCTAGGGGAGACTCAGGCCAAAATGGCAGAGGAGGAAGGCAATATCACTGAAAAGTTGTACCATAAGAGTGGTTTTATGCAAAGTGCCTTGCTGTGCTGTTCTTGATATAAAAGGGCATCACATTTTTATTGCATGCCATATTGCAGCTGGTAGCTGAATAACTACATCAATATCAAGATACAAATATGATTTTCTGACTTAATTTTTGTGCCTTGGAAATGAGACTGTCTTTCTTACTAGCTAACGTTAAGAGGGAGGGGAAAGTGTACCTACAGTGCTAGAGAAAGGAAAATAAACTCTTATGTTAATTTAATTTTGTAATCTCTCTCAACAGATATCAGAGGCTCAGAGTGTTCTTGAAGAAAGGTCTTCAGTAGCTAAGGTATTTTTTATCCCTTTGTGTGGCTTTTTTGAATGAAGTGTTTACAATCTGGGTAGCAGACCAAACGTGAAATGGTCTTCCATATTTAAGGGTGTCAAGGCAGAGTGAAAGAAACAGCCTTTCTTTTTCCAGAAGAATGAAAAAAAATAAATAGGCTGTCACAATTTTTTTTTTTTTTTGCACAGAGGAAAGCATTGCAGGAGTGCCATGTAGGCACAGAGTTAGTTTACCCAAAAAAGAAGCTCAAGGAGCCTCAGCCACAGCCTGGCTTCCCATTTTCAGCAGCCAGTGCAGTGCAGTTTTCCAGGATTTGTGACTTAGCTGCCTTTAGTCTTCCTACAGAGGAGACAGGATTGATACCATTCAAAATATCAAGCTTGTCATTAGCTCTTAAAAAAGGCTAAGTGTTTTGGACAGAAAAATATCAGCAACTAGAAAGACCAGTAGGTCCTAGCTACCCCAAATTCCGAAGTGCCCAGTGTTCTGACCCTGCTGTGCTGGAAATCTTACCTTTCCACACTGCTTGCACTTCCCCTCCTGTCTCCGCCTGTGCACCCAGTGATGTCGGACAAAGTTCTGCAAAAGGAGGACAAGAGATGGGTTATAGGAAGCACTGGTAGCTTTCACTCAGCAGTACCATCTCCATGAAATTGATTTACAGACACAAAAGGAAAGGTCCTTTCAGCCAATGCAATAATTTCTGGAACAAAATGCAGCAGTTCCCTTGGGAAACTCCAATCACAATCAAAACTGGGGGAGTAATAAGGATGAGATGGTGTTCTTTATTCATGCTGAAACACAGCCAAAACTAGTCTTTAAATATGCTTTTATAAAAAGAACAAAGTTCATTACATGATGTAGAGACAATCATTACCCAAACACAGAAGTTCCCAAACACTGCTGTGTGCAGTCTCACTGAAAGGCCCCCTCTATTCTGCTTGGAAATACAGCCTTACAATGGAATAAATCACCAGTCAATGCAACAAGAAGAGAAAGAGGGGAACATGGAGCAGTTATTGAATGAATCTTTTATCCCTATTTGGACAACTTGCATCCTGGGAGGCAGCAGGAATGCTCCCCTTATTTCTGGCCCTACTTGCTGCAGGCATGGGCAAAGCAAATGGAATGAGAGTGAAATGGATGAGGGGCGTCAGGAAGAAAAAATGTTTTACTCAAAAAAACCCTCTAACAAATACAACACATACACACAGAGATGAACAAATGGGGGAAAAGACAACAGAAAGATGAAATTACATGTGTCACTGTAAGTAATGGAATGCCTCATCTAGAAGTCATTTTAAGCTGTACTGGGAAGGAGAACATGTCCCACTGGGAACCAATACCCTGCTCAAGACTCATCTGACTCTAACAGCACTGCTGCAGCTCCATGATACTCAGCACACAAACAGACAAAAAGTAATCATAATTTGTCTGTTACTTACTTCTCTTGGACATCTGGAGCCTCCTTCTCGAAAAGTTGGTTTGCAGCGAAAGTTAATCTGGTATTAAACAAAAGCGTTAGAACTGGAAGTGAGCCATGACAGAATTTATTCCAATATGTTGGTCCAAGGCAGACTTCCAAAGATGAGATCTCAAAAGTTAATATAAGTTTGAAATCTAACTCTGTAAGATCTGTTTGCACATCTTGAGCTGTGTGGTAATGGGTTGGACTTGATGATCTGTGAGGTCTCTTCCAACCTTGGTAATACTGTGATACTGTGATCTTGGCTTTATATCTTCATAATCGTAATCAAAATTTGTGGAGAAATCTTCATTCACATTAAATTAATTATGTAAATTACCCTTAATTTCTATGTTTTGCTTGGATCAGGCTGCTTTTATCCACTTTCCGAACCACAAACCATTTAAAGAGCATTGTGCTGCCTCGTGTCGTGATGTTGCCTCCTTCAGATAGAAGAGGAAAGAAAGCTTCCACAAACAGAAAATATTTTTAGGAAGGTGAAGATTAATTTTAAAAACTTTAAAAAAAAAAAAAAAGCCAACTAACAAGCAGCAGCAACAACAAGAAACCACAAGGGAGTCCTATGAGGAAAAAAAAAAGATCTTTTGAGAAAAGAAAGAAGAATAAGAGCTGAAGGGAGAGAAAAATATCACAGTATCACAGTATCACCAAGGNCTCAGGCAGTTGTAGACAGCAATAAGGTCTCCCCTGAGCCTCCTCTTCTCCAGGCTAAACAATCCCAGCTCCCTCAGCCTCTCCTCATAGGGCTTGTGCTAGAGGCCTCTCACCAGCCTCATTGCCCTTCTCTGGACACGTTCAAGCATCTATACATATAGCAAATTAAGTGAGAGACATGGGAAAAGTCTAAAGGATATGTGAGGTAAGGATACACTAAATAAAATAAATTCAAGCTTGAGGTGAATATCCTTCAAAGAACAAATACTTATGGATTCTGCATAGCTATAATTTTGTTCAAAGGTAGAGGGGTTGAATTTCCCCAAACTTAAATACAACAGTTCCCATATAGAGAAGGTCTTCTCTCATTTAGTAATGGCCTTCAAAGTAATAGCTAAAGGGAGGGAAGAAAAGAAAAATAGGAACCAAAATAATATGAATTAAGAAGAAATTAAAGACACAGTGGTGTTACTCCTGTTGCTTTTCACCCGGAATTGCAATTACAGGTCATGGCAAGCTGGAACAACCACCAGCTTCTATTTATTTTACTTAATAGCTTAGATCTTTGCAATGAGGGCCAGGCAGAAGACTTCCATATGTGTTTTAGGCTCCACAGGGTTTAAGAGGGATGTAGACTTTGTAGGAGTTCTCTGCAAAGATGTGAATTTCACGGTCTCCAGACCATCATAAACAAGCTCAACAGCCTGGGTTTTATCTAAGTTCTTATTTGCTCTGGCTGGCAGTGCCACAAGCTCACCAGACTGTGGAGACTCAGCACTGCTTCTGATGAAGGAAGTCATGAAAAATTCACTGGTAACATTTTGAGCTGAAAGCATGTGCTAATGCTAATTTCACTCTGGGTAAAAGCATCGGGGGTGGAAATGGTATTTCTCCAACTTAGTATTATGGCAATCACTGTGACATTTGTCAACACACGTCCAAATACTTGGAAAGGGAAAAACTGTTTCCTCAGGTTTGCTGCTATAATTTTGTTACGTGTCAAGTTTGCATGAAGAACACTGCAAAACATACAGGAGTGAAAATGAAGCCCTAATGAAATCAATGGGGAAATTCCCACTCATATTTCTTTGCACATATCCCACTGAGAAAGAAAATTGTGTGGGGAAATTTCTTTAACACATCACTGATTGGAAAACTGAAGTCAGCAATAGATATTTTATAGGCACCTGGGGCAACAAGGGCTTATTGCAGGAACTGAGAAGCAGGACAGATGCTCACAGAAATAGTAACACTGAACGAGAGGACACAGCCTCGGGCTGCGCCGGGGGAAGTTTAGGCTCGAGGTGAGGAGAAAGTTCTTCACTGAGAGAGTCATTGGACACTGGAATGGGCTGCCCAGGGAGGTGGTGGAGTCGCCGTCCCTGGAGCTGTTCAAGGCAAGGTTGGATGTGGCACTTGGTGCCATGGTCTAGGCTGGAGCTCTGTGGTAAAGGGTTGGACTTGATGATCTGTGAGGTCTCTTCCAACCTTGGTGATACTGTGATACAGTGATATTTTCAACTTTAGAAAGAAGAACTTGATTCCTGAAGTTTTAACAACAGCAAAAAACCAATACAGCCTAGTAAATGTAATGAAAAATGCTCATAGTATCATCTTTTGCTGCATTGTTCAAAATAAATATATCTGCTGTGTGGTTAATTATGCTGGTTTATAGTTGAGGAATTTTGAAAGGCCATTTTTGTGCATGCCAGAAGACTGCATTTGCTACCTTCAATTTTCAGTCTAGAAGTAGAAGGAAATTATTTCTTAAGTATATATTTTTTAAAATCATTCCATAGTTTGGGTTTTTTTGGGTGTTTTTTTGATCTGGAGTTTGCTGTTGTTGTTGCTTTGCTTTGTGGGGCTTGGGGAGGTTTGTTGGGTTTTGGGTTGGTTTTGTTTTGGGATTTTTTTTTTCTCCAAGTCAACTTTTAAAACAAATATATTTTTAAAACAACGATAGGAGTCTGATGTGGCAGTTGGTGTTTTCCAGACTGAAACCTCTGTAAAAGAATTAAATGAGTGTTGTCCATGTCAGGCTCCAGAAGATGGCAATGTCTTACCTTCTCTAGCTGCTCCATGCATGCATTATGAACGACGATCTTGCAGGCAGCACACTTCCTTCGCAGGGCAGATTTCTGTGAGAGAAAGACAGAGAAGTGCATGAAGGTGCACTACCCCCGGGAGCAAAAATGTTGGCTATAAAACAGGAGATATTGTGCTCCTTGTGCAACATAAGGGTTTCCCCCCTCTTGCTGCTCTCACTTGTTCTGTACACTGAAGAAGAGGCTTAAAGATCTTGCAGTTAATCAGGATTTTGCGAAAAAGACAGCCACAGTACTCCAGAAGTACTGGAGAAGTAAAAAGCTCCCTTTAGTAAGCAGATAAGGCTGTTAACCATGAAAATCATGACTCTAAAATGGAGGAGCCTAGAATCATAGAATGGTTTAGGTTGGAAGGGACCTCAAGGATCATCCAGCTCCAACCCCCTGCCACTAGAACAGGCTGCTCAAGGTCTCATCCAGCCTGGCTTTAAACACCTCCAGGGAGGAAGCATCCACAACCTCCCTGGGCAACCTGTGCCAGTGCCTTACCACCCTCACTGTAAAGAACTTCCTCCTAACATCCAGTCTAAATCTCCCCTCTTCCAGCTTAAACCCATTCCCCCTCGTCCTGACATTACCAGACCTTGTAAATAATCCCTCCCCAGCCTTCCTGTAGGCTCCCTTCAGATACTGGAAAGCCACTATAAGGTCTCCTCAAAGCCTTCTCTTCTCCAGGCTGAAGAGCCCCAACTCTCTCAGCCTGTCCTCATAGCAGAGGTGCTCCAGCCCTCTGATCATCTTCGTGGCTCTCCTCTGGACTCGCTTTAGAAAGATGATGAGCACAGCCAGAATCATTCATGTCAATGAGAACTCAGAGCAGTTTGGAGGAGTATGTCATTTTCATGCTTATCATGTAATATTTAATTTGATAAGCTTGACCACTGGCTTCCGGAAAAATACTTGCACATTTTGGCCAATTAGCAGAGAATGATAACCTTCTTACAGAATGTTGCTAAATGCTTAGGAGATGTTACAGCAGGGACAAAATTCTCAACCTAATTATGCAGGTTAGTTTTATTAATTTCAGTGGGGCCTTCGATATAATTGCAATTAGATCCCCTGGGCCAAAGCACATCAAAAAGCAAGAGAGTGCATTGAGGAGAAAGAGACTATATTTACTTTTTTTTTTCCATTTGCATACAATCAATTTAATAAGCCAGGTGGAATTAATTTTCATAGAAATTTGTTACAGAATTTTTCTCGAGGGACACAAAAATATATAAACACACAGTAGATTTGCTTCAGATTTTTACATTCAATGTATACATATTCATTCATAGTGAGGGTGGTAAGACACTGAAACAGGTTGCCCAGGGAGGTTGTGGATGCTTCCTCCCTGGAGGCATTTAAAGCCAGGCTGGATGAGGCCTTGAGCAGCCTGCTCTAGTGGGAGGTGTCCCTGCTTATGTTGGGGGGTTGGAGCTGGATGATCCTTGAGGTCCCTTCCAACCTAAACCATTCTATGATTCTGTGATTCTATGATTTAAATATCTAATAAATTATTTCTTTAGAATTTTCAATCCATTGCAAATAAATTAAAAAAGAAACAGGGAACATAGCTTCAGCTCACAGTGTAGAATAATTATTCTAATTTTGCTGTGTCATAATTACAGTTCTCACACTAGCTGTGTACATTCACATTTATGTGGAGTGGTGCTCTAATATTTCACCAGAAGTTTCTTGACACAACAGACTAAGCTTTCATGTGTTTTGCGACTTGTTAACTTCAACTGGGGTTTTAGTCTCTGAATGTTGTCTCAGTCCCTGACATAATAACTGCTTTTTAAATTGCTTTCATGATTTTCAATGCTGATGGCATTGCAAGTAGTTAAAATTGTGTATAGTGAAAGACTACTAAAAATTCAGACTATCATTTCTGTTACTTCTCATTTCTTTGATTTATCATGAAATGTCAGCTCTATATTCCAGAGATTATGAGCTAATGTTTTGTACAGGATAATAGTTAATGCAAGTTCTGTGCAGCCACAACTTAATTATTTCCCACCACTTCAGCATTGCAAACACTTGATCTTAAATAAAGAACATGTAGAAGACCTAAGTCAGAGGAAGACCAGGACAGACACAGAAATCTGCAGCATACTCAAAAGATTCAAACTGGAAAAGCTTTAGCCTTTTGACAGATGAGGTTAAACTAGCCACAAGTAAAGGTAACTGGATTTTCATTTCCGTCTGTAGGTCTTAGTCTAATGAGACCCCCACACACTGTAATATGCTATAAACACAGGGAACCAATACAATAGCATTTCAAAATAAAAAGAACCTGAGTGCTTTTTAGATATCTTTTTGTTTGTCTTTGCTGAGTTCTGAACAATAAGGAACTGAGCAAATTTAAACTCTGTTGCATCCTAGTTATAATTCAACATTTACAGGTCTATTGGCTGGAAGAGCTCATCACCACATAAAATGTCTCCAAACATTACCAAATGGAGGTGTAAGTTGGAGGGTCTAATTCTTCCAACTTCTAGGGAGACACATCTCTACAGCTAGGAGACTAGCTCATAAATTGCATGCAACTTATTACTGAGTTCCCATGCTTCTGTCAATGTGCTAAACCATGAGAAAGAATTTATTCAGTTTCAGAAAGATAAACTTTATTAAGAGCACAAGAACAGTCCTATTTGGGTTAGACCAAAGATCCACTTAGACCAAACAAATCTTATCTCCAGCTTTTGCCAAAACCCATTGCCTCAGGACAAATAAAAGTGCAAGCAAACAAGCAGTGACTCTTTCCATGAGTATTACCCCACTATCAGCAGTCCATTACTGTTGGGACTTTGCATCAGTACTCTTTGTAAGCAGTCATAGACTTCCCAGCCTTGGCCTTAAGATTATATGCCTTAAAGCAACTAATTTTCTTCAAAAGCAATGAAGGACAGTTATTACATAGAGCTCTGGAAAGCTCTAGTGTTTTAGTTAACACTGAGGGGGGACACATGGGTTAGAAATCAGTCCAATGAAATTTTTTCATATGCAGTAAAAAACTTTCAACAGAAGACAGCAGAATGTGAACATTCTCAAATAGGAGAATGCAGACACTCCAGTATGACTGCACTTATTGCCTGGGGAGTTCATTCGAGAGTTTGGAAAATCCAGTGCAAATCCTTGCAGTGATTAAAACCACAAACATTTAAACAGATCCTACTCTTGGAGATCCCAACCACAGATATATTTGGCTATATAAACAAAATAGGCAACTTTCTTTGAGCCTTTCTAAATTATATTAATATTGTAACCCTTTTTTTTTCCCTTAGCATGTTTTAAAAGGGTTAGAATATTAATATATTTTAGAAAGTTCTGGGTCATTCAAAGTTCTTCAGGGCTTTTTACCCCAAGCAATAAAATCTTTATTCAGCAAGCAGCCTTTTGCCCTTTTTTGCATTTCTTCTGGAATATAAGCATCAACAGCATTTTAAGCTCGCAAGCATCTGGGTATTGTACCAGTCTGAAATCAGGCTTGTTACCTCTGAAAGAGAAGGAAATCTGAAAACTCACTGAGAATTTGACTTGGCAACTTTCCTCCCCCAGGTAGCAGAGGTCCCCAGAAACATTTGTCTCCAGCCACAGATGCTCTCCATTCACAGCATTTTCCTGAGAAAAATATACTTTGTAAACTTCAGCCACATGAGCATAGAAGAAAAAAAATTAAAATCTGATTTTCACCACAAAATTAGGGGGGGGGCAGAAACAGATCACCAACACCAATCACATGTTATTTTGTTTTTCTACAAAACAAAGTCATAACAGTATCCACCTGGCTGACCACACTTGCTTAAGTGACACTGATGATACAATAACTGAGGTGTTACCGATCAGAACTGAAGTATTTTTGTATACAGGTTAGTGAAGTTTTTGCCCGTGGTCTTCTCACGTGTTGCATAGTTTAACTGAGATTTTGTAAGTAGGAGAAATGCACAAAAATTTAAAGGAACAGAAAATCAAGAGAGGAGAAACTAAAACATAATTACTGAACTTTCAATTGGAGAGGGAAGGGGGAAAAAAAGTAAATTTGAGAACTGGGCTCAGAAGCGCAAATTACAATACTGGCAGTAGCCTTAGGATGACAGGATAGTTAAGCAAAGCAAAATGCTTTATTTAAATTGGCTGGATCAATTCTGTATGCTTATGAAAACATCAAGTGGTCAGGAGAGATCAGATTTTAATTTTATACCTAAAAGAATAATCCATTTAACTGAGAACACTCTCCCAAAAAAATAACAATCTACTTAGCACACTGACAATTAGTAGTGACTAACAGGGCAAGGCTCTCCTTTGATACCCTTATTTGGCCCGATCTATAACTTGATTCTTTTAAAAAACTCTTGCTCTGAAGAAACTCAGTTGTAGAAAGACTGCAGGTCTCATTTGACTGTAATCCTGCCTCAACTGACAAGACTAAGAAGTCTCAGGACATGAGCAAAGTGAATAAACAGGATTTCTCTGCAGTCAAAATTAGAGCATGATGGAAAACGCTTTGACAGTCTCTGACATTTGGTTCCCACACTGCAGAAGTCACAAATGATGACGCTTACCAAACAGATGGCGTCCGACAGCAG
The DNA here is from genome assembly GCA_013400475.1 of Tricholaema leucomelas. NCBI lineage: Eukaryota > Metazoa > Chordata > Aves > Piciformes > Lybiidae > Tricholaema lacrymosa > Tricholaema leucomelas. The sequence continues at coordinate 87,840 of WAAF01015980.1, forward strand.
GATGCTCTGAAATAGCCATCTTGGTTAAAATAATTTATTTAAAATACCACTGACAGTTTTGAAGTGATGAAGTGAGAAAGCTTCTCTTGCCACGCAGATTTCTTGGATAATGCAGAGAAGAGAAGAAATGGCAAAATCATTTGCCTTCTAGAGTCCGAGCACATCCACACTAGCCAAGACCTATGCAAGTCTGCACATGGTGCCTCTTGCAGCTATGGTGCTCACCAATAACCAAGAGCTTATGAACAACATTGTGTCTTTTCTGGTGAGTCAGAAGTCACATTACACTAATAAAATGTCTATGTCCACAGTATAGCTCAACCTATTAAATGTCTGTCTAGTTTAGGAGAAGCCTGACAAGACGACCGAAGCAGGAGGATATAAGCTCACTAAAGAATGTTTAACCTGAGCACATTCTCTGCAAATTCAACATTATAACCCAGAGCTAAATTTTATAGATGATGAAAGATGTTTAGGAAGAATCAACTGTGAAAGTTTCTCTTGTGGTAGGCTTGATAGGCCCAAAATAGGCTTAGATGTGTACATGTCCTGCCTTGCCTAGGCATGTTTTTCTGCTCCACCAGAGAGGCAAGCGCAGGAAACAGACACAAAAGAACCTGTAGCCACTGAGTCTGGCCTGCCCAGGGTCCTGTGGTAAGGTACACACACTTAGCTTGTGCCTGCCTAGTGCAAGGCCTGTGCTTTTCCCAAATTTGGGTAAAAATGAGCCCACGGCTTTGCCTAATACAGTAAGGTTTGGTTAACTGCCATCCTGATTGGCTATTGTGTCCAAAGGGCAATTAATCTTGGCCCGCATTGGTAAAAGGAGATACACAGGTAAACAACGGGCTTTGCTTCTCTGCTCTTTGCTGTGCTTCTCTGCTGTGCTCAGCCATGCTCTGCCATTGCCTGCTCCAATTGCCTACTGCCTTATTGTTTGCCTGGTAAACTCCATTGCTGTGAGTTACCAGGAGCAGACCCTGGATGCCTGCATGCTATTGGCCTATGTGGTCATCATGACATTGTGCTGAGACTGCACAACATCCTGCCTCTACACCTGAAAGTCCTGCTTACAAGAGCCAGGAGACAAGGTCAGAGATTTTCTGCCTCTTTCCCCAGAGCTAGGAAGTGTCAAGTCTCAATGTCCGACAAGGCATAGTCACCTGAAAGTGTTTGGACACTGTCTGGACTGTGGCTAGGCCCCACAAGTGTAGGGTAAGTTGTAAGTAAATGCTTAAATGCCTCTTTGTAATTCTCCATTGCCTTCTGTCATGAGCAGAAAGAGCTCCTGGAGTCCATCTACTGGGCAAGCAGCATATTGACAACAAGCCACATTTGACCGTGGGAATCTTCTCTTCCAGTGCAATTAATGTTTCTATATTTTGCTGGTTATTACTAGATCTAGATATTATCCATAGAATGTTTCCATGACCGTGTAAGAAATGAAATATTATTAAAATTAATGGTCAAGGGTGGGGAGAGTTCTGAATAGCAAAATTAACAAATAGTATTAATTTGGGAAAAATATCATCTCACATCAATTCATTTCCCCTCTGCAACAGCTACATAAGGGAACACACAGCTCTTGGGACATAATTTTTAATGAGGGATCAAAATTACATTTAAAAAAAACAAAACCAAAAACCAAACAAACCAACCACACCACCACCCACAACTAAACACCCCTTCATTCAGATCACGCCCACATAATTTGCCAGCCCAGATTTCTAAAAACATAAAGTGGCCTATTTTCATAACCTAGTTTAGACTGAGCTTGTTCTCTACTGTTCCAGACTATCATAGATTCACATGTCAGACCATTCTATAAGGTAAAGTCACTCAATCTACAAGGATGACTTTTGTAGCTCATACTATGATAGAGTTCTCATAAGATTAGATAATAAAAATGTAAATAATCCAATCTAGTGTAAGTGACACATTTCCAGACACCTACAGCCACAAACAATTTCACAGTGCTGTGTGTGAAGAGTCATAATTTCAATTCCAGCAAACTGACATTTGAAAAAAAATCTTTCATCCTGAATCAAAGTAAAGAGCTGAGACTTCCCAGCATGGAATGTCCTTCCTCAGAAAGCTTTGCCTGCTGATCATTTTTTGCCGTTAAGATCAAAAGATGATAATTTGAATTTCACTGTTTTAAATTTTACCGGGCACCTATTTGATGAGATTTTTCTGCTGCTACTTAGTCAAAAAAAAATGCATTTACATTTTCCAAGCCACATTTTTAATTCAATTCTAATATAAAACTTTGACAAAACCCCAGTACATTTCTATGAAGAATTTTTACTTTAGGAAATCACTCTTTTCTGCTCTAGAATTTATAGGCAGAGCTTCACCATGTGCTGGACAAAAGGGTACTCTCCATCCACCAGCACACAAGCTGACAGAGGTCATGGAGTTATCTCTAGCATGAGTTCTTGTTTAACACAGAACTAAAGCAAAGTATAGCAAAAGGCTACTTCATCACTTACATACTTTGAAACTGTTGATTTTCCACAAGAGTTTTGAGTCCAGCAACCTTTTTCATACATCATTTGACAGTTTGGTTTATTTTCACTTATGTCCTTATTTTGGCTTAGGAGTACATAGCTTGTACAGAGGTAATCCTCCTCTTTCTGTCCCTGAGCCCAGTCTAATACTCTTGGCATTTCCCTTATGCCAGATCTAGTGGCTGTGAAGCTAACCATGAATCATTTCAGCTGAAGGAAAATAACCACACAAGGAGTGGTAGGTTCAGTGATACAGAGGCTTTAGGTATGAGATCGGTGTTTGTTGTGGAAGGCTAGAATAGGCCAAATAGGCTTGTCCAGACATGTTTTCTGTTCCCCCTCCTTCTGATGTTTGGGGAAGTAACCACAGGAAAGGAAAACAAAGGCCCTGCTGCTTTCCAGTCTCCTCCATGTCCCTTCCAAACTTTTAAACAGGGTACCACAAGTGTTTATACACTTGTTTGTGTTCTGCCCTAAAAAGATAAAGCAAGCCCTGGCTTTACCTAATATGGTCAAGTTCGGCAAACTGCCATTCTGATTGGCTGATCTGTGGCCAAAGAACCATTGGTCTTGGGCTACACTGATAAAAAGAGATGAGCAGGTAAATACAATGTGCTCTGTGCTTCTGCTGGTCCTCTGCCTTATAGAGCTTCTGCCACTGCTGTTGCATCCTGCCATGCTCTGCCATCTACATAACAAGCCTTGAGTTGGCAGGATGCAACATGAGTGCCTTCATGCAATAGGCTTGCTTAGCCAGTGTGACATTGTGCTCACCTGCGCATCTACAAGGCATCCTACCTGCACCTCTTCAAACCTTCATGCTAAGACTGTACACCTGCAAATCTTTCGCCAAGACTGGGAGCCCTGGTAGGGACACAAATTGTCCAAGAGGAGCCAGGATCAGGTTGGAGATCGTCTGCCTCTTTCCCAACACCTTGTTAGAGCCTGGAAAGATTCAGAAGCTTCAATGGCTGACAAGATGCCAACAGAACTCCCTGCAAGTGTTTGGGTACTCTTTGGAAACTGTAGCTAGCCCCAGGAATCCAGAGATAACTTTTGTGAGTAAATACTTAAAGCCTCATTCTTGTAATTGAATCCAAGTGCCTTCTGCCTTAAGTAGAAAGGATCTTCTCCAGTCCCTGTAGTGGGCAAGCTGCATAATCGACAGCAAGAACCTCTTTCCAGAACCTCTAATAGTTTAATGTTTGTTATATTATTGCTAGTTTTTTCTTAAGTGTTCTAGATTCTGTTTTCCTGTGTGTGATGTTTTCATGACTATTGCAAAGAACCTATTATTAAAAATACTGGTTGGTAGTGAGAATTCTGAATATCAAAATTAATAAACTATATTAATTCAAAAGTCCTATCTCACACTATACAATACCTGCCACTACAGCCTTAAAGCAGCTTGAATCGTCTGTCAAATTATGCTTTTATACTGACGTGTGCTTTGACCTGCTATGTAGAAAAGAGATGCTGTCCATCATTAGGGTTAAAACAGCTATAACTATGGCCTTATATTCTGCAATTATAAAGAGAACTGAGAACTCTGCTTCTTTACCTGGCTTCCCAACTCAGTGTGTGAACTCAGTGTCCTACGAAGAGAGCAAGCCCCTGCCCACTGAAGCAGCAGATGCAGGCTGCCTCACAGGGGACACACAAACTCAGTATGCTCTCCCAGATGGAGGCTTCCTATTTTATTGCCCCTGACCCATTACCACCCTAACAGCAAACAAAAATAACTTCTGTATAGCAAACATTCCTTGCACAGGAAACAAAAAAGTGCACACAGTCCTCCTTGAAGTGAAATAAAAAATAGGAACTCAAAGACTAGGAATTTGAGAATTATGTAGTTATATATGCATGATCATAAATTGCTGTGCATATTTCCCTAATTCAGCTATGTTTTCTAGATGTCCCAGCAGGCTTAAATGACAGAGCAAGTATCACCAATTTTCTACAGCCTCTGAGTATCAGTCTCCACACCTTAGTGGTCTTCAGGTTGCAGCCAGTGTGGTTTCAAAAGCAATGAAGACAAACCCTAGCAATTTAATTTACCATGTCAAACAGCTATAGATATTCAGCCAAACAAATGCGTTGATCAACCCAGCTTTCTAGTTCAGAGGAGTTTTGTAACTTCCATTGTAACAGGTGAAATGGAGCTCTGCTCTGCTCCTGCCTTGACTGGCATTCTGCAAAACAATTATCTAAAACAGATTTCTAAATAAGTCATTACATTTTTTTTGCCATCAACACTCCAGTGAGAAAGATGAATCTTCTTTACCAGTATACATTTGGTTGATAAATTTATGATTTCTGCAAAATTAGTGCTCATCAATCTAAATTTAATTAAATATGTTTGTAAGCAAAAGTTAGCATCTTTAGCATTTTTCTTCATGAGGTCACTATTAAGTAGGAACAAATTTATTTGGGCATCCCTGTGAAGATAACAGGGAGGAAATATCTTCTTCAAAGTGACAGCTTGCACTTATGACACTCAGAGTTTGGAAAGATTTCCTGTCATGGGAACTGGGAGAATCATCCTCAGAAATATTGCAGAGCAGGATGATATAGATCAGGGTGTAACACATACTGATTAATGCCATCTTATAGCGACTAAAGACTTCCACTTTATGTTAAAATACAGCACCGCAGAACACCCATTTTCTGCAAAACAGCCTGGAAGATCTGATTCCCTTAAATGGTAACACAACAGCTGGGGTTAAAGAACACCATCTAGAAAGCCATTCAGTCATGGTACAGTGAACAGAGATAAGCCAAATACACCAAAACATAGGTAATCTTCACTTAAAAGCTACATGGGTGGCTGGTGCCTTGATATTGTAATGTACTGAATTCTTTACCAGCCGCTAGGTGTAAGATCTACTCTATGCTTTGCTTTAAAACGGGACATTTGTGCCACCTGTTGGCTTAAGTTTCACTTTCTTATCACATACTAGTGCATAGTCACATGGAAGTTTCATGGAAATGATTCAAAGCTGTGTCAAATGATGTTCAGTCTTGATATTAGGAAACATTTCTATACACAGAGAGGATGGTCAAACACTGGAACAGGCTTTCTAGTCTATCAGTCTTTATACGGCATTTGGACAATGCCCTTAATAATATGCTTTAACTTTTGGTCAGCCATGAAATGATCAGGCAGTTGGACTAGGTCATTGTTGTAGGTCCCTTCTGATTGAAATATCCTATTTCTAGCCCATCCTAAACCTGTACCTTTTGAGCTAGATCAGAAACACAAGACAAGCAAGATGGGAGGGATGGAAAGATATTCTCTGTTTATCAGCAAGTCAGCTTGGACCTGGAAAAAAAATCTACTCATACCTATAAAGCGTTGTGACCAGAAATTCAAACTACTGTACAGAGCCAGCCAATTCAGAATGTGTCTTCGGCCCTAAATCTTGGCCCAGGCCCATGGAGCAGAGGTATAAAACCCTCTATGCTAAACTCAGTTCATCTTTGGATGGCAGGTCTTGTCAAGAAGGCAGTGAGAAACTGTAGCTGGAAAACCTGAACAGATCTATCCTGCACTGCTCAAGTCTGCACAAGTTTTCATGTCCCCACCTTCATTTCACAATGGAAGCATGTTCCTAATGATGAGCACTAATTCTGATAGCAATGCAGTGTTGTATGTTGATTTTAAGATGGAGAGAACATTACCCAGAGATACTGCTCAAATTAAGTGCTGAAAAAACAAACACCTACAGTCCACTCTAAGGCTGCTCTTGGTTCCTTCACCGGTCCATTGGAGACTGCAATGTTGAGGGAATGGACAGGAGCCAAGTGCTGGAGGCCTGACCTGGAGATTGCTTTCCTGCAAATTGAAAAGAAAAACACGAACAAATGGGGTGTATATCCAATATAATTATATAACACAATTCTCCACCCTACCCTTCTCCAGAAATCAGAAGAGGCAGTATAGCATGTAATTTCAGCTTAGGTGAAATGGTGCTTGGATGACATCTCCTTTTAAAGCAGTTCAGGAAGAGAACAAAATCATCTGATCACTGAAAATTACTGTTTAATGAAGATCAGTTAGTCATCTGGCACTAAGCTGAAATGTAAAATCCAGTGGACTACATATGTTCTGCTTGCAAGTTTCAGTGGAGTCTTCATTCATTACACCTGTTCTTTGTATTCCAGCTGAACCTGCTGAATCAATTTATTCATAAATCCAGATAAACTTTATCAAAGAAATTAAATGTGGGTTTATACAAAAAGTATAGTATCTGTTGCTTTTACTTAGTTCATAGGCTGGGAAATGTCATCCATTCAGCATCCAACTATGTAAAACAAGACATCACTTAATCAGGAAGAGGAGTCATACACTAATAGCTTTTTTGATCATATCAGCATCCCTTAAGGTATAACATCTTCTTTCCACTTATATTTCAAATCTGCCTTTTTTAATCCAAAGATATTCTTACAGCTCTTGAGGTACCAATACAGACTTCTTCAAAAGTCACAGATAGTGACCAGAAATCCTGGAGCTCCACAAACGCTGAGGGTGTACCCACTATCTGTTTTGCTAGAGGCATCCAGCACTGCCGGAGCAGGTAGTGAACCATCAGGTAGAAGCACAGCACACTGCTAACTCAAAGTTCAGCTGCATTTGGGAAGTAGATTTCATAAAGCTTCACATCATTATTGTGTTGCATATTTTAGCACCTCATGGTGGTGGCCAAAACAAACTCACAGCTTCAGCTGCAATGATTCAGAAGAGGACAAAAGCATCTCAAGGAGAGATCTCCTATTGTAAGCCAAATACACTTATCTGCCACAAAATGAAATGGCACTCTGTTTATATAAAGTGCATTTTTGTGATACCACTCCCACACTGCACCAGCTATTTATAGCATCTCCTAATCTTACCACTGTCCCAAGGCAACAAAGGTCAATTGACCCAATGATGACAATCCAGGTCAGCCATATGCTAACTAAATCTTTTCATTGTCCTGAAAATAAACAGTGCAATATATATCCACAGTAAAAGAGCTTGGAAATCTCACTGCTCACAGTTCATGTCTGGAAAAATTGAGTGAGCCGAGTCAGAATCTCAATTCCCTTTACTGTGCATAGCATGAAAAACTCAGAACATAAACATCAGCCTCTGATCATCCAGTGCTCCCTTTTCACTTAATTGGGCAAGACACTGACATAAGGGATTTTTAAAAATATTTTTCATTTGACAAAAAATCCATTGGAGGGAAAGGTGTCCAAGGAAAGGACTTTTGCTACCTGGCAATGGATCACAACAGAACAATTTAATGAGAAAGGTTTCATGCCATATATGTCAGTGCAACATAAGCCACATATATTTTCAATTATCAGAGTAAGGGTTTAAAGAAATGAGTGACAGAAAACTGTAATGTAAAAGAAGTATTATTTTTAGAACAGAAGAGAAGAGAATCAAATCGAATAGAATCGAATAGAATCGAATCAATCAGGTTGGAAGAGACCTCCAAGATCATCCAGTCCAACCTAGCACCCAGCCCTATCCAGTCAACCAAACCATGGCACTAAGTGCCTCATCCAGGCTTTTCCTGAACACCCCCAGGGACGGTGACTCCACCACCTCCCTGGGCAGCCCATTCCAATGCCAATCACTCTCTTGGTGAAGAACTTCCTCCTAACATCCAGTCTATACTTCCCCTGGCACAGCTTGAGACTGTGTCCCTTTGTTCTGTTGCTGGTTGCCTGGGAGAAGAGACCAACACCCACCTGGCCACAACCACCCTTCAGGTAGTTGTAGACAGCAATGAGGTCACCCCTGAGCCTCCTCTTCTCCAGGCTAAACAACCCCAGCTCCCTCAGCCTCTCCTCATAGGGTTTGTGTTCCAGGCCCCTCACCAGCTTTGTCCCCCTTCTCTGGACACGTTCCAGCACCTCAACATCTCTCTTGAGTTGAGGAGCCCAGAACTGGACACAGTACTCAAGGTGTGGCCTGACCAGTGTTGAGTACAGGGGAAGAATAACCTCCCTCGTCCTACTGGCCACACTGCTCCTGATACAGGCCAGGATGCCATTGGCTCTCTTGGCCACCTGGGCACACTGCTGGCTCATCTTCAGCCTACTATCCACCAGTACCCCCAGGTCCCTTTCCTCCTGGCTGCTCTCCAGCCACTCTGTCCCCAGCCTGTAGCGTTGCTTGGGGTTGTTGTGGCCAAAGTGCAGAACCCTGCACTTGGCCTTGTTAAATTTCATCCCATTGGCCTCTGCCCACCCATCCAGCCTGTCCAGGTCCCTCTGCAGGGCTCTCCTACCTTCCAACAGATCAACACCTGCTCCTAGCTTACTGTCATCCTCAAACATACTGATGCTGGACTCAATCCCCTCATCCAGATCATCAATAAAGATATTGAACAGGACTGGGCCCAGCACTGATCCCTGGGGAACACCACTAGTGACTGGCTGCCAACTGGATGTGGCACCATTCACCACAACTCTCTGGGCTCGGCCTTCCAGCCAGTTCCTGACCCAGCACAGAGTGAATTTGTCCAAGCCATGAGCTGCCAGTTTAGCCAGGAGCTTGTTGTGGCAGACAGTGTCAAAGGCTTTGCTGAAGTCCAGGTAGACTACATCCACAGCCTTCCCCACATTCACCAGGCAGGTAACCTGATCATAAAAGGAGATCAGGTTGGTCAGGCAGGACCTGCCCTTCCTAAACCCATGCTGGCTGGGCCATTTTTTTTCCAGAAAACTGTCCAATCTCCTTCCATACTGTTTTGGGTATTAATTCAGTTGTTAGTGTCTCTTACAGTTTCGGTGGAAATAGGACACTATCGCATCTCCTGCCCTACGTCACTAACCATGATAAAGCAAACATACTTTAGTCCTGCTTTCACAACAGAGGAAGGTAGCATCCACTTTGTCCAAAGCAGTACTTAGGCAGAGGCAGTTGAACAGTACAACACTGGCAATTAATTATTATTTCATGGAAAATGTCAGCCTTTTCAGCCAACACAGCTTACAGCCTGTTACTTGTCATGCAGCCTGTAAGGCTGATCTACTACTGTAGTAATCTACTAAAAAGTCTGCAATGAATATTTCCAGGAATAAATTTATCTGACCAGTCTGAGGACAAGGTTTCCAGCTGGAAGGCAAATTCAGCAGGGACTTCAAAGGTAAATATGCCTAATGAACAGCCACAGATATCACAGCATCAAGCCCTGGATACTCTTTCAAGTCAGAATTAGAGATGTGCAAGCCTTCTGCTGCAGAACCTGAGACTTGGCCCACGTTCATTTAAAAGTGAGCAGTGGTAGATGAGTCTTTTGGGGAAGGCTTGGCACGGGTTTGTGCCAGCAGCCTGCCCTTGCCTCTGCATGCCAAGCTGGGTTTATAGCTTTGTCTGAAAAACACACAAAACAGAAGTATGACAGTAACATATTTTTCAGGTTTAACATGAAAATCTTTACATGATCTCAGGGGTTGCATTTTTGCATGAACCATCTGTAATTGACCCTTGGGCTCAGAGGCAAGCCAAAAATGCCCACTTTTGCAGAGCCTTTTGTGAGAACTTTGTCTCAGAACAAGGAGAGACAGAGAGTAGCAAACAACACTGTATACACTGCCTTTCTCAAAAATAAAGAAAAGAAAGGAAAAGGAAAAGGAAAAGGAAAAGGAAAAGGAAAAGGAAAAGGAAAAGGAAAAGGAAAAGGAAAAGGAAAAGGAAAAGGAAAAAGGGAGAGGAGATGAGGCTAAAGAGCAAGCACATGGCCACCTAATAGTGTAAGGCAGATGAGAGAGAGGGAAATGGGAGGAAAAGGGAAGGTAGCACAAATCCAGTAATGGAACAGATGCTGAGCATCCAGGTGAGCTCATATTACTTCTACCAGTAGATTACACCACCTGGCACTTTTCCAAGAGAAAGGTAACACAAGTGGCTTTTAATTATCTTACCCTACAGTTTCATTTCTACTGTGCTGATTTCATGAATGAAAACTCAGGGAGCAAAAGTAATCACCATGCCCTCAGAAAGACACAGCCAGAAAAGGTTAATCTGTGCTTTCATGATGTGTTCCATTCTTCAGACAACTATGTTAAAATGAACACAGCGGCCACCCTGATGATGTAGCAACCAACAGCAAGGAAATGTTACATCATATGTAACAAGTGGCATTTTGATAATTACTTCTCATATTTAGGGATCAGTAATTTGTAGTAGGTGTTACTATTAAATTAGCTAATTCACCACCATTGTGAAGTGTGGGTGCACATACATGTGTATGTCACTGAACACACAACAAGCAAAATATCTGATGCTAATTCCACGGTCAATATCATTAAGGAAAGTTTAACAGAGCAGTTGCCTATCTTGGAAACCAGAAGCAATCAGGCACTCAAGCTATTCAAGTACAACAGCTGATTTTTTTATTAAGTATTACATTCCCATTTTGCTGAGAACTCAGATGAGACTCAACCTACTTATTAGATCAAAGGATACATATTTGATTAGGGGGGATTTCAGTCTATATCCCTGGCTTTGGCTTCAACGAGCCTCTTCCTCCACCTAAGCTGTATTAAAATCCTCCAATTAGTTGTTTAGACTGAATAGTTATGCCCAATTCCTCAAAGGCCACAAAAGACAATTAGTCAACAGTAAGAAGCTTATTTAAGCATTAGAAAAATCTGTCTGGAAAAGAAAGAGTAAGTTCATGCTGCCGGTGGTTAACATGTTGGTCTGTTTAGTTGTCACTAGTGTTGGGGTTGCTGCCTTACCAGGCTGGAGTACCACTTTCCTTTTCATAGTCACCATTTGGGCAATCTCTCAGGTGCAAGGTCGAAAGATCACAAAATCAGAGACACAGATGCTATGGTTAGAACATCTGCCAGGAGCAAGATTTGGGGAAGTATTTCCTCAAAGTTAATCCATATACCCAGAAAAGGACAGCCATTTGAATAACAACGTTTAACTTACAATCACTCTGCTTTTCACTGAACATTCAGTGTAGACAAACCCTATGCCTGACAGCTCTCAGCTTGGCCAATCACAGCTTGAAGATCCCTGTACAAGGTCAGGCAGTCCCTGCATGCCATATGAACGATTTATAAGTGCCTGAGTTGTCTGGAGGTGGCTTCCACTTCTACATTTTGGTGCTTATGAAAGTCATGGATAAGATATACTGGCTAAACTCTGACATTATTTTAACTTTCCCCAGACATCACTGCTGGCTGTGCAGGGCTCCTGTAATCTGCTTTTCCCAGCTTGCCTGCTGGGCATGAAGTGGTCTCTTTTTCAGGTTGACCACAGGCCAATGAGTACAATCCCCAAATTTGTGCATGTGGTATAAAAGGAGACAACTTCAGTCAAATCAAATAGTCTGTCCAGTCAAGCATCCCATTTCAAATGACAGAGAGTAGCAGGTGCTTGGACGAGCACTGGAACAAATTGAGAGAGTCTTTGTCTGGCATACTCCAGTCCCAGCTTCCAGTAATAAGTAGTTTAAGGACTTCCTGAGCTTGAGGCTGCTTCCAGACCTTTGTGCTTAATAGTCTGTAATGGATCTTTACTCTAGGAATGTGTTGGTCCTTCCCTGAACTCATTTGTACTCTTGGTCTCCACAACAGCCTACATAATGAGCTCTACAATTTTATTATGGGCAGTTTAAAGTACTGTACTTCTGTCTGTTTTAAACATTCTGCCTTATAATTTAATTGGTGTATCATATTGTGAGGAACAGTAAGTAATAACTTGCCCCTCTACACCTTCTGTGATTTTATGAATGTATTCATATACCCTGCCTGCTGAGTCAAAACCACAACACCCTTCATTCATCCTTCCTGCCCCCATGCAAGCAGAAACACTCAAGGCCATTTAGGCATTTGCTGATAGTGAAGCTGCTCTACCTTTATCAATATTTTCAGAGTAGGATTACTAGAACAGATACTCAAGGTCTGGCTGCACCAGATTTTCATCAATGATGTCATTGTACTTTCTGCATTGTTCTCCTTTCCCTCATGTTAAGCCCTGTCCTTGCATTTTTATCATTGTGAGCACTGAATTAATCACTTCATAGGAGTACTTGTAATTATCCACAGATCCCTTTCTTGAGTGCTAAATGGTAGGCCCCTTCACATTTTGCTCCTATCACATATCCCCAGTGGTCCACATGAGTAAATTTCTATAACTCAAGAAAAATGGTGACCATACCACTGCTCGCTACATTTTTTTCAGTTTTTAACCATGTTGGCACCATCCCTGCTAGTCCTAGTAGGTCTTGTGCCTCCACCAGCAATTTCTGGGAGACTCACAAGTCCTGGCTGCCTTAGAAAAAACTGTGCTGACTCTTCTTCAGCACATCACTTCAGCTGAATGTTTGCTAACCCTGCATCTTATCAGCAGCTCTGCCAGTTTCTCCGATTAAAACTTGCTGCTGATAAGATGCCTGTGTGTGACCACCTCACTGCGTTAGGGGCAGACCACTTTCAAGGGAAGCTATTATAAAACCCTCTCAGCAATTTCTTATTTAAACTCCATCTGATTGCTTAGCAAAGTCAAATCCTAGTAACCAGTTATTGGCTCTTTTATCAGTGTGGTCTTCATCCTTCTGCATTAACCTTCTCATTTTCTTCAGGTTCTTCCACACAAATGGCAGCCTAGGACACTCTCAAGCACTCTCAGCAGTGAACACTGATGCAAGAAATTCAATTAGCATTAAAAGAAATAGACTTTTCAAAACTTCTCATTAAATATTTATGCATCTGTCATTGCCTGCTGCTCAGGGAACCAGGGTATAGAAGAGCAAAGATTTCAATAGTTTCCTCCTTGCCCAACAGAGACATCTCCAAGACTTCAACAGATCTTTCCTCCCTCTCTCTCAAGTCCTAACCAGACACCACTTTGATAAAAACTGCAGAGAAACTTGTACATCTCCAAGAAATACTGCAGCTCTATGCGGCTCTGACCAGCTTTGTTTTCAGCCTCAAACCCAGACTTCCTGTACCTAATATGCAGCTTATATCCATTAGATACCAACTTGAAAATAGTCAAACAAATTTCTGCTAACAATCCAGCAAAGCACTTTGAACAGCAACCCCAGAGCTGAGAGGTAACTACAGTATATGAACTTCCAAAGTACATCCTGGTAGAAGTACTTGAATCTATCACACCAAATACCACATTCAGCTTGTATCAATAAGGTGCAATATCAAACAGAGCCATCTAGCCTTTCTAAGATCATCTCCTTAAGTAACATATCCAGTAAACATAAGTAAAACACAGGAGTCCTATGGAAGTATGTCTGGGGTTCTAATTTAAATCCCCAGAGACTCTAATAATTTTGATAGAACTGATGACAATTTATATTAATTGCCCTTCCCTCTGCCCTCCCTCCTTCCCCAAAGAAAGGAATTGGAAGTGAGAGGAAAAGGTAAGCCCACCCAAATAAATCAGTCTCACTCGATTTGGAAGTTAAAAGTACAATAACTTTAAAAGGGTATCAAAGGTAGGGAGATTACAAAAGGTGTAGGGAAGGAAGAATAACAAATACAAAAAGGTATGAATACAACCGAGTTTGTGATGGTGATGACCACGTGTGTGGAGAGATGCAGGGAGAGATGCAGTGTGGTCCAGGAAGCGGTGGANTAAAAGACAAAGCAGAAGGAGCATGAAGACCTGCAGAAAGTTTGATCAGGGTAACACAGAAATAGCCTCTACATCAGTATACTGTCTTTTCCAAGCCAAGAATGCAGTTCACAGCCATTTCCATGTTCCATCAATGAAGGGCCACTCTTTCCCCTCAAACTCTGAGTACAAGAGTGGCAGGTTCCTTTTCTTATCCCACACAGACAAAACAGATTCATGAGACAGGTTGTATGTCAAAAGACATCACTAGTTGTATCATGGTTGCCCATTTACAGTTTCTTAAATGCAGACACACAAATCATCACCGCCCTCCAGTTACATTTGGTGCTTGGTTTAGTCTTAAAACAGCACAAGCTAGAATAGTTCAAATGCCAGTCAAAAATCTCTAGGACATTAATTTTTCAATTCTCTGCTTAGATGCACCAGTAAGCATATATTAATCACCAGATTTTTCCTTTTGGAAAGTAAATTGTGGGTTTGATTACATCCAGAGCTGTACTAAATTACTGAATCCCTTAAATCTTTATATAAAAGCTTCATCTTCTCAAAAGTCAGAGAAAGCCTATACCTCTCTCTCAATTTCTATAAAGGGAACCAATACCTTGGCCTAGATCTATTTAACACTTTGGAGTCTATATGGCATCAAACTAAGTATGATTTCACACCTGCATGCCTCCATTGACCAGGTGCTGGGTTTAGCTAATTTCCCTGGAAACTCCATAACAATCTTCGGCTGCAACACGGAGACTGAAGATTACTTAGATCCAATTTGGATAATCAATCAGAGACTTCATCATAAGAAAGATCAAAATCACGTGGGGTTGTCTAAGAGCTCCTGTAAGAGCTCAGATCTGCACATATAACCAGGTATCACACATTTCTTGATTTGATCCTTCTGTTCTCTTCAGGGTTGTTGGGGTTTTTTTTTTTTGCTCTGTTCTCAATTTATTTTCTATATTTCTTTCTAAACAGGATAAAACATTAAGGGTACCTCTCATAGAAATCAACAAAATTTCAGGGCAGAGTCCCACAGATTTTTTTTGTTTGAATATGCTCCTTCTGAAAAGATATGTGAACATGTGACACTTCTCTTCACCACAAAAAGCCACAGATCTTGGAGGATTTCTTCCAGTAACATACACATCAGCATTAATTTGTGAGAGAAGGAGAGGGGAGGGGACTATTTACAAGGTTTTGTAATGACAGGATGAGAGGTGATGGGTTTAAACTGGAAGAGGGGAGATTCAAACTAGATGTTAGGAAAAGGTTCCTTACAGTGAGGGTGGTGAGACACTGAAACAGGTTGCCCAGGGAGGTTGTGGATGCTTCCTCCCTGGAGGTATTCAAGGCCAGGTTGGATGAGGCCTTCAGCAACCTGCCCTAATGAGAGGTGTCCCTGCCCATGTTGGCAGGTTGGAACTAGATGATCTTTGAGGTCGCTTCCAACCTAAGCCATTCTATGATTCCATAAGAATAACTAATAGAGTTGGTGATGCAAAGATCAAGAGTATCCTTGTTTTAGGAGAGGGTTGGAGGGGAATGGGGAGGAGTGTTGATTGCTTGCTTGGTTTGGGGGGTTTATGTTGTTTTGTTGTTGTTTGATTGGGCTGGGGGGTTGTTGGGTGGTGTGTGTTTGAGTTGCTGCTGTTGGTTGGTTGCTTGTTTGTTTCGGCTGGTTGGTTTTGGTTAGGGTTTTTTGTATGTGTCATTGTTTTTTGCTTCTTTTAGCCTTTAGCTTTCAAAGTCAAGGAAGTCAGAACTGCAAAACTCCTTATATGTCAGGAAACAAACAAACAAACATAAAAAAATCTAGTCTTTTCTGTTCCAGACAAACTTATTGTATGTTTGAAGTCACAAAAGTATGAAAACCCATCTCAGGTCTAGCCCAGTTATTCTTACTGACAAACTATGAAAGAACTCCATTCTTATCATTATTTGAGATTTTTTGTTTCTTTGGTAATTTCCATCCAATATCCATCCCCAAGCAGAATCTTCCTTAAAATCTTATTATCAGGATTTTTGCATTTCATCCAAAGACTTAAAGTCTTTGCAACAGTCATTGATCTTTATATAATCCTTCTGCAAAACAGAAGGCCCCTGGAAGCCTTGGTGTAGAGATCTTTAAGCTCTCGGGTCAAAACCTTTTGAGTGAGACTATGTAGGATGGAGAAGTACGTAAGGGAGTTTACATTTCAAAGACTCTACAATCAGTTGAGTAACTGGGATGATAAAATTTAATCACTGTCCTTCCAAGAAAATAACAAGAAATGCTCTAGGAAACATTGAACATAAATGATTTCCATGTTCCTCACAGGCTATCCACGAGAATTATAGAAGATCAGTATGTTTTTACTATTACAAAAAGCAAATGAAGTCTGACCTAAAAAATTTACACTACATTTGATCCAGACAAAACCATGGAATATGCAGAATCTGTGTTCTGTAGTTCAAATATAGATAAAAAACAGTGGCAAAGAATTGGATGGACACAAAGGTATGGTCATGCTATGTTTTTAATTCTATGCTAAAATAACACATACTGATTTTCAAGCAGGCTGCAGATATTCCATGTTATCAGTCTGCCAATCAGAAGAAAACATGATTAAGGTCTATTTTTAGGATACTTCTTGGTGGCATTAAATAATCTTCAGCTGATCTGCAAGGGGAAAAAAGACAAGACAAAGCAGACAGGGAGAGAGGACTCAATCCTCAGCAGTTTAGAAGAGCAGAAAGTTGCTTTTACAGTGTTACAATAACACTGAACACATTTTCTTGCCTCTCAGATGCTAGCATGGTGCTTTTGAAAATACCCTAATTTAAGGTAATTTCACTATCAAACTGGAATTCTCCATCATCTTAAGCTATTTACACAAGCTGAAATGTCATATGACTCCAGAACTATACGGCCTAAACCAAACTATATAACATGGAACCATCCTGATTTTTTTCTAAACAAATGAACTCTGTGCCTTGTCAGTTCTGCACTGTAGGTTTCACATAATTGTTTCAAATGAAAAGAATTTTGGAACCTATTTTCATGTCCCTGAATCATTCAGTGTTCTTTCCTTTGAGTAGTCCCTTTTCCTTAAAAATGGGGGAAAAAATAACCACAAAATTCAGAAGTTCTCACCATCCACCTCCACATTTTTTCCCTATTACAATCTTCCACTGAGCAAGCAAGAATCTCAAGGGGATTAAAAATAAGACTTCCATTCCTTAGTGTGCAAACAAAAAGGTAATGAAGATCCATATTCACTAATCGAGTGAAAAATACTGCAAGAGGTTTTAGACTCTGAATTAAAGAAAAACAATTATTGTGTTTGATACCAGAATAAATTGTGATCGAATATTGATACGTGAATGTAGGCAAAGGAATACTGAGGACTCAAGGAATGATCCAGAACAAAAGCAAGCCTTAAACCCAACTTTTTTTTTAAACAAAATATTTCATAACTACAGAAGACAGGAAAACATTCTTTCTTCTGAAAAGCAAGTTAGACTTCAGAATTCAAACCACATTTTCTACAGAAAGAAGCGAATCTAGATAACAGAGCAGAAAAAGGTGTCCAGGCTTTGGCTGCATTGCTCTTGAAAGGCAAAAAAGCCCACAGCACTCCGCCACTACATTGACTTCATTAGGCTGACACTTGAGAAAGATAAAAATTAAAACTGCCATTCACTAACCATATAAATTCTATTTTCTAAGGAAGGAAGTAGAAAGCCCAGCAACTGTGATAAGAAAGATTCTGTGCCCTTGCTTTCCTCTCTAGGACCTCATGAGATGTAAAAACAGACCAAAAAAAATTAAATAAATGCCTTTTTCTTTTCACTCCTCACCACAAAGCATGCAGGTTGATGGCATACGCTGCTGTGCTTAGATAATCTTGCTCTGACCACCTGGGACAACAATTCCTAGCAGGGCTGGCAGCTGCTGGGCTGAACAAGCACCACTGTGCTCCAGTCACCTGCGCCTTTATCCCCTCCATAACATTTCAACTTTCTTCCATTTTCTCTGGAATGGTTTGTGTGCACCAGACAAAGTCCAAAGGGAACAAGCACATGTCTCCTGCTTCCAATTCCTCTATTTGAAACAAACTGAAGGAGCTCAGCAGAGTGTGGAGAAAGAAAATGTGAATAGCAGATGAAGAAAATAGAAAGCAAGTGGCGATTCTCCAGTGCTTCTGCGTGGCAACCTGTTCCTGCAGGAGCCCATCCAAAGCTCAAATTCAATCAAAAGGTTTTGATTACATTTAGCAAGTTTTAGGATCAAAGACTGCAGGCTTAGAGGTAAATTTTCATATCTTTACACATGCACAAAAACTAAACAAGGAATCAGGAATCTGTGTAGAAAATATAAATGTCACCAGCAACTGTCTGGCAATTCAGAAACAAGGCAAAAGGTAGAGTCAGAAGATGTCAGGGGCTGGAAGGTACCTCGAAAGATCATCTAGTTCAACCCTCCTGCCAGAGCTGGATCGCCTATACCAGACCACAGGGGAATGCATCCAGGCAGGTTTTGTGGAGGGAGACTCCATGACTCCCCTGGGCAGCCTGTTCCGGTGTCTTGTCACCCTCACAATGAAAAAAATCATGTTTCAATGAAATGTCCTATGCCTCAGCTTCCACCCACTGCCCTTTGTCCTTTCATTGGGCATCACTGAGCAGAGCCTGGCTCCACCCTGCTGGCACTCACCCTTTACATACCTATAAACATTGATCAGGTCACCTCTCAGTCTCCTGACAGGAGCCAGCTCACCCAGGCTCTCATCATAACAGAGATGTTCCATTCCCTTAATCATCTTTGTGGCTCCACGCTAGACTATCTTAGCAGTTCCATGTCCCTCTTGAATTGGGGGGGCCAGAACTGAACACAGTACTCTAGATGTGGCCTCACCAGGGCATAGAGGCAGGAGAACCTTCGACCTACTAGCCACATTCCTTTTAATGCACCCCAGAATGGCATTGTCCCTCCTGGCCACAAGTGCACATTACTGGCTCATGGTCAATCTCTCATCAACTAGGACTCTCAAATCTTTTTCCCCTTTTCTGCCTTCCAACACCCAATGTGACAATATTCCTGCTTCCTTCAATGCATAGAAAGCAGAAAAATTAAGAAACAGCTTAAAGTAAACTTCCAGAACTGGAAGAGGCTTCCAGATCAGGGCTTGAGTGAGAGGCATTAACCTCAGAACACCCAGTATGTTTACAAAACATGAATTCAAACTCGTTTAACCCTGAATAAAATATGAGTTGTCTACCAAAAAGACTTATGTTAGAGTCTTCTTCTTGATAATCAACTTTGGAGTTACATAGAAGCATTCATAAAAAGCAGTTTCTCTGCTGAACTTTAATATTTCTGCCTGGAGCAGTGTTTCACAACAAATTAAGACAGCAGCATCACCTGTGTCATGCAGTGTTAGCCAAATCTCACTGGATCACATTGAGGGGCTGCTGCCTTCTGCATGGAGCAGCCACTAAAATGGTGCTGCAGGAAGGTTCCAAGGCATGCTCAGTGAGAAGGCAGAGGATTGCACTCTCTCTCAACCCCAAGAGACAGCTACACAGGGCCGTGCCTAGGTCTCAGTTTCGGAAAAGGAAGGCTTTCGGGGGGGCATTGAGGTACTAAAGTACAGGTAGCACATCAACTAGAACAGTGATCTTTGTGGCTGAGAAGAAATCAGAGATCTTCAGCATTTATTAGCAGTTCTGCTGGATCTTATTAAAGTGATACTGAAACTGGAGTATTTTCCTTTTTTAATTTTTTTTAAGAACTATTTTTTTATGTTAATTTATCTCATTATCTTCCCTCTAAACAGCTTATCTTCTTTTCATCTAAGTTCTATTAGAATGTACATATGGGGTTTATTCTTCCTCCCTGTTGACTCCCTAGTTGTATACAAGCAGGTTAAACACACCCCACAGCACAAAGCAATGTCAAAAGCACATAACAGGTAAACAGCAGGGAGAAAAAAGATTTATTTTCCCTCCAACTTCTTTTTTCACTACAGTAATACTGAGTGTTGCTTCTGTAGTACCTATACAGCTTCAGGAAAAGGTACAGCAACTTGCTAGTGGTCCTTCAGGATCAGGTAAATCGTCCAACCCCATGATGGTCAACCTTTGCACTTCAACCCACCTAGAGTTGGAAGAGATCTGGACATTAACCTCACAACAGGACACTACTTGGACAATATTTTATTCTGAAAGATCTTTTGATAGTACAAGAGGGACTTGTAATGCCATGCTTTTAGCTCTTGTGTTGGTGTATTATTTATTTGCTGGAGTCATTTAGAGAGAACTGCTGATTTAAAATGAAGTCACCGAACAAGATCACCGTGGGACCTGAAGGAAAATAGTATCTGTTTATGTAGCAGATTTATTATGGTATTCATTTCTATCAGTGGGCATTGAGATGTGAAGATAACTGACAGTGTGGGAGATTAAAATCCTTTACCATAAAATTATCAGAGCAGAAAGCATCAATGGTACAAACATCCTGGTCACTTAAACCTTGGCATACCTCATCCTCTGCCCAGAATTAACATTTGTAGGGGTGAGAAAGTAGGTCAGTTGCCAAATTCAATCCAACTTTGACCTTATCTTTTCTTAGGGCTTTCAACAAGAGAGACGTGTGCCTTTTCCTTTCTGCACACAGTAAAAATACATGTCCCCTAAGATTTCATCTGTACAGAAATTCTGCCTCATTTTACAGCGGCACACAAGTAAACAGTCATTAAATCATGGTGTTTTCAGCTAGAACTAACTCTTGCTGAATTAAAATCATCAAGAGAAAGTGGACTGCTCATCAGCCTTGAACTGTCATTCTCTCCAGATAAAATGCTATTAAAAGAAAGGGAAAAAAAAACCCTACAAGTCCTGTGAATTCAAACTAAGTAGTACTTTTCTGCCTCATTACATCAGCCACAGCAAAAATGACAGGAAGGTATAGAAATAAACTTACTCCATTTTGCATTTCACTTATTTTAACATTGCATCACCTGCCCTAAAAGACACACACTCAGAAAAAAAAACCACACACATTTCTTCAGATAGTAACCATCTGAGGGATGAAATCACACCTTGACAACAAAATGATCATTGCTATAACAAACAAGAGCAGAAATATCCTAAGTGCTGTTTTGCTGCTGACAGAGACAGATGTCAGGCCAGCTACCTCTGATCTTGCTGAACATGTTTAGCTCAGATGAGATAAAACCTAACCCTTTCTTAGCATGAAAATCCAAGCTGCTTTAGAACATCTGATCCAGTGAGATCATAATATGTGAAAAAGAAACCATCCAAGTTCAGACAACTGGGTTACTTACACTTAATTATTATGTCACTTACCAGTCTGAAAAAGGCACTGAATCACTAGGTGTTATGCTGATTTTGATATTACATCTACTTTAAGACAAACAAATAAATTCTTCCCCCAAAGGCCATCCTGTCTATTCCTTCAATAAATAAAGACTACAAAATACTAATGGACAGCAAAAGGAGGTGAAAGCAGTAGTATTTTGAATGGAGTGATACTGAAACAGTATTTTGCTTTCTTTCTAGTGATATTCCTCAGCAAAGGTAAGCTGAATCAAACCAGCCTCTGTGCCTGGGAATCTGACCCACAGCACAAGAGAGTGTAAGGCTACCTACACACCATTCCAGTGCACTTCTGCGTTGAGCTATTCCAGCTTCATTCTCCCAGCTGCCAGTTTACCATAGCAGGACAGAGAGAACACTGGAAAAAACAACATCAAGAAATGCCACATAGCAAAAGATAGATAAATCATGACATTCTAAAGGAAAGCATTCCCAATCCCTGCTTCACTTAGGGCTAGGGTGCACTTTTTAATGTTCATTTTTTGCTAGTCCTAAGGTCATAATCAGTCATTACTGATGATAGAGGAAATACTCCCAGAGGACCAGAACAGTGTGGACTGAAGAACTGCAGACCACAACCACTACCAACAGAAGTGCAGTGCTGTGCAAAGCTGGCACAGAATCATAGCATCAACCAGATTGGAAGACACCTTCAAGATAATCCAGTCCAACTATCTCCCAGCCCTATCCAATCAACTGGACCATGGCACCAAGTGCCTCATCCAATCTTTTCTTGAACATCTTCAGGGACGGTGAACTCCACCACCTCCATGGGCAGCCCATTCCAATGGCAAATCACTCTCTTGGTGAAGAACTTCCTCTGAACATCCAGCCTATACCTCCTCCAGCACAACTGGAGACTGTGTCCCCTTCTTTTGTTGCTGGTTGCCTGGGAGAAGAGACCAACCCCACCTGTCTACAACCTCCCTTCAGGTAGTTGTAGACAGCAATGAGCCTCCTCTTCTCCAGGCTGCACCTCCCCAGTTCTCTCAGCCTCTCCTCATGGGGCTGTGCTCCAGGTCCCTCACCAGCTTTGTCACCCTTCTCTGGACATGTTTCAGTACCTCAACATCTCTGTTGAATTGAGAGGGTGTGTACTGAAGCAACATGGAAGAGAGAGATAATTTACTGCTTCCAGATTCTCAAAAAAAGTACCTGACTGGAAAGTTAATATGGCCACAAGACCCATCCTTGCTGGCTGCCCTTACAGCAGGTTGTCATGACAACTCTGCAGACGACGCTGCTTCCTCAACAGCCCCATTCAGGCTTTCAAGCCATGAAGTGATACTGAAAGATTAAGAAAAGTTCCTACAGAGAAAAATGCACTGGGGAGGCTTTCGCAGCTACCCAGTATGATCCTCACAATTGCAGGTGGGTAACTTTCTGTAAAGCAGATAGCACATTAAAGCTCTTCAACAGCTAAAGAGCTGTGCAGTAAGAGAGATTTTTTTTTGTCCAGAAAAACATTTTTTTAAAAAAAGCCAAACAAAGACATTTTTAAAATAAATTAAAAAAAAACCCACACACACACACAAAACCACAGACCACACCAAACCTGAACAGCCCAATGAAAACATGGCACCACTACAAAACAAAAACGCCAACCTTGAGTGCTCTCATCCTTTCACTTCAGGTTTTCTGCAGTACCTCTCTGCCCTCTGAAATGAGCTAGGATGCACTAACATTTGGAGATCAGCAGCAGCCTACCTGGGAACATGAGACCAAATGAGGAGAGGCTGAGGGAGCTGGGACTGTTTAGCCTGGAGAAGAGGAGGCTCAGGGGAGACCTTATTGCTGTCTACAACTACCTGAGGGGTGGTTGTAGCCAGGAGGAGGTTGCTCTCTTCTCTCAGGCAGCCAGCATCAGAAC